>JAOYMR010000014.1:9433071-9473948 GCA_025802075.1 Tenebrosternarchus preto
TTCTACAGGACTCCTTCACCACCAACCTCAGGTGGCATGTTCTACAGGACTCCTTCACCACCAACCTCAGGTGGCATGTTCTACAGGACTCCTTCACCACCAACCTCAGGTGGCATCTACAGGACTCCTTCACCAGCCTACATAACTACTCATGCCCAGTCAACGTAGGCAAAAGCGGGTGCGATTAAAATGGAATCGGTCCTTAATTACGTAAACCCGTCCTTATATCGCGTGATGCTCGTTAACAGGAGAATTATATATGAGTTTTGAGGCCCTGGAAATCCCCAGATAGCGAATGTAAAACAATAACCCTTTCAGTTGTGCGAGTACGGTATTATATAGCATGTCGGCCCAACATATGCTTGTGTAAGCCGTTAACTCGCGCGAGTCTGAAAACCCGCGAACAGGACAGTCACGAGGAGCATTCTTTCTCGTGGTCCGTGTTATAGATATGGAACCTACGAGAGACGTTTACTGTTTACAGTCGAAAACCGTCCCTTTGTTTCCGTCGCTTCTGTGAAAGCAACGTAGCTAACAGTTACAACTTTATTTTGTGGGATGTGAAAAATCCCACGCAAGTCCAGTATGTCTCTAACAGTCCACCTTTATATAAAACAGAACCTAAGATACACGCTGAAAATCACCCAGTTCAGATGATAAGATAGTTCATTACTCGAAACGATAGGATTAAAAGAATATGGTCGCCTTTCTGTTAAAATTATATAAATACATGCAAATAAATAATAACTTATAGATTATAAACACTTTCGTATAAAAACTGTTAACAGTGCACAAACCAAGAAATCCCTTAAAAATATACTCGCTGCGCCAACCCGTCGTCCCCCGCCCACATCTCCGCTCTTCCCACGCACGCGAGTTGTAAACAATGATCCAGTCGCCTTATCTCTAAAAATATGTAAGCATAAATGTAGTGCGATGTACCATTATACAGTAAATCGATATTAACATATTCATACATCAAATAGTAAATGCTAAGGGACTCCTTAATTCAAGTAAAACTGATTTTTGCGATCGTTTTCACAGAAACGCCCCTTGATGCTTTTAAAATGGCAGCGCGTGAAGACCTTAGACTTATCACTTCGAAAATCTTGCTTTGTGGAGGATGTTCAGTAAATAATGTAAACTTATTTGTATTTTTTAAATCCAACATTCAAACGTTGGTTTTAAAATCTGAAACGTTGGTTTAGTCACAACAAATTCTAAAGAATTTGTAATGGGGATCATATGAGCAACCTACTTCCTTAACCCTGACTTTTAAGTTGATAGGAAATACGCCCATATCAGACATCTATTTTAAACAGTAGTAGACAATTTAACACGGAGACTAAAATCTTAGGTCTACGATTCTCGTTGTTTGATGTTGATCTGGCTTCCTAAGTTAGAAAATAAACAATCTTTAGCCTCTACCACCCACCCACAATTATACCTGAGGATGAAGTCATTTGCAAGTCCCAACAAAACCAGAGTTGACATGTTTTCCTCCTTCGTTCTTCCGTGTTTCCTGCCGTCCCAGTATTTCGCTTTTATACACAGTAGCAACGCAAACTACGTCTTAAAATAGAATCACTTTGTTCAAGTCGCATGCATTTAGAAAATCAAAATACAAAGACACACATACCCATCCATTGCACAGAAGACACCGTGGCGAGGTAAAACGACAGTGTAAGCATAAGGGGGAAATACAGAAATGGGTTTGGGTGCTGTTACTACAGCTCAGTTCGACTGCCCAACACAATTTCACTCCGCTAGGCACAAAGGCACACTTCCTCCTACTGACGTGAGCACAGAAAACACACAGGCATGTACAGACGCCTCTTTACAAAATGGCCTCCTCCTTTTCAAACAGACACACCTTTTAAGAATTACAAAACGCATATCATAATAGGGTGATGGAGTGGTTCTGCCGAGGCGGAATGCACTCTCATTTACTCAAAGTAAAATAAAGGCAAAACAGAAGCACCAGCTACCATTTCTGCGATCCGTTAATCAACACGGGGTTTGGGTTAACGTGATGAATAGCACGAGCGCTTGCCATGTCTATATGGAACTAAGGAGGATAATGTTGGTCCTGACATGTGTTACCCAATGAACCCGCCGAAATTGTTCAGAAGTATGACACAGTTGTTCGGAAGTATGACACAATGCAACCTCTGAACATGCAGCAGTTGCGAGACACGTCAGCGAATTGGTTGTAGTCTAATTACAACAATGTTATGTGAAGGAGATGCGCAAACCATGCGTTTGATTTGACTAGGTAATGACGCAGATTTTCATCACTTTAACGACCGGGTATTTTCAGGTGACACTGAAGTAATTGATAGTATTCCTGCATTGGTAGAGGATACGACAAACCTTAGTATCTGAAACATGTGCAAACTTGTTGCACCCGTTAGACTTGATTTACAGCAGTCTTGTATGCACACGCAATGTGTATATCCACAGAAATGTGCTAATTCCATCTGCGTAGCAGTACAATTCTGCAATAAATTCATTGATTAATTTCTTAATAGAATAACGTTTCAAAAATCGTTAAGGTTTTAAAATGTTTTTATCGGACCTAGAATGTTTCTGTTTAAAACGACTGGTCATTGCGAATCTAAAATGTTCTATTTTGAAGTCCCAGTTACAGAAGCTCGTAGGTTTCATTGAGTATCCAATAGTCCCACAACGTACATTGTATATATCTCATGTTATATTGTGCTTGATGGACGATTAAAACTGAAATAACATAATACGTCCCCGCCAGCAGAGGGCTCGAGATAAGCTGAAATGTGGCTGCATGTAAGCAAATCCGTTTTATGCTGTTCAACCCTGTAATCGTCTCTGTGAGCGAATATTAGGATGAATATTAATTTACATATTAAAAAACTAAACAAAAAGATTATGTGCGAGTTCGTTTTACCACCAAAGAAGAAGCAGACCGGAAATACACAGAGTGTGTACTCTTGCAAGGAGACATTTTTTTACTAGGTTAAAGGGCATATCCACAATAGGACGAGGTAGTCCAGAGTACGAACGCTGCTCGAGCTGCAACTTAAGGTCACTTCACGTGAAGAACACCCGGTGCACAATGCTACAAAACACGGGGTGAGCTCGTCTTTAGCGATAACTAGTGAGCTAGCACGGCTATTCTTACAAGTTATTTGTTTAGATGTTTCACTAACAAAGATTTGACTGGTTGGTTGGTTGGTATAACTTAAACGACTATGGTACTTTGCATGCGCCACTGAATGTCATTGAATGTTTAGTTTCAATCTTTTCTTCGGAGAGTCTCAAAGCGAAACTGAACTAGCCAGGATAGTTAACCTAACCTAGCCAGGTTGCATAAAACAAACGTGCTTCTTGCGTGCAAAGCCTTTCTGACATAGCTAACCCATTTATGCTAGCAAGCTATTTACAATTAGTTTCGTTATATATGTTCTATTAAAACTATTAAGCTAGTTATGATGTAGCGGTAGTCAATGAATGAAAGTATATCTTACCCTGAATTAGTTGTGCGCAGGTGCACTGAAGTGAATGCTAACTAACGATAATGCTAGCTAACTATATCTCTATCCGGCGATACTGTAATCGTCTCACAACTCGCAAAGACATTGTAACATGAATATAAATAAATAAACAGCTATTGCTTTTTAGTTCTTTCTGTATTTCTTTATTCTGCAGAGTTCGGCCGTTTTATGCGCCTTTATTCTGCAGAGTTTGGCCGTGTTATGCGTCTTTAGCCACTTGTATTCCTTCAGAAAGCTGTCCGGATGCACCCTGTTCATAACGGGCGCGAGTCGGGGCATCGGCAAAGCCATCGCTCTGAAGGCGGCCAGGGATGGTGCCAACGTGGTCATCGCGGCCAAAACCGCCGAGGCGCACCCCAAGCTGCCTGGCACTATCTACACAGCCGCTGCAGAAAGTAAGTGTGAGGAATCTGAGTGTTAACTCGGTTCTGAGATTACACTGCGAGGCAATTAAAAGGACGCCCTGTGTCTGGCAGTCGAAGCGGCGGGCGGGAGGGCGTTGCCGTGTGTCGTTGACGTTCGGGATGAGAAGCAGGTCAGCACTGCCGTTCAAAACGCAGTGCAAACATTTGGAGGTGAGTGACACGCAGGACGGGTCCACTGGTACACGGATGGTGTTGGCATTCACAAAGCGCAACGAAGGCCACCTGTCTTCTGTCGTGACCTTTGCTTCTTGGTGACGTCAGGGATTGACATCTTGGTGAATAATGCCAGTGCAATCAACCTGACCGGAACCCTGGAAACACCTATGAAAAAAGTGGACCTTATGTTGGATATCAATCTCAGAGGAACGTATATGACGTGAGTAGAAATATGCTACTTATTATTGTTATGCGCATATATTAATTTTCAGTTGTCTTTTTTCATGACTTTAATGTTCATAATTATGGTGTCTTTCTATTCCTAGTTCAGCATGTCATAGTTCTGGAATATCTCAGGAAAATACTAGTTGCTGCAAAATGCATTACTATGTGCAGAATTCTCATCCAGACAGCAGATGGCGCTATTTATTAATGTTTACATTGCAGTCTAGTAACATTTGTAAATATTCATATAATATTTGTCTCAACTGAAGAATTTCACTTTGTTATCCTTATCATGCTTTAGGTCCATGCTTTGCCTGCCACATCTGTTGAAGAGTAAAAACGCTCATATTCTCAACCTCAGTCCACCACTTAACCTTAACCCAGTCTGGTTCAAGAACCACACAGGTAAGAGAACGGAGACCTTTTTTACCGGGTCTGCCAGTGCAGTATGAGCTGTGTGTTTTAATTGCGCTGTTCCTGTGTGTTTTAATTGCGCTGTTCCTGTGTGTTTTAATTGCGCTGTTCCTGTGTATGCAGCATATACAATGGCAAAATATGGTATGTCCATGTGTGTCCTTGGGATGGCTGAAGAGTTCAGGGGATCTGTTGCTGTTAATGCCTTATGGCCAAAGACAGGTGAGTTTGGATTGGATTTTCCTGTTGTTCAGTTCCATACTCTGGGAATCTGCTGTGGATCCTCTCGTCCTTGTCTGTTAAAGCTATTCAGACAGCCGCGATGGATATGCTGGGTGGGCCAACAGTAGCAAACCAGTGTCGGAAGGCTGAGATAATGGCAGATGCTGCTTACGCTATCCTTAGCAAACCTGCCAGCTACACAGGAAACTTCACCATCGATGAGGACATCCTCAAGAAGGAGGGCATTATGGACTTTGATGTATATGCAGTCAAGCCAGGTAACCTCTAATAACATTTGAACAGATTTGAACTTTTTTTTTTAATTTGAACCCTTATTTTGTCATTTTTACCAAAGTATTTAAAATGATTCACCATTTATATGTAGAAAAATGTATACAAGTTTCCAATAGTATCAAAATGAAGTATACTTTTCCGTTGTATGTACTGTATATATCAAATAACTATATACATTTTGGCTGCATTGTTTAAAAAGAAGCATTGTTGCTGTATTGTTATTGTGTTGCCTGCTGTCAGCCAGAGGAGGTTGGGCCCCCCTGTTGAGTCTTGGTTCCTCTCAAGGTTTCTTCCTTTTGCTCTCAGGGAGTTTTTCCTTGCCACTGTCACCCTTGGCTTGATCACTGGGGGCTTGGAATTGCACCTCTGTAAAGCTGCTGTGTGACGGTGTCTGTTGTAAAAAGTTCTATATAAATACATTTGACTAACTTTAAAACAACAACTGGAAGCAGTGAATGTGGGTCCTTTTATGGTTCTCATGGTGGATTCAACATTCAGGTCATCCTTTGCTTCCTGACTTCTTTCTGGATGAAGTGCCTGAGAAGCTTCAGGAGTTGATGGAGGATCACGGTCAGTGATTCATTTATCCCTTAGTGATTCAGATATCCTATAGTGATTCAGTTATCCCTTATGCTGATTTTTGCATTAATGATGCATTGTAAACCATATTTTCACAAGGCACTGTGGTGTGTCTGAAGGTCAGTGATTTGTGGTAGTTGTGTAATTAGAGGAATTTTGAGCTAGATAGTTATAGTTAAAGGTATTTTGACTCAGTGATCTGGGTTGACTGCTTTTGCCATGGGTTTGTTTGTTTGTATTGACTTTCCAGGTGCCACTCCTGCGTTCAAGGCTGGCAAGGAAGCAGCTACTGCCAGCCCCATTGCCGACATCTTTAAAGGGTTCAAGGGGAGTATCAGCCCAGAACTGGTCAAAACCACGCAGGGAGTTTACAAGTTTGAGCTGTCCGGTATATGTCTGCTTCCCTCGCCCCCTTACCTGCCCCGTTTGCCCAGTTCCAATTCTTGAACCTGCTGTGCGGGGTGTTTTCCAGGGCAGCATGCGGGAGTGTGGTACCTTGACCTGAAGAACGGCTCTGGTGGCGGGGGCAGCGGTGAGCCCCCGTACCCCGCTGATGTTGTGATGAACATGGATAGTGACGACTTCGTCCAGATGTTCACAGGTGAGTGGCAGTAAGAGTGTGGGTTTTTCCAGGGGAGTTCAAATTAAGAGTGTGGGTTTTGTAAATTTAAGGTTCTCCTATGCAGTCCTGATGATGCAAGTTAAAGCTGCTCTAAGTGGATTTTAAAGTTTTATCTTTCTTGAGCTCAACTCTTCACTTCCTGATGGTTCTCACTAAACTAGGAACAGGGTTGGGGGCGAGTCTGGTCAGCTACAGCACATATAAAGGTCATCTATGCACTGGAGTGGTATTCACCTGGGTGGGTATGGGGGGGGGGGTGTATTCTCCTGGGTGGAGGCCATGACATAGAACTGCTGCCCCTAACCCAAGCCTGACAGAAATTAGCAAGCTTTAACCAATACACAGAGTATGCTGTCCTGAAAAGCGAATTAATGAATGGCAGGTTTAAATATTTTGACAGGAAAAAATTAACAGGTAATTGAAGCAATGGCGTAATCGTTAATGTTGGATCTGTCACCAGGCAAACTAAAGCCAACCATGGCCTTCATGAGCGGACGGCTGAAGATCAAAGGGGATATGTCCCTGGCCATCAAAATGGAGAAGATGATGGCCCTCATGAACAAATCTAAGCTGTAGCCAAAGCTGCCATACTACACACCATGTGCGGTGGTGGCAGGCTAGTCGCATTACAGGTGTTCTTAACTCGTCAAGAAAGAGCTGGTACACATGAGGCTGTGAGTCCTGGATTACGTGATGTGATCTGGTTTGAAAATGATTGACTATCACATAGATGTTTTTAATAAATGCTGAGTACTAAATGCTAATGACTGCCCATTGTTTTTCAAACACAATTGAGATCATTTAGGCCTTTTGTTAAAAGGAAAATAATCTGTGGAACTACATCATTAGAATATGAATGCAAAGGATTGTTAGTTGAATTTTAGTCAACAATTAACATCATTAACATTACATGCTTGGCAAACTTAATAGTTTAATTATTCAAAATTATGCGTTTATCTAAGATCCATCTACAATACACTTGCTGTTTCTTACTAACAGGGTTAGATCTGTCTCATTATGATTTTGATGCTCTGTGCCTTTGTCAGTTAATAAAAGATTTGATATCAAATGTTTAAGCCATGTCTTTTTGTGGAACTTTGGGTTGAATATCAGATTGCCTGATATCAGAGTCTAAACTATACCTGATACAAGAAAAGTACATGTGTAATAGGAACAGGGTTTGCTTGTTTCTGTCCTCCTTTGTGAGTTGAATCTTTCTGCTGCGTTTGTGTGGCACGCAGGAAAAAACACCTCATTATCCACTCACACATTCAGTAAATATTGTGAGTTTGCTGGTGATTTCAGTAGTTATAGATGGTTGGAAGGACAAGTAGAAGCCCTGAACAAAGAATCACAGTGGAGCTGAAGAACAGCTAGATCCCCTGAGTAAAGAATCACAGCGGAGCTGAAGGACAATTAGATCCCCAGAGTAAAGAATCACAGGGCTGAGAAAATCAGCCAGATCTGGTGGGAGCTCTGTGAACTGAAGCAGTAGATCAAAGATGCTGGTGAGAAGAACTCTGTAGGAACTCTGTATGATCCTCAGGAGGACGCTGATGTCACTCCACAGGGCTGAAGAGCTGAGCGAGAGAGATCGGGAGATGGGCGAGAGTGAGTTAGGACAGAAACACAGTGGCCACCTCACCTGCTCCAAAGAGGAAATGGATCGTTATCTCCATGACACCTACAGTACTGCAGTGAGGGAGTAGGTCCTAGGAGAGTGCAGGGCCCTGTTTAATCCACCTCAGCCATACTTTATTTTAACTACATGAAGTCCAGGTAGGGTGATGTATAGGCGGTTGTCAAGGCGACAAGAGCCAGTTCAGCTGTTGAATCCAGTGGAGTGTAAGTGTACCAGTCTTCTGCTCCAAGTGTGGCTCCTGAGGGTTTCTGAGGGAGGGGGAAGGTAGTCCAACAGTAGAGATGTGCAGAAGGTGTGTGTTTCAGGGGAGGTAGTCCAACAATGATGCTTGAGCTCAGGTCCTGGAAAGACCTTCAGCACCTCAAGTGTTTGCATAAGACCTACAGTCTCTGTGTCAAACCTGGAGTGTTTGTGTAAGACCTATGTTCTCTGTGCAAAACCCGAGTATTTGTGTGAGACCTACAGTCTCTGTGCAAAACCTTATGTGTTTGTGTAAGACCTACAGTCTCTGTGTAAAACCTCGAGTGTTTGCTTAAAACCTACAGTCTCTGTGTAAAACCTTTCCCTCAAACTGTCAGGAAAATATTAGAATCCACTGGGGTAAACATGGATATATACTCAGTTTTGTCTAATATTATTTTTCTGTGTAAATGTGGACAGCTAGTTTAGTCCAATACTATTGTTCAGTGTAAACATGGGTATCTATTCAGTTTTGTCTAATATTATTACTCTGTGTAAACATGGACAGCTAGTTAGCCTTGTCTAATATTATTATTTTGTGTAAACGTGGATAGCTAGTTTTGACTTATATTATTGTTCAGTGTATATATGGATATCTAGTTTAGTCTACTATTAAGAGAGTAACCCTGCGCGAAAGGGACCTTTTTAAAAGACAGAGGTACGCAAGAGGACATGACGTGAGGTAATGCTTTCTTTAAAAGACAGAGGTACGTAAGAGGACATGACATGATGTAATGCTTTCTTTAAAAGTCAGCGGTACGTAAGAGGACATGACGTGAGGTAATGCTTTCTTTAAAAGTCCCCACAAAGAGGATAAAAAGGATTCCATTTTATTTTGGAAAAACAGCTGGCCTTTTCAAGAAAAGTGTATAAACCAACACAAAGGACTACTTACTGGATGGTGCTTGATATTCTAGAAAACTTATCAAATCACTATATGTAAGCTCACACTGTCGCTTGTGAAGGTAACTCTTTTATTTTACCTCTCTAGTAAGAGGTCTTTGTTTTATATCGGCTCTGAGCTAGCTGGCTAACGCTGGCTAACTCACTAGTTAACATTACCTGTCTTGCACGCCATCTAGCTTACTGTTAGCTGGTTAGATAGCTAACGTTATTTATATGCACATTGCCCAGTGTAGCTAATGAAGATGTACAGATAATTATTTTATCTCCATGTTAGCAAACGCGCTAGAGATGTTTTGTTTTGCGTAGCTCGCTAGCTAGCTGGTTATATGCTAAACGTCCCACCTGTGTGGTCTGTGAGTTGGCTAGCGTAGCGTAACTAGCTAACTATGTCTGTCTTAAGATAGCGATAAAGTTTCGCTTCCTTGATAGTTATCACTGGTTGTGTTATTCATTAGATAGCCAACCGATCTAGCTAGGACAGACGTGTAGTCTTGTTAAGTAAACCGTAAGAGTTAACTATTGTGCTGGCGTCGTCAAATAGTCCTATATAATTTAGGTCGCTAGTAACGTTAATCTAGTATATTACACTACTTGTTCAAGTCTGTGTTTGTTACCCAAGTCTCAGCTTGGTGCTTTTTCCTGACCGGATCGGTTTTAAAATGATTAATCATTAGCTAATGATGACAAAGAAAGATTAAGTATACATTTACTGTTTATTATAATTATAGATTCATGATATTTAAGGTTTATCCTGATTCTGAACTTTCCCAGGGAGTACAGTCAACATGGAGGACTGTTTGCACACGTCAGCCGACAGTTTAGCTAAACTAGTAAAATGGGCTCACAGCCATGGCACTATCTGTACGCTGATGCCCAGCTTGAAGCACCTGCTTACGGAAGGTGCCCACGGCAGCCTCACTGCTCTCTGGGGATGTGGTGCAGGCCACGCCTACCACTGGCCTCTCACATCTTCCTGTAAAACAGCCCATAAGGAGCGACTGTGTTGCCAAGGCAGCAGAGTTGTGAGTTCGGACGCTCTGATCCAGGGTGCAGCCGCCATGCAGGCCAGCTCCACCGAGAGGTTCCTGGGCAGCACAGCCAAGGCTAAGGGCGACCCCAGCCACACCCGGGACTCCTGCGACTTCTCCAACTGCAGTGAGCCGTCCGAGATGGATGACAATACGGAAGAGTACAACAACCACCTGTTCGACATCGTCTGCGAGTCGTCCGCCACGGATGAAGAGGGTGACTCTGAGCCCAGGGCAATGCACAGGAAGAGGGTCACCAAGGGGACAGAACTGGAGAGCTGCAGTGACCCAGAAGCAAAGAAAATCAAGCAGGAGAGAGCTGAAGACTATTACACTGTGGCCAACCCCCAGATTCCTGGTGAGGTGGACCTTGGTCAGCCATGCAGCGTAGCGTCCCAGTCCCCCAAACCGAACTCTCAGACTCCACCGTCCTCCAGACTGTCAGCCCTGCACAAACCTTCCTCTGTAGATGGGGAGTCGGTAGGGGTCTCTTCGTCACTAGGGGTCTCTTCGTCACTAGGGGTCTCTTCGTCACCGCTTCACAGTCCCTCCCCTTCCGTGTCCAAACCCACCCGTGCCCCTGTCTGCAGTTCGCAGAGCAAAACGCATATGAACTTGAATCCAACGGCCAATCATAACCGACCTGGGAGGAGCGATCTCGTTGAAGGCCTTCCTAATGGGGACTTTGGCCTGTCCTTTGGGGACGTACCAGTTGCAGCTAACGCCGAGATGGATATCCTTGCATCACAGGCGCTCAGTGTGGAAGCTAAAGGGGACGGCACAGGTAAAAAAAAAAAAAAAAAAAAAAAAAACCTCTTCTGCACCATAGATTCTCAGACGAGTCCTAGGGTAGAGGAGTCTCAGACGAGTCCTAGGGTAAACGAGTTCTCAGATGAATCCAAGAGTAGCCATTCGGTTTTGTTCAGTTCCAGCTGCCGGTGCACCTTATCCAGGTGAATGCTGTGGTTCTTGATGATGTGCTTCAGGTAGACGAGGAGCTGGTGCGGAACAAAAACGTGGCGCAGCTATGCATGTTGGCTGGATTTAGGATTCATGCTCCTCACTTGGACTCGTTCCGGTGCATATGTATGAAGTCGGAAGATGGTGCAATTGTACTCATGGTTAGAAAGGTCTCGGTCACATCTCACATCATCTAAAGAGAAAGCAAGTTCTGACTATTACCAATACATGTTGGTAGTTTGGAATGTGTTTCAGTTAGATGAAACCAACTTGTGTGTCCTGTGAACACACTTCTAAAGTCTAGTAAATGCCTAATTTTGCCAAAATTTCTCCCTTTCAGATGTAAAATGGGTGATCTGTATGTTACATAAGGCTTATGTAAGATTCTCTGTCACCAGTGAGGGTGCTCACACCCCACCCACCTGCTCTGCTGTGCCTCTTTTCCGCTTCACGTCTGAGCGATAGGCCTTAACCACTTACTGTAGCACTTGCGTACGATTGGATGGTTCAGTGGTCAGTCAGATCCAACTGTTGGAATATTAGCACCATCCCATGCCATTCTCGGCTTGAACTGAAGAGCCAGTTTGGTTGGGTTTTGATTGTTGGGCCATGTTTGATTTATTTTATTGAAAATTTGCTGAATGTCACACTAGTATACCACACAAGGTCTGTCGTACTTTATAATATGTATTATAAAGCACTTTTTAGGTGCAAGCAGGTCCTCACAAGAATGTTTGATTATTATAACCGACAAAGCAGGTCCTCACAGGAATGTTTGATTATTATAACCGACAAAGCAGGTCCTCACAGGAACGTTTATAACAAACAAAGCTGGATTGCAGACTGCAAAGTGGAGAACAAGATGGACAGTTGTCTTTAGGGAAGAGGTCATGTAAAAAGGCTGGAGATATGAGGGAACCAGCAACAGGTGTGATGCTGCTGGTAGCCCAGGGGAACAGAGGGTCAGGTGTGCAGGGGGCATTACTCTGGGGAACCAGAGGGTCAGGTGTGCAGGGGGCATTACTCTGGGGAACCAGAGGGTCAGGTGTGCAGGGGGCATTACTCTGGGGATCAGATGGTCAGGTGTAAGATAAAATAAGATAATCCTTTATTAATCCCGCAATGGGGAAATTAGCAGTGTTACAGCAGTGCAGAGGACAGAACAGAGAGATGTCAGGAACTATAAAAAAAAAACAATTTATGTATACAAAAGTAAATATAAGATGCTTAAAAAAATCTAAAAACTATAACAAGAACAAAAGACCAGGTATGTTTTGTTGTAGGTAGTGATAAAAACGATTACACCGGTTGCTGGTTTATAAATGGCAATAAATAATAATTAAATGGTGGATATTGCACATTATAGTCTAACAGATCACTGTAGATTGTAGTTGTAGTTGTGATCTACTGAGTGCAGTGACTGTTAAAGAGTCTGACGGGGCGGCTGGAAGGAAGGACCTGCGGTATCTCTCCTTCATACACCTTGGGTGCAGCAGCCTGGCACTGAAGGAGTTGCCCAGTGCTGTGAGAGAGTGGTGCATGGGGTGCGACAGGTTCTGGAGCATGTGTGTTAACTTAGTCCTCATTCTCCTGTCTCCCACTACCTCCACTGGGTCAAGAGACAGGAGAATGAGGGTCAGGTGTGCAGGGGGCATTACTCTGGGGAACAGAGGGTCAGGTGTGGTGGTGTAGATGCTTCTACTTTGTATAATTACTCTGTTATGTATAATTATGCATGATTACATCATTCTTAGTAGTCGTGACACTAGTTGTAGTAAGATGCAAAACATAGATGAATTGGATATATGTTAAGTTTGTGGAAACTGGCAAACACATGATATTTACACTGGCAGTTTATTGGACCTTTTAACTAATGAGCACAAATGCTATACAAATATAAAAATATATATTTTTACAAATGCTAACCATGTTTCTATAAAGACCTTCTGAGCACTGGCACACATTGCAGACATCTTTGTTCTGATTTCTTTCTCTAATAATATTATTGAGGCGAGGCGTTACATAAAGCAGGACATTATAATCACGTTATAATCACGTTATAATTGGCCCTGTACTTGTACTCTGCACAATGACAAAGTTGAATCTAATCTAGTTATAATCACGTTATAATCACCTTCATGACTACAATAAAGCAGTTGGTTAAAACGCCAACAAGGCCTGATCTGTGGCAGTATTATGAAACATTTCTCATCAATAATGCATGTTGTGAACCAGTTGCTCCAGAAAACATTCATGTTTTTTTTTTTCTTTCATAATTGGTCTATCGATATTACATAAAAAATAAAATATTTTCGAGTTTAAAACTGCTGATTTCATTCATTAAACGACTCATGGCCCACTTTGAAAACATTTTGTTTGCATCGTTCGGTAAAAAAATAGTATGACGTTTTAAAAATAAATGTAAGGCCATGGAAGGGAGTTTACAGACAACAGAACTGCAGTTTTGTCTACACTCCTAGATATGAGGTGATGGCCTTTAAATTTGAACGTGGCATATTCCCTAGAAACAAGGGACTTTTATTCTAGCATGTAAGAGCTGAAAATCCAACAGTTGCGTAATAAAAAAAAAAGTGCTCTGGGTCCTGTTGTACTCAACACCTCAAATACAGGTTCGTCAAAAGCATAGTTTAACTCTGGGGCCCTAGTTGTACTCCACAACTCAAATAGAGGGTTGATAAAGAGCATAAGACAACTCGGGCCCTGCTGCACTCTACAACTCAAATAAAGGATCAATGTTTTCTCAAGACGCTCTGTGGATATTTGACATTTCGGTCAAGATGAAAAATGGACAATACGAATTATAACAACAAATCAAAGGTGAGTGTGTTCTGGACACTTTCTACTTTTATAGAGAGAGCAGGTCTCACTGTTTTGTGCAAGTCGATAATAATCCACACAGATTATATGGGGGTGCAGGAACTGAATAAATATTCAACATATTCAGAATATTCAGCAGATTTTCAATATATTGTGGATAATGTATGACAATCATATTTGGAGATGCTCTTGAAAATAAAACATTAAATGTTTCAAATACCTGCTAGGGGTTAGTTATGTGTGCAGGCATTTACCATTATATCGTTGCTGTGTGTTGGGGTTGTACTTTATTTTATTATCTGCTATCATAATTGTATAAATGAGCTATTTGTGGTATCCTTTAATGAAAAGTTGAATTTAGAGAGAACTGCAATTGCAGATATTTCAGTTTCAAGCCCTCCGTGATGTGATGGTGGGCAGGTGTGTGGTTTGTGTGGTTTGTCCTTCATCAGTGGGTAGTGTCACAGATTAAAACAGGTCTGAAGAAACACTTCTCTCTTTTTAACGGCTTGTTGCTTATGAGAAAATGTGCTTTCGCCCACCACTTTATTACTACCCTTTATTCCTGTCACTCAGCACTTGTGTAAGGTGAGCTGGTGTTGAGCTTTTCTCAGGTGTTTTACAGGCTGTCTAGCTTCAGTGTCCTTGTGTAAGGTGAGCTGGCGTTGAGCTTTTCTCGTTGGATGTTTTACAGGCTGTCTAGCTTCAGTGTCCTTGGATTCAGAGGATCAGTTCTGGCCTTCAACGTCAGAGCTTTGTCCAAACTCTGAGAGGAATTTTGAAGAACGAAAATTGCTTGAGGAGTTCATCACAAGCGTAGGTGAGACTCTGATACTGAAACCTTATTTTACACTACTAGGATCAGCACTGATTCCTGTATTTTAAGTGCTTAAAGGTGTCTTAAAGTCTAATCTACTCTACTAGCTAGAATTCATGCTGAGAGCAAAGCACTTTTCTGAGTGTGTCTGGATAAGAGCCTGTGATGAATGTGAATGTAAACCAATGCTGATGTTTTTATGCCTAAAGCACAGTGCTACCTTTAATGTTCACGTTGATGTGGAAGTTGTGACACATTTTCATTTTTACAGTTTTTTTTCCCCTTGTCAGTTAATGTCGGTTCGATAACCTGGACGTGCTTAATTTCATCTGCAGATCCAGTGACGTTACGAACCTTACAAGCAGTGATTTCCCGGATGCTCGTGTTTCACGAGAGGACTCGGGCCCCTGAGCCCAGCCCGCCTGTGCTGGGAGAGCCTAGCCCACCCACATTCGGAGAGCCCGAGCAGGAGCTTTTCCCTGGCTGTGGCCTCTACCTGCCCCCTTACAAGTTGGCCTGTATGCACCGTGAGTCCCGACAGGACAGCATGAGGCTCTTCCACCTGCTGTTCGAGCACTTCTTCAGTGAGGAAGACCTCATCGGTGCAGTGGCTTTTGGGAAAAGAGGCAAAGTGCCAGCAGGGAAGAAAATCCTGGACAGGAGAACAGTTGATGGAGTGATGTGTATGAACACATTTTCAATTTTCCATGCTCCATGATTTATGATTTTGTTGCTTATTATTATTTATGTTTAATATAAGCACAGTTTTAAAATGATTTGTAATTGTTTGTTTGTTTGTGTAGCCTATGTTCTACGCTGCTCCAGTCTGGATGGATGGAGTCCAGTTGAGCCGGCCAAGTTGAAGAAAGCCTGTATAAACAAGTGCAGACTAAGAACTGGCCAGCGGAGAAAGCTCTCCCAAGAGACCTACCTCTACCACAGTCCACAAAAGTCAGGCCCTTCGTACATCTGAGGGCACTTTCAAGTCCCTCAATGGTTCAGTCCCTACATACAGTCGTTGGTGTAATCATTATTTTGTGTAAATGTATGTGATCCAAATAAATGACTCATTTTTCTGAATCACTGTTTAGATCACACTCGTTTACTGCTGTTTAAATAAGCAGCCAAAAGATTTTTTAAAGCTTTTAAGTAGCGTGGGGTTGTGAGGCGGTTACACCCAAAATCTGCCTGTGTCCAGACTTATAACGTTCACAATGTCTTTTCTCCTGATTAGTTTTTTTGTCTGATCAAAAAGACAAACGTATTGTAGTTCTGAAGTGTCATTTGTGTTTGCAGTTCGCATATGCCAACATCAGGTCTGTTTTTCATTGAATATGTTCAGTTTGTAGCCCATTGCGGACACACCAGAGTCTCCAGACGTGCACCTGCTGTTCCTCATGCACAGTCCTTAAGTAATATTTACACTGAGATGGCTGAGTAGATGAAAGCACTTTTCAGTTGCACCCTTTATTTATTTATGTACACGTGTTTAAAAAATAAATTAAAAATAGGGTTAACCGATCATCAGTGCGTTTTGTTTTGGTTGTACTGCATGGTCAGATCAAATTATAAACACATCTGTGTGGCATTGGTTACATGTGTAGATGCAACCTTTGCTTGGGTGGGAAAAACACACATTGTGTGACTTTTAAACACATGATTATGATACACTTTATGTTGGTATAAATTAAGCCATTAATCCAGTATTACAAGATGTGAAAATAAGAGTTAACTTTCTCTATGTATTTTGATATTTCATGTGTCTGGTGATTTTTGTAACAACTTTGTAATAAATATATTAAAATTTTAAAACATACAATTCATTTATTGGTTTTTTTGCACATTTGCTTTATAACTGTGGTATTTAAAGCTGGATCTTGAGTCCAGATCCTTTCCTGGATATTTCTAACCTCTGATTAAATGCTTTCTGTAATTGTTTGGACATTTTGTCCTTACACCCAAGTCCTAGATAAAGGAAGTCTGGGGCATCTGTAGGACTGGATTGAATGTCTACTGTAAAGCATTTTTTGTTTTAATCTTCGTTAAAATGCTCCCAGTGTTTTTGATTAATTGGAAAGCTTTCCATTTTTACACTGATTAAGATGATTCTTACATTTTGAGTTTCTTTCCAACAACGTGTGTTGTAAGAATGTGAGAAGTTTAAAAATGTTTATTTAGTGACCATGATATTTCAGGTTTACCTTTAAAAGCTGCTCTCAACAGGACTGTGCTGATGTCACTGAATCATGCTTTGAGACTGCTACATATTTAGTGTTGGCCTTGAATCGGAGTTCACTTGTCAGTTTGGCTGTGTTCACATTATAGACCACGTTCAATTCGTTGTTTTTTTTTTTTTTGCTCGGATCAGATTCATGATTGTTCTGTAATGTGAACACGCGTCTGAAACAGCATTCATGTGCATACTGTGCATGAGTCATCTGCACCACAACAAACTAAAAACCTATTTGTAAGACTTGTGGTATTAAAACCTATTTGTGAGAGTCGTGGTATTGAAATCTATATGTGAGACTCATGGTATTAAAATCTATTTGTGAGATTTGTGGTATTGAAACCATCAGTCAGCTGTACATGATCAGGTCATGAAGGTGGAAAAGGTTTGAGAGACAGATGTCTGTCTTCTGTTATCACTGATAGATGTCTGTCTGTTATCACTGATAGACGTCTCTCTTCTGTTATCTCTGATAGACGTCTCTCTTCTGTTATCTCTGATAGACGTCTCCTGTTATCTCTGATAGACGTCTCTCTTCTGTTATCTCTGATAGACGTCTCTCTTCTGTTATCACTGCTGCTGTTCTTCTGTTTTGCTGAGCTGATTTTTGGCGAGATGATTTAACTCACTTCTGGTGGCTATTCTGAACACAACCTTAGCTGACTTTGATCAGCATCTTTAACCCTTGATCAGCATCTTTAACCCTTGCTAACCTGTTAAATGGAAGAGAAGGATTAGGTGAGAAAGTTGTGAAGTCTTAGAAAAACCTTGGAACAGCACATAGGCTATATCAAATGTCACCCTTTAATGTCTAATACTATGCATCTGTGATGGGACAAGTTTTTTATATTTTAGAATCTGATTCCTGGTTTGTAACCAACCACATATTTGAGTTATAGTAATCTTAAGTTACATATCAACATAATATCAGACTTTGGCAGTGCTTATATCAGTGATGTAATCAGTAATGTTACTCTTATATCAGTGATGTAATCAGTAATGTTACTCTTATATCAGTGATGTAAGCTTCTATATTCTTTGTGTCCTCACAAGACCTTTTCTGCATTCAGATGTCTCCCCTTGTGAAGTGCATGAAGTAAAGCTGTTTTTGGTTCATGTGTGCAGCAGCACCCCCTGCTGTGTACGAGGTGGAGCGGCTGAAGGCGCTGCTCCAGGCGGAGCGCAGTAAGAGTGTGATCCTGGGGGAGACCATCAGCAGCCTGAAGCAGGACAAGGAGCTTCTGCAGCAGGAACTCACCAAAAAGGCTGAGCTCATCTGCGAGTTTCTCCAAGACCAGCTGCGGCCAGGTGACATAACATTTGCGAGGATTGTTCATTAGTGAGAATGTTCTTAAAAGGGTCCATCAGTGATATTATGAATAAAGTGAGAGCTAGATTCATCATGATTCATCTCATGAGAAGAATCTATCTGAGACATCAGTGAGACGTTCTGTATTTAAAAACAATTCAGTTCCTGGATCATTAGTGATTTATTACCATATTGTGAAGACATTCAAGGTTAAACCTTTTAAACAAACCAGGTAATGTACATTAAATCCAGTTTGGTTTTAACATATTGATATTCGTGGAGAGCAAGTACACTGTTGCTCAGGGTAGATTTGATTTCCTGGCCACCCACACTCTTCTCTGATTTATACTTTGCTTCAGCCTTTAGTTCCACAAATCTAATTCAGTTAAGGTTTTCCAAAAATCTAAACTAACTGGGTGTGTTAAAGTACTAAACAACAGGAAGATAGCTCTTGCCACTTGGTGAGTAATTTGGCAGATGTTACATGACCAGATCCTATTTCCACCCCAACCTTGTCAGGTGGTAGTTAGAACTGGAAGATGAAGAGGCAGTTTGCTCATGGTAGGTCTGTGCTTAACTACTACTGTGGGTCTTTTACAGAAAAGAGACGAGTTCATCCTTCCAGTCAGATGGAGGCAGGCAGTTCCCATCAGTTGATTGGGTCATTCCCTGAAGAGGGAGCTCCTTTCGAGTCTCCAGCACTATTTGACTCCTTTGAGGACGTGGAGCTACATCCGTTAGACCGACAGAGGACCATCAAGATTTCCTCCAAGAGAAGCAGGGATGGGGAGAACACACGAGTCAGAAGTAAATGCTGGGCCTTTAATGACAGTGGTAGCACCATCAGTAATCCACACTCAAGAAAAGTTATACATCACATTACATTTAGATTTGTTTTCATAATAAAACAAGTCACTTCCAGACACATGTAAAAACCATAGGTAAGAATGTATATAAAATACAGTACAATGTCAGTGGTTGACCAGTTTCTATATATGCTTATTCCAAGGATGAAGAGAGATTCTGTCTGTTCCAGATAAATTAACATGTATTTTCTTTCTGAACTCCAGTACTGAGTTAAGAACCAGCGAACTATGAAATGAAAAACTTGGGGAAACTCTATGCAAGAGTTGTAAGAGACGCTCAAGGCCCAAACCAAGCCTAACCAACCATTCTCTTCTTTGTAGTGAAAAATGTTGTAGGGGTGATCGCACGGTACATGACAGCTCTGCAGGAGTTTCGGCGAAGTGTTTCCATGAAGGTGGCCTTTGACCGTGTCGGAGTGGACCGCAACACCATCTCCCGCACAGCTGCGATCGCTGAGCTCAGCCTGGCCGCTCCAGAGGTGTTTCACGCCCTGCCCCCCTGGGACGAGAAAGAGGAGACGCTCGCCCACTACGCCGTCCGCTGCCGGCAGGCCATGGACGAGAACATCAAGGCCAAGATCAAAGCCATGAAAGCAAAAGGAGAGCTTCTACCAATAGTCAGCAAGTGAACTTTGAGGTTCTGGTGGGTCGCCCTGTCTAAGTGCCCCGTCATGATTTTTCCATGCCACTCAAAACCCTGTGCATAGATCTCTGTAGGTAGTTTGCAGCCTATAAGCAGTTGAAGAACAGTAAAATCTTGTTGATTTGCCAGTGACCAACTTGGTTGTTACTCATATGAACCGTCACACTACCCTATATGAAGTAATTGTTTTGTGTGTCTTGTATTAACTTTACTGCGTGACCAGTATTGATCCCTCTGTAAGGCACTTGTTTAAGTAATTAGAAACGTATTAATCATTAATTGGTTAGGTTCCGTTTTACATAATGCATGTTCATTTGTCACAACAGTCTGTGCTTTCTCTCATGGCCTTTTCGTGTCGAATCAGAGTAGTTTTACTGCGTGTTATATCAAGGCTGAGATGTATCACACGTCATAGCTGGTGTTTTCACTGGCTGGCAGTAATAAACTGAACTTTAAAATGTTAGTCTGTTGATTTTTTTGTTTACTGCTTCTTTTCAATTTGCTTTATTGGTTCTGCTTTCAACATTATACTGTATTTTAATGTGGGGAAATGGAGACCAGTCCTGCAAATCTACCATTAAATTTGAACATGCATCAGTAGTTAAGGGTTAAATGTGAAGTCACCAGTTTTTTTCTAATTAACGAACATGCATCTCGAGACGATGAATGGACAGTGATGAAGAACAGAACTGATCAGTGTTTTCAAAAATGATCGTCGATTTCCCTTTTAAGAGCTTCAGTTCTTATCCAGTCATGGTCAAAAGAAACTTTTGTGTGCCTCAGGTTTTTTTTAGATCTTTTGTCAGATGTTTCTATAAAATAGTTAAGTACAATTATAAGCATTTCATAGGTTTTTAAACATTTTATTAACAAATACCTCCAGTATAAGCAAAGACATAATATTTTCAGTGTTAACCTTTTTTAAGACTTCTGTAATTCATCTTGGCATGCTGAATATCAGCTTCTGAGTAAAAGTTTGACTGATGGCAATCAATTCTTGCCTAATCAGTGCTTAGAGTTGATCACAGTTTCTGTATTTTTGTTTGTCCACCCTCTTTTTGATGATTGGCCACAGGTTCTCAATGGGATTAAGATATGGGGAGTTTCCCAGCCATGGACCCAAAATTTCAGTGTTGTGTTCACCTAGCAACTTTGGTTCTCACTTTTCCATTGTGACATGGTGCTCCATTATGCTGAAAAAGCCAAATAGTTCCTGGGTCGTTGGGAGAAGTTGCTCTTGGAGGATGTTTTGATACCATTCCTTGTTCTTAGGCAACATTCTGATTGAATCCACTCTCTTGGATGAGAAGCAACCACACACATGAATGGTCTCAGGATGCTTCACAGTTGCCATGACACAGGACTCATAGTAACGCTCACCTTCTGACACAGGACTCATGGTAACACTCACCTACTCTAGACAATCGTTTTTCCAGATGTTTCAGGGGGTGAATGGCTTAATCTAAATGTTCAAAGGGTTCAGTAAAAAAGGGTACCTGGAAAAAAAGGAAAGTTTGATTATCTGGTATGTCGGTTCAACACCATGATATAAGGCTGTACACCTTCTGTATATGGATGACATCAGGCTGTACACTGAGACGGAAAGGCACCAATCCAGCTGACCAGGAACTACAGTAAGGACACTGAAAATGTTTTGGGCAGGAAAAGAGTGGTCCATAGACAGTAACAAAAGGAAAAATTATCAGGACTGAGGGAACTGAACTTGCACAAAAGCCATATAACAGATCTAGAGGAAAGCTACAAATACCTGGGGATTCTCCAGTCACATGAGAACCACGATGCAGGAACAAGGACAGCCAAATTCAAGTATTTCCACAGGGTAAGTCACGTTCTCTAGAGTGAATGGGAATAACAAGATCAAAGAATAGAGATGTTTGTCGTACCAGTGACCAGATACCCAGCAGGCACAATAATCTGGCCAAGAGAAGAAATGCAACCTGCCAAATTCAAGACCAGAAAAGTCCTCACAATGCATGGGACGCTCCACCCAAGATCCAACACCCAAAAGCTGTATTTGAGCTTGAAGGAGAGGAGAAAGGATCCTTAAATATGGCCAACCAGTGCTAAAGGCTAGATGTAATCACTGTCATTGTCATACATACAGTGATTATCTATAACGTTGAAATCACACAGCTAATTTCTGTCCGAGTGGCAGAGGTGAAGCAGCCAACCAGAACAAAGATCAATGAGCTGTAGGCATCCATGAGCTTTAGGCATCCATGAGCCTGCTGACAGCTCAGCGGTTGTCTTTCCTTCAACCTCTTATGATGGATACAAACCACCATATAGGGAGCAGCTGCCATTTTGGAGATGGACCCAATCGTTTAGCCATCACACTTAGGTCTTTGTCACGGGTGCTCAGATATGTTCTGGCTTTATCACATCAACTTCAAAAACTGACTGGTCACTTGTGTTACCTAATACATCCTAGCCTTTAACAGGTCCCCTGTAAGAAGATAATCAATGTTATTCACTTCACCTCTCAGTGGTTTTAATGTTGCGGTCGATCACTGTGTGTGTGTGTGTGTGTGTACACAAACCAGCCACTTTATTATGTTCTCCTGTTCAACTGTTTGTTAACACAAATATGTAATCAGCCAATCACGTGGCAGCAACTCAGTGCATTTAGGCATGTAGACATGGACAAGATGGTATTTCTGATGGTATTTCCAGCAGGAAAACATTATGGAGAAGCACTTTGTTGAATGTGTGACATGAAGAATTAACACGATGATTAGCAAGATGAACATAATAAATTGGCCGTTCAGTTGTTGTCGCTGTTGCTATTGTTGTCTGTATTCTTTTTCTCTATCAAATGTTCTGTATTGATGATGTATTTATGGATGTTCTGATTGTTTTCTTGATTAGGAAATATAGCTGTTATGGATGCAAGTGAAAGACCTGAAGATCAACCAGACCATGTGGCTCTGATGATGTACACGGTTTAACCAAACTGATGAACTTAACCACACGTCCACACCACTACTCCCTCCTGTTGTTAACCTGAGATCAGCTGTAGCTCAGTTGGTGAAAGATGCAAGTTAGGGTTATATTTTAATATGGATTAAAGCATATTTGTGTTTATATTATATCGTGTTTGTCACATATTTGTGACAGTTTAGTTATCTTCCCTGGCATGAATATATAATTTTATTATATATATTTTCCTTATTTGGAAAGTATATAAATAATGAAGTAAATCTTAAGGATCTAACAAAACATGTTCAACCTCCACCAAATGGTGAAATCAAGAATTATCATTGATAACATTTATTACTATGTGAAGCCCTCAAATCACAAAAATTACAGAACTGCCAAAAAAATTACTAGACAAGGACAAAATATTACCCCTGTGAAGCTTGTTAGAAACACTTTAAAAAGTATATTAGCATGGAAACTACTAATATACAAACAAATTATATCAGACAAATTTAAACACAGTTCATGATGAACCCAAGTGGAGTCTTTATACATTTCTCTCTATAGTTTTTAAGAACTATGATTTTTCCCTTTTGCTAATAAAATTTGCAAGACAGGAATGGTTTGAGAAATCATACATCAGTGGAGCCTCTGATAACGACACACTACAACAAGCTCTTTATTTTTCACAAGAAATACAAAAAACATACCATCATATACCACAATCTGGGGTCATAAATTTAGGGAAAAATTCAGTTTCGCTCTTAAAGCCTCAGACGTGCTGTTCAAGGGGCTGAGGTGAGCACAGTGTCCTTTTCAGCTCCATTACTTCCGTTCATCATTCCGGATCGAGTCTGGGCAGCACAGGAAGTATGAGGTTCCCAAACGAGGAATCCTGAGTGATGAAAAATCCTGAAGAATGTGCATGTGCATGCTGGAACAGAGAGTCACAGCACACTCAACCACTGTACTGTCCACACCTGAGTCAGAAGAGTCATAGCACACTCAACCACTGTAGCACTGAACTGTTCACACCTGAGTCAGAAGAGTCATAGCACACTCAACCACTGTAGCACTGAACTGTTCACACCTGACCAAGAACTCTTAGCACAGCTTTGATCAGCTCCCCTCATAATTATCTAGATCAGCCACTGATCAGCTCCCCTCGTAACTCTCTAGATACCACTGATCAGCTCCCCTCATAACTCTCTGGATACCACTGATCAGCTCCCCTCATAACTCCCTGGATACCACTGTCACAGCGGTGGAACTCTACGTTACGACAGTTGAAGGAAATTTCAGTGGCACACCTTTAAAAGAGGTTTCAGTACCTATGTACTGACATATCAGCAGAGGAGGTTCAAGTCCTGAAGTACTGACATACCTGTAAAGCTGCTTTCTGCTGCGCTGCAATGTGCTGTTGCTCTGCATGGTCCCGGAAATCCTTGTTTACAGCGGGTCTCGACAGTGGGATACTGCGCGACAGAAAAGTCATTCTAAACTTTACAGCTTAATTTACACTTCATGTATAAGTGTTTTTCATGTAAACTGCACTGGATGGTTGTGGTTTTTCCTCCGTAACGTGTCTCTTTGGAGAGTCTGATAACTACAATTTAAATTGTGTTAAAGAAGTTGAGTGGTGAATGTTTCACTCTACACCGCACATGTATTTGAATTGATTATGGTTCGTGAGGGGTGTCTACTCAAATACACAAAGAGCAGTTTCTTGGTTTTTTATAAATGTGTTCGTGTATTAAACCACAACAAAATGTTTATTATAACGCTGGAAACCGTGAATATTAACCACATGTGTTCCACTGAGATAATAGTGACTGTCCACACATATAAATGAATGCAAAAGGGGTGAATATTTACCTCGCCCCGGGGTTGTTCATGGACTGGCTTTGTATGAGACGCCTCTTTTCCTTGTCTAGTTCAGCTAAAATAGCGACCCTGTTTTTGTTTTGAAAACCTGTAGGAGTAATAAATGTCTTCTTATGAACCGTTATTCCTATTACCATCTAGATTTGACGGTAAACTTCATCAGACGTGGATTTAAAACGCCTGTTATTTAGCTTGCTAGCTCGCCCGATCGAAATCCTAACACAGCTAACGTTACTTAGCCAAAATATTCTCTTTATTACTGTTTCAAGTAAAAACTCAGTTAAGATTACCTTGTCCAGACGTATTTGAAGCCATCTTTATGAGTTTTAATTCTAAGTAATAACTAACATATGTTCAAGTGAATTAACTAGATATCATGTTTTGTGGGCAAGTCGGTAGTTTATCGTCTTCCTCGAAGGGTTTCTGCCGCGTGCATGCGACCTGCTCCGCCACCTACAGTACCGGCAGTGACAATGGTCGTCTTTTGGGGTTTAAACAGTAAAATATAATAGTTTCATCGTCTAAACTAATAAAAGAGTAACATCGATTTGTGCCGCAACGTCTTTCAACAAAGCACTTAATACCTCAGGCTGTCCGAAATATGTAACGGAAGCTCCGATACGCGTAATTTCTTAGTAAAGTAGACCGATACACCGTCGCTGTGCGGTTCTTTTAAGCGGTTTCATCTGGGTAGCAGCCGAAATTCCCACGCCAAACGATTTATTTCACTCTTTTATTTTCAGTCAGAGATAAAGTGGATGGTGCTTCGACATAAAAAACGTTTTGCATTTTCCAAAAGAAAACACAGACACGACATAAAAATTCACCTATTTTTATGAAATAAGTGTCTTCTTAAGATGCACCACTCATTCACTACCCACATTCTCGCAAGACCTGGAGTCCACGCCTACGAGCTCATTCTGTTTTGTAGTGTGTATACAACAAACTGTATATAAACCTAACCTTCCAAAACACTTGAGAGGAATTTTAATTTTGAGTGATACTTGGTATTATCGTGTTAAGCAGAATAAAACGAGAAGTTAAATAGAGAGGACATAAAGGGTTCACAATTAAGGGATAAAAGGGCTGGATTTGCAGTGTGTACACAAACAGCCAACATTCACACCAACATTTACATTTAACAAAACCAAGACACTACAGCTGGTTAATAAACTCTTCCTCACATATCCAGACATTTATATATTAGCTAAGGGGTTTAATTTGTGGAAAAGTAGTTCTGTATTTTTTGATATACAAAAGAACACTAATGTTCATACATATTTCTACACAATTATATGGTCAGATCACTTGAAAAGAAGCAAGAATTATTCTGAAAAGTAGATTTCCCTGTCAAAAGCCCAATTTATAATTCTTTACTTAAATGAGCATGTTTACTTAAATGAGAAATTGATTGTTGTTACTGTCAGCAGTTCTGAGAAAGACATTAATCTCCAGAAACCAAGGACAAAGAAGCCATTCTAAGTAATGATAGGATGGCACAGGTGATGTACTCTCTTTACATGGTTAGAAGAACATAAAACAAACACTTCACAAGTCAGTGTATCTGAAGATGAGCTGGGAAATAACTAATAAAACTGTTTACTACTCCTCTGATCTACAAAAGGATCTTTAAAAATGAAATCCAAAAGTGGCGTTCAAAAGATCATTACAAAGGTAGAGAATTTGTCACATGGCGATACACTTTCACAATACAGCCCTGCTTGTGTTCCACCAGCCCGCTGCATAAAGCAGCAGACGGATCTACAGTATCAGGACCGTAAAGACCCTTACACAGCTGGTCCGAGTTCACCCTGAGCACTGCTGTGGTGATTAAGGCACACAAACATCCAACAACCTACTCTGTTCGCCTCACATCTCCCTCTGGATGAGAATATCTTGCTTTGGGTAAAAAAGCAAAACAATTTCACGTGTTCGTGTGAAGAGATTTCCTTAAATCACTGGATGCCAGGGATGTGACCTACTGACCTGTTTCACCAAGGACAAAATCACCAGAACAAACACCAAATGCTGATGACGTGGGTGGGGGGGTGTGGCGGGGTTGAAAAATGAAGTCATGGATCTGCATTGAATTACACACATCCAATTACATCCTTGGAAGATACTGCAAGCTAGACCAGCAAAAATATATGGTTTTAATACCATCATACATGGGTTTAAAATCTGAAATTCAGAATTGCCCAAATTACATTAGTTAAAATATAACGATTAAAAACCATCTCTATTTCAAGAAACCACAGTGTAATTGACCTGGGACATGAAAAGGCACTCTGGAGTAGAACATGTACTACAGGGAAAGTTTATGGGGGAACACCTATTCTAGTCATCAGACAGATTCATTTACAACCTGTCCTAACCCAGTATTTTGTTGAAAGGTTCTTCTAGTTTCATTTGATGCAAAGTTGGAGATTTGCAAAAAAAAAATGTACTGACCACCTGTGCCACCAAATCATGATTCAAAAACTCTCTCTCTCTCACACATACCTCTGTCTCTTCACTCACATCTCCTTATGCCACCATGTCTTTCATTTTAAAACTGCAACCAATAATGAGTTGTATACTCCCCCACCCACCAAAACAAAACAACCAGTGACCCTGAAACTGACTAAGGGTTTTGTTTCTTGCATATTTCATCAGTGGGCAGAAGTCACTACATAAGTGGGAAAACTGGGGGAAAAATAATCCATCAAAAATTGTTTACAAAACGTGTAGGTTCTAAACAAAGTCACATTTATGGCACCATATAGAATGATCTGTATGCACTGCATAGGCTATAACTTGCTTCAGTGCA
Organism: Tenebrosternarchus preto; assembly: GCA_025802075.1. Taxonomy (NCBI): domain Eukaryota; kingdom Metazoa; phylum Chordata; class Actinopteri; order Gymnotiformes; family Apteronotidae; genus Tenebrosternarchus; species Tenebrosternarchus preto. Next base: position 9,460,651 of record JAOYMR010000014.1, read on the forward strand.
GACTGCCTGAAAAACGTTTGTGTGGGTAAATATGAGTAAACATAATTTGGTTTGGCCTTGCGTTTGCATACTTCTCCCAGCAGGGAGCAGCAAGTGGCACACCAAGGCTTCCCCCACTCATTCTAACGTGGACTCCAGTGCCAATTAGCCACCTCTTCATGAGCTGGAAAAGGCCAATGACAGGAAGTATTATCCCAAAAGAGGCATGGTTGGAGGAGAACTGCTTTCATAGCATCAAACAGGAGAATCGGAACAAAAAGATTAATTAAATTAATGAAATTAACTGAATGAAAATGTGTAATAACGGTAAACCCTTCTCCCATAGCAACAGGAACCCAGTGATGTAATGAAACAGGACACCAGGACCCCACTCTGGGACTCTCAACACCATCAGCTTCTTTGGGGAGTTACTGCTGGTCAGAAGGAGCATAAAAAAATAAATACTGAGGATGTGTTATAAAGAAGCTACAGTATAGGCTACGCACTGTACACACCATGATTACTGAGTTGAGGTTATTATCGGTAAATAAAACAAAAAGAACCAAAACCAGGGGGGTGGGGGTGTTAACAAAAAAAAATAAATCAGTTTAACTGAGTCCTGCTCCAGTAAAGGAAAAAAACGGCATGATTGTGAATCTCAAATAAGGAGCAAACCTTTGCGTTGGTAGGAAAAAAAAAACCAAAAAAAAAACCACAAAGTAAAATACACCTACCTTAAAAATCACTAAAATACGACTACCTTAAAAATCACTCAAATCAAATCTCCTCCAAATCAGGGAAGGGTTCAAGGCCACAGAAGGTCCAAGTGATGCGGAGTGGGCGGGGCTGTGCGCCCGGGGCGGGGACATACAGCAGGTTCTGCACTGCCCGCTGCCCAGAGCCCTGGGGAGGTCCCTGCACCCACAGTCTTCCTCGCAGCTCTCTGGAGGACCAACCAAAGAAAGATCCTTCGTCGCTTCAGCTCACGGCCTCTTTGAAGAACGTCTGAAGCACGAGGGGAGTCCAGGACACGCCTGTGGCTGGAGGAGGGCCCTGAGCAACCAGAGCCGAGTCCTGGGGGGAAGGGGCGGAGGTGAGAGCAACGTGTGAACCCCTACAGCTCGGCCTGGGTGGAGGCGGGCGGGGGCCGACACTAGCAGCTGATGGAGCAGTCCGTCTTTGCCTTCCCAGCGGAACCGATGATGCGGCGCAAGCAGTGGCCGAACTCCTCCAAGATGAGCCTCTCGGCCAGCGCCTGGGGCTGATTGGCCAGCTCGGCCTGCTCGGCCTGCTCGAGCAGGCAGTCGCATGTCGCCTCGGCAACCTCCTTGGTGACAAATGTGTACGGCAACCTGCGTGAGAGAAGTGGGAACGGTGGTGAGGGGTGGGACGAGGGTTCACCCAAAAACATCATCAACCTTAGTGCTGCCTAAGGTAAAGACCCAGAATGACAAAGCAATGTTTAGTTACTATGCTGTTTCTAAATTGAACAAAAATACATCTCTATAAATCTCTCCAATTGGTCAGGCTTTTGGCTCAGATTAAACATGTACTTCAGTTCCTGCGGCAAAGCACTTTTAATTTTTACATTTTTGTTCATTTTCATTCTTCGTTTATTATTGAATTACTCATTAAATTAAAAAATGATTAAAATCTTATTTTAATTTGGGTTTTATCTTTTTAATCCTTCATTTTATTTTTATTTCTTTTACATAATCTTCAACATAAAACTGTTTTATCATCAAAATTTAAAATGTTTAAAAAATATTTTATTTTAATTAAATTCCAAGACATTTTTGCAACATTTTAGTTCTATTTCTTAGTTTAGTTCTAACACCTTCCCAAGGTGATGGATCTCTGGTTGTAAAGAGCTCAATTCTTCTATATCTAATGTGAAGCACTTTCAAATACCACTGTGTAAAGTGCTGAACAAATAAACACGCCTTTCCTTCCGATTAAGACACAAAAATGCTGGTAAAAGCTGTTCTGAGGTCAGTTGCATAAGTGCTAACCGGGTCTTCAGTGTCCACTGAACGTGTTCACGTGATCATGTCCAAAAACAGACTGCTCTGGGAAGAGCAGGACTTACTTTCCTCCTCCGCTGGTGATGGCTGGGGTGGTCCTCGTCAGCAGATCTGATATCTGTGAGGACAGCTTTGTCTTGGCAGCCGTTTGCTGTTGTACGCGCACCTCTGCGGCGTCAGCCAGGTGCATCAAGGTTTTGCGCTCTGGGCTCTCCTCGAAGTTCTTACAGCCCACGCACTTACAGATAGATGAACACATGATCTTTGCCTACACACACACACACACACACACACACACACACACACACACACACGATAAAAGATCTCACCCCTACAGAGAGATGTCTGTGCGACTCGTTTCTGTGTCCGGAACTTGGCAAACGTCATCGGAGACGCGGGATTCGGTGAAGTCGTTAGGAGTGGGAGTTGGTGGGGGGTGGGGAAGAAGCAGCTCACCTCATAACACTCGCAGTAGTTCTTCAGACAGCCAGACTTCTTGCAGTTACAGCCTTTACTGTGTCTCCGGTCAGATTCGCCTTCCTTACCTTTGCCGATCTTGGGCTTGAAGGCCACTGGGTTTCTGTCTAGACAAGCCTGTCATGGTGGCACATTTCAGATTACAGCCGTTAATCCCCTCTTTCAGATTGCAGACGTTAAACTCCGCTCTCAGATTACAGACATTAATCCCGGGGGTTTTGTTCAATTTTTCTTGCGTTACTTAATCAAAAGGGCTACAAAGACAAAGTGTAGCAAAACGTGAGCAAAAATTCAGAATGAATTGTGCACAAATACCTTTATGGCTTTGAGCCGTTCGCTCTCATGGTCGAGGTTGTTGTAACAATTGACACAGTTGCAGTTGTTACAAAATTCTCCATTTGCAAAGCAGTCGCAGTACCTGCATATGAAAAACCACACGTTTAGTGCTTCAGAAACCCTGTCCTGTAAGAGTACGGCTGAAGAAACCCTGTCCTGTAAGAGTACGGCTGAAGAAACCCTGTCCTGTAAGAGTACGGCTGAAGGGCAGACGATCACTTACAGCTTCAAGCACTGTGACTTCGTACAGTTACAAGGCTTTCGTGGTCTTGAGGTTGTGTCCGATGTTGATAACCTGCGATGAGGCCAAATATAATGTATTAACTCTTCAACAGACACAAAGGTGAAGAACACGGAGCACCCTGGAAACAGGGGTCAAGGAAGACAGATCCACAAACAGTTCACAGGCATGACATTAACCCAGGAACATCCCAGGTACAACGTGGTTGTGTAATCACAATCATCCTGCATGTGCTCTAGTGCGCTGTATCGCGCTCTACTGCGCTGAATTGTGTGCAGGATTGCTTACCCATTGAGAGGAAGCCTGGCCTGGGTCTGAATGGAGGTGGGGTTGGAGAAACTCGAGCTGCTGGCCAGAGTCACAAATGCCGACTGTGGAAGCTACAGGAACAAACACAGTCAAACATGCATGCGGGGCTGTAGCTTCATCTACGGATGAAGACACAGACAGAGAAGCAGATATGCACACCTGCGTGACGTACTGGGCAGGCAACACTGCATAGCCCATGTTTCCGGAGCCGGGGGCAGGCGCCAGCACTGTGCCTGGGGGAAGGCTGGTCAGGTTGGGCTGGATCTGGGGGAGCGGCGTGGCGGGCATGATAAGCCGCTGCTGGGTCTGGTTGCTGCCCACCACCTGTGCCGCCGACGTCATTGGCTTGGGCACCACCTGGGCACGGAGCAGCCGCACAAATGCTCAGGAGCCACCCAGCACCAGGACTGGCTGAACGGGCGTGCGCTAGAGACGTTAACGAAAAGCAGACGTGGAGGAAAACCGGGGAAGACGGCGGCAGGCCATTACCTGTTTGACGGTCTGCGCTGGGACTATAGGGACTGACATCCTCACAGCAGTAGTGTTCATCACCACAGGTTTGGCTGAAATTCAGACATTTCGGATCAAACGATCAGAAAAGGGATGATGCATCCTGAACTCACCCTGACACAAAGCACCAATGAACAGAAGTGAAGTCTGTCCCTCTTAAACAAGTGCTGAAATCAAGCGGCAGGTGGGTAGGCGTGTGTGTGTGTGCGTGCGTGTCCACAGTGAGTCAGCGCACCTGGCTGGATGGCAGGGTTGCTGTTGGTGCTAGGGCAGGCCGTCTGCACAGTGCTGCTCCCGGTGGTGGTCGTGACCAGGCGCACGTAGTGGAAGCGGCTACCGGGCACTTGGATTTGCTGGACGTTAGGGGGCGTGGCCAGGGGAATTATGGTCTTGAACTGAGGTGTGCTAACCCCGCCTACTGCCACCGTCTGCACTGGCTTCACTGCCTGTGGGGAGAGCAGGGGGACATCCGTTCACAAGTTATTTGAATATTCAGCATATATTAATTACATTAAGCACAAAATGAATAAATCCCTGGTATGGAGGTAGTGTAGTCAGATAATTAAAAAAAGATTTGTTTTTCGCTCCTGATGCTCCAGGACGATGAAGGCGTGTGGGCAGAGCACCTGGGCGGAGGCCTGGCTGCTCCCTGCCTTGGCCGGAGAGCTGCTGGAGGTCTGCTGCACGGCAAGGAGCTGCTGGCCCAGGGCCACATTAAGAGGGAGGGCCACGGCCTTCTGCGGCGATGCAGGAGCCTGGCTGGCCACCGACACCACAGTGAGCTACGCGCCGGACGAGAACAATAGTGGAGATGTCAAAAAGAGAGAGAAAGGAGTTCGCCGATCTCGACTGGGTGAGCTCAGACAGTACTAGGAAGGCTTGATAGATTCAAAACGCTTATGCCGATCTGTATTATTATTGTCAAATGCAAATTGAAGCTTCCTAATGCAAAACATAAAATTTTCATTTGAAATTATATAAATGATGGTGGTAGTACTATGAATAACTATGTAACTGTAATAAGAACAAACTTGCTCTGCTAAAGGCAACCTCGCACACACACACTCGCACACACACTCGAGAGAGAGTACCATACCCACAACCAGGCCTCTTTGCTCTGCTTTATAATAAAGGACACCAGACTGAGCAGAGTGAGAGATGGAGAACCCCACCTTGCTGGGAGACTTCAGGGGAGAGATGGCCACTTTGCTGCTGCTGGTGCCGGCGGCGACGCTCTGGGCTGCAGTGGCGACGACCTCTACAGCCGCCACGCTCCGGGGTGGGGTCACAGGTGCACTCTGGGTAATGACCCTCCCTGAGTGAAAGGGGGACAGGTCACCCTCAACGATCCTTACGGACGAACACCGAACGACTGCCGTTTACCACTTCCGCTAAACAATAGTTTCCGTAATAACTGCATTTTTGCATGTGTACAAATGTCACATGCTTTTGAGTCACACACGTGTGCTGCTCAAGCAGAGAGGAGAACGTCACCTGTGACCATGGGAGAAGTTCCTGCAGGCGTGGGGAGGCTCTTGCTGCTCAGCGCTTTCGTAATGATCAGCTTGGTTATCATGGGACCTGCAGTGGACACCGCCGGCTTCTTTGTGATCTGTACGCGTTTGAAAAACATCAAATGTGCAAACACATTAAAGTCTTTCAGGAATATAAAGAAGGGGTTCCAGCTTTTAAACAGACAAAATTAGTTATTAATTTCCAAATGTGGAAGAACTGTGTCACTGTATTACAGAAAAACAAGCCAATGGATCACTAGGCTCTTCATTGAGAGGTAAATATGTTACAATGACATGTTATAATTAGAAGGGTGTAATATCTTAATAATAAACAATGACGTGTTATATAACTAGAAAGGTGTAATATCTTAATCATAAACAGTCCATGTAGGTCTGAAAGCCAAAAATGATGCAGCCTTGTTTGATTGTGTAGCATGTTAACGCTTTAAACAGCCACCGTGCTTCAGTTCAAATCTCATCAGTAACCCTTCAGTAATCTATAGGCATGTCTCACATAGCCAACACTATACAACACTACTTCTCACAAACCTTTAAGGAAAGCTCATATTAATAATGTTCTGCACTCTTTCCAGTTTTTTCACGGTTAAATGCTTGATCGGATGTATGGAATGGTGCTTCCGATCCACAGTTCTGAATTCTTGTGTGAATGCAAAGCAGCAATAATGAGCCCCTCCCTCAAACAAGAACAGAATTCAGCACAAATGTGAACACAGGCAGAACAAGTCTGGTTAGACACTGGACCATATAGAACACAGTGCTGTCAACCTCTTTAAGCTTTTATAAGCTTAAGCTGTTTAAGCTTTTATACAACGGAGCCGATTATCTGAATAAATGTAACACTCAAGCGCTCGTGCACACACACCTGGACAGTCTTGAGCTGCTGGGCCTGCATCGGTGAGGAGGAGGCCAGTTGGCTGGCTGAGCTGACGCTCTGCACCCCGACGACGGATTTGAGCTCCGCCCTCGTCCCGGCCGTCACCACCTTGAACTGCGGCCCAGCTGACACTTTGGCGTCTCCCCCCACGCCCTGCGAAGTGGCCGGCTTGCTCCAGTTGGGAGGTAGGGTCAGCACAACCGGCTGGCCCGTCTTACTCAGCCCCGTGACCAGAAGCTTCTGGCCTTCCTTGAGGACGCCGGCACTCTGTGGCTTGCCATCCGAGGCTGGAGAGGGGGCCACTTTGTTGAGGATCAGCTGGTGGTTGGCCGGAAGCGTGAGGGGGACAGAGAGCTTGGGCAGGCCCTGGGCCGGTGCCGGGCCACCGGGCCTACGGACGGGGGAGGAAGATGAGGTCAGAAGAAGCTGGGTGCCCGGGCTGATTCTGCACACGGTGGAGTCTGTGGTGGTGCAGGTGGTAAGGGCTTGTGTCTTCTGCATCGGCGTGGTAGAGGAACACAAGCTGACAATTTCAGGCACCTCCATTTCCATGGGAACCTGAGCTGGCTGGCCAGTGGGCGGGGGGGGATCAATGGGGTCCTCCTCCATGGCAATGGCCTCTGTATCCATTATCTCATCAGGGAGGATGATGTTCAGATCAGGAGACACCACATCCATCCTCTCTCACACACGCCGTCACTGAAACAAGGCCATTAATTATCACGTGTGGGGATGCTGCCACTCATGACTTAAAAATTATTTTACAGGTTAAAATGCTAACAAAAGTAGTTGTGATCAGTCAGTTTGAATATTTTAAAATGCTAGCATTACTAGCTTTAATTGTTAAATAGAACTCCGTTAACACAATGTAATAAGCAACTTATGGTACAATAATATATCAAAAGTTTGACATGAATATAGAGTGTCTAGCAGAAAAAAACGGTAGACTAGTTATCAGTACTGATAATATACAAAAATGTTACAAGGGAAGAGGTAGCAAAGACACAAACACGCCTCTGACACACAGGTGCTGTAGTTCCATTTTGTAATGGCATGTCTCTGACTTCTGTAAATATCCGCTATTCCTATACATTTATATGTGTTATACTGTGTCACTCAGCAAAGGTTTGTTTGTTTATGTTGTATATTTGCCAAGCAAATAAATAAATAAATAAATATGAAAATAGTCCTTGAAAGTAACGCAGAGGAGGTTTAACCAGCAGCTGCTTTATGTGAGGAAGCAAAAGTCTGAGAATGACGCGACTCTGGACCAGAATGGCACTCAACTACTACACTGAAACTCTGATAAACAAACCCAAAGCGAAGCTTCGTTACGAATACAAGGCGGGTTATTCAAATAAAAACGCAGCATAACGCATGTAAGCACCACCTTAACCAGTGCTTTGAAATAACCAACGTAGTATTTTAGTAACTAACAGAGAAGCAAGATTAATAATAACATAACAGTTGTAACTATAACTGTTTAGCTAGCTAGCTTGGTTAGCTAACGCTGACAGTTGTCAAGCTCTGAAACTTACCATCATAAATAATGCGCAAAGACACATCACATATGTAAACCAAGACCCACGACTCACCGTAATGAGTCTCAGTTTATGTGCATCCTTAAATAGACATTAGCACCACAAGCTTAAACTGTAAACGCGACATTCAGAGACGCTGGAATGCACTCTAGGCCTCTTAACATCCAAGAAAAATCATCTTTGTCCTTCCTCAGCGGTTTATGCTATGGCTACCAAATAGGTCAGGCAGGCAGATTCCGAATTTACCAGTGATAAATGATTTTATAAACTGCACCATTAAACTGCAATTCACAAAATAAAACTAGGTAAAATTCGTGTACATACAGGGATGAACACTGGAAGCTGTGAGCCCTAGCTAACAAAGTGACGAGCGCTACGTTTCTATTTCAGGCCGGGGTTGGATTTCGAAAGATCCGCCATTTTCAACCCGTCATCAGTTGATTTTGAGACATAAGAAACAGCGAAGAGGGGGGTTGCTGTTTTATCAAACAAGGCCACAGGGCAGAAAAGACCAAAAACACGTCGATCGCTTTCTTGCATGTTCACGACTGCTCCCCTCCAAGAAAATCAAGCGTCGTATGGTTGAGTTAACAGAAGACTAACTACTATTATCGAAACAGGAACTTCTACATGAGCGCCACTACAACACCGCCAAAGTTATTTTGGTATTCGTAATTGCATTTTATAGCTGTTTATAATCATTCATCTAAAACCAGCGACAATTTAATAAACCACTACAGGTTCACCATCAAATGACTCCGTCAAAACAATGTAAACATAACTAAAATGCCAATAGTTGCAATAGTTAATCAGTTTAGCTAGTTGTTATAGTTAGATTAGTATTTGTTTATGTAGCTAGTAATAAATGCAAAGAATTATTAATGAAAATTGAATGGCATTAACCAGTCATTACTAGACGCAGCCTGCTTTACATATAAAACATTCAGCTACAAAAAGTTTCGTTTAAATAATAAAGCAAATCAAATAGCCATACTACATTTTTACCAAGAATAAACTGAAATAGCACTCATAGCACTTGTCAAAAACGCAAACATCTTAAGATACACCGTTAGATTAAGAGGATTAATGAGCAAACGTGGCGCAAAAAAAACATTGCTAATTAAGTACTTTGACAACATAAGATAACTTGGTAACCATGCTAGGTAAGAGAATTTGGTGGCTGTGCATGGTACATAGCTAGATAGCTAGTTGTGATTGTTTAGCTACCCCGTTTCCTTTTAGCTACATTCAGCAGAGCAGCTTCTGTCATTAGCTCGCGTTTAGCCAGCGTTAGCTTCATTCCCCAGCAAGACTGTCAACGTCAGGTTACCGATAACCGTACCAGGCTGAGGGAGCCTCGCTCGCTCGCTGGTTTAATGGCCAAGAATTACGACCCGTATTGCCCCAAATAGTCTTAATAACAATAATTATTTGCAATGATTTTGGGTGTCACAAAATGTACAAATCTATATCTAAAACACAACCACAGGCCAGTGTCGAGAGGCTACACCCTCCCTTGCAGTGCCAAAGCCGCCTAGTGAATCCGAACACCGACGTCGGCTGCTGGCTGGGCGGCTGTTAGCACTGGCACGCTAGCCAGCTAGCTAGCTAATATCATATTGCCTCACTGAACAACCGACGAGGACAGCGGAATTCTTACAGTTTGCCGAAATTTCTGTCACAGTGGTTTACTAGAAATTTGACACTTCTTGCTTCAATCACGTATGGAGAAGTCCAGATCGGCACTGCACCATTTCGATCGTACGTTGTGAACCGAATACGATTGTTTAAAATACCGCGCCTAGCGCCATTTCACCTCTAACATCCCATAATATGGCCACGCCCTCAAAGGAAACAATATATTACGTCAATATACCACTTCCGTGGACGACTTCTTCCCCTTTAGGACTAAAAATGTTACTAAAGTAGGTTATTTTTAGTCCTATACATAAACGTCTAAAACTCTACATAACTTGTAGGACTATACATAACTATGTATTACTATATATAAACGTTAATGTTATTTAGCTAGTTAAAATCAGAGATGATACTGATAGATTTTCATTTTCCATGATACTGCGCTCACTAACTGGCCTATTTTAAGGGGGGCGTTTCAGTACGAAATGATTTTGTAATTCTTTTTCAATTAGTCACTCCATGATAATCTTAATGTCATTGTATTAATATCATTGTAAAGAAACGACGTATAACTTACAAATAATTTCAGGATTTTACCAATTGCAGTTTCAAATCTTTTTATGTATTATGTTTTGTCTTGAAACAATCCTTTTATTTTTGATACACTGAATTTTTTTTACCCTTACACTCTATTTGTTACCCTTATTCTGTGTGTGTGTGTGTGTGTGTGTGTGTGTGTGTGTGTGTATTCATTCTCTTCTTGGTCTTTATCCTTCAAGCCCTTTCCAGAGTCCTGGGAGCTTGAGGGTCCTGTGTAGTATCTTAGCTGTTCCCAGGACTGCCTCTTCTTGAGGGAGATCTCTGATGTCATTCCTGGGATCGGTTGTAGCTGCTCCCCCAGCTGGGGGTCACAGCTCCTAGTGCTCAAGGCCAGACTGGCACAGTTGTTCAAGCTGGAAAAAACCCCATCTAAATCTGATCCAAACTTGATAACATTGTTAGGTTTCATATACCTAAAGCATGATTTTGAAACATCCCTGAATTATCAATCATGCCTTAACTGGAGAGGACACTTTTTCTCAGGCTAATCATAAGCATTAAGACCTACCTGCTGAAGAGAAACAATGAATCAAATTGCTGCATATTGCTCGGGAAAATTGTATTTGTAAGAGTATTTTTCTATGTTTTCTGAATGAGCTACACAATAGAGCATCAATTGTGAATATTTAATTGCTGATTTATAACTCGTTAATGTAGGCTGATTTATAAATTGTTAATGTAGGCTGATTTATAACTTGTTAATGTAGGCTGATTTATAGCTCCTTATTGTATGCTGCAGGCTACAAAATGAATTAAATTGTTCTTACATGACTGACCTGTCACTCCCTTGCTGAATAAATCAGCAATTTTTGAACAGCAGGAACCACTGTTGCCTTTACGTTCCACGTCTTCTCTAACTCTTTCTTCAGCCTTTGGTGTTTCTTAAGCTTCTCATGTTCCTTCTTACTGGGTGTGCCTTAAATGTAGTATGTTTTATACAGACTTAGCACCTACCTTATACAGACTTTTCACATTACCTTTCCTTCCAACACCACTTAATACATTTTGGGGCTGAAAACACCATCTTGTTCAGATTTGAAAGCATAATTCTTCACCATTGCTTTGTTACACAAGTCTTCAGCTGTGAAGCATATATGGTCTTCACATCTCAATCCCCACACGCATCCCCACACCCCACACGTGCTGAGTGTGATTTGGTGTTATGCATGGGTGTTCCTGAATAAGATGCCATAAAACAAACACTACAATTGTCACAAAACCCACATATATCCTTCAGTGTTGCCCTCACAGATGTGCAGTTTACCCAGGCCTGAGTTCTGATTCACCCCAATGCCATTATTTTGAACTTTAGCAATAAAGTTAATAAAGTTAATGAAATGCTTTTGTCCATTCCACAAAAGTCTGCAGGGTGGCTTTATCTGACCACAGCACATCTGTCCAGTTCAGAAGAACTTAAAGCCAGAGACGTCCACAGTGTTTTTGGCCTCTGTTGACATGTAGTTCCTGTGTCCCTGAGTCTTTGAATGATGTTAGGCAGTAAATGTGATATTTTATAACAACACCAACAAAAATGAACAAGTAAAATTATAATATCGTGTTTTTTATATCCACAAATCACTGCTTTCTGTTTGTAGTTGCATTTTACATAGTGCCTCAATTTTTGGAAATTGGCATAAATAAATATATGTGAGTTACATATTGGACAGACAGGTTTCAGTGCATATTATAAAATATTGTACTGAACATTTTTTTCACTATTTTCCCAAAAGGAAATACCTTTTCACAGCTGTGCAAACATCAAGGCTCAGTGGCTAAAATGTTTTCTTGCTTAAATAAAGTATAAGATATGCATAATCTGAACAAGAATCACATGTTCCTAAAATTCACTTTTGGGAAGCTGGTCAAAGTGATATAAAACAAAATGATGCAAACAAAGTGATGTAAACAAAATGCATCTCATTTCACCTAAAATGATGACGCGTTTATTTAAGGCGCATGTAGATGTTGCCTTTCATCGCTGAGAATAACGTCTCTGTATTAAATGAGAATAACTTATCTGTATTAAATCTTGTTAAGCCTCCGTAGACTATACTTTCTAACTTAAGATGATCTAAAAGACCATAACTGGATAGAATAACGGTAAAGGAAATTTGTGTTTATTTTCTATAGGTATACTATTTATTCTGTAATTGTCTATCTATGATCCTCTAAACCTGGCATTGTACTGCCAAAAACCTGATGGCTAAAGAAAAAAGAAATAGACACGTTTTTTGTTGTTGATATTTTTAGTGTAACATATACTTTCTAAAAAAAAAGGAAAAAGGAAGATTCAGGTCAAGTGGTGAGAAACTATTTTGATTTGACATCTTTAGCCTCGTTTCGCTTCATTCACATCGAGAACTCGCTCACAGGCGCCCTCTGGCGTTTAGCAGTCATTTATGATATAACGCGAAGAATACGAAGAACACGTATCAGCCAAACTCCTCTTAAACCGGTTCTGTTGTTGCTCCCTTAAAATAGGACGGAAATTCAGATATGAAGCGAATGAGAAGCCAACTTCAGCCTCGCCGTGTGTGGTGTGTGCAGTAGGCCTATACTAAAAGGCAATGCAATTATTTAACATTTATGCCCCCCTTACCATCATCGATCAAAATTAATATTTTATTGCCTTCAAGAGGGGAAACAAAATGTCCTTTAGTTATGAGATAAAGCGTTAATGTCACAAGTAGCTGAGGTATTTAGAATGTAGTTACTTCCGTGCAAATGATTAAGTCTTATTTGTATGTATTTTTCTACAAGTACTGACGTATAGTTTCGGGTCAGTCGGCTTAATACAACTATTAAAATAGACACAATTTTAAAAGAAAGGAAATAAGAAAGTAGCCCTGTAGCGGTACAACCAGCCGTATGTGTCCGCGGATCGTGGAGGACTGAGCCTTGATCCACGGACCCTCTTGATTTGACCGTCAAAAGTCGTCGGCGTTGATTATTTTGAAGAAAATGGCGTCCGGAGTAAGACAAGAGCTCGCCCAGCTTATGAATTCTAGTGGATCTCATAAAGACCTCGCTGGGAAGTGCGTGATCTTCTATTAATATTAGCTAAACCGTCGGTTTTATGAAGGGTTTCAGTCAATAGCTAACGACGTGGTGCAGAAAGCTCTAATGTTACTGTTAGAGGAGCGGCAAAGTCCTCGAGCAGCTAGCTAACCCAGCTAACCTTAAGATAGACCCAGCTAGCTAACCCAGCTAACCTTAAGATAGACCCAGCTAGCT
>JAOYMR010000014.1:9510236-9525501 GCA_025802075.1 Tenebrosternarchus preto
CCCCCATCCCTCCCATCCCTTGCAAAAGCTCAAGACAAATAACTCCAGTAACAAGCCGTCTAAGAGGCTCTGCATCATGGCTGCAGCCCTGGAAAAAGACCCCTCCCCTCTTCTGCGATGCCCAATCAAAGACTGGCGTTCCGACTCACGACCCGGGACTCCGCCCATTGGGCCCTCACCACCGTGACTGCTAGACAGATTAGCGTAGTCTTTGCCAGGCAGGATGGTTGTGGGAACAGCTGAAGATCAACACTGACCTTCCAGACGTGTCGCAGGGTTCTGGCATGTCCCGAATGGATGTGGAATTATTGCACACGTCGGGCTTTGGACGCTCCCAAACGCCTCTCGCACAAGCTAGTGCAGATATACAGATTATACAGATTATACAGATGCTCTTATATACTACACTTACATACTGCTGTTTGTACCTGTTTGCAGAGGGTTCTGGGATTTGCTCCAAAATAGCAGTAGGGTAGATTTTGGTTTTACCTCGTTTTGTTACAGATCATAACACTACACTCGTGAATCCAGGGTGGTCAGCAGCATCTCTGTTTCTTTAAAGGGAACAATCACCAGGACAACACAGCCAGTTCTCCTCAAACCAAATTTGTTGTGTATTTGTTGTTGTTGGTGGTGTGTATTTGTTGTGTATTTGTTCTTTAGTGTTGTGTATTTGTTGTTGTTGTTGTTGTGTATTTGTGTATTTGTTGTTATTGGTGTGTATTTGTTGGTGGTGGTGTGTATTTGTGTATTTGTTGTTGGTGGTATGTATTTGTGTATTTGTTGTTGGTGGTGTGTATTTGTGTATTTGTTGTTGGTGGTGTATATTTGTGAATTTGTTGTTGGTTCCTCTTAACCCGATTCTTTTTGTTCCAAATCATTCTGAACGGTTTAACCACCACAGCAGAGATGTAGTGATTTCACAGTAATGACATCTGAGGGGAAGACCTTGCTTAAAATGTAATCCTGTACACTGCCGAATTGCTGTAGGCGAATGTGCAAAGAGATGCTACTGATTTCCTGCAGCCCAGTATGACGGGGGAGAAAGTGCAAATGAGATAAAGACACACAGAAAACAGTATCTTGAGCACATATGGTTCTTCTTGTGAGCTTAAGGTTTTCCTTGGGGACACATGAACGTTTCTAAAACGCATGTAGAGTAGCTGGTGCTCATGGGAACGTGGCCCACCAGGCTCCTGTGTTTCGGCCCACCAGGCTCCTGTGTTTCGGCCCACCAGGCTCCTGTGTTTCAGCACACCAGGCTCCTGTGTTCTAACCCACAGTCCCTTATTGTCCCGCCCAGGATGGCTCACGTCCTGCAGTTTGATGAACAATCCAGAAAGGTGAAGGATGCCAACGTGCAGGATGAAGACACATTTGAGATCTACGACCCACGTAACCCCGTGAACAAGCGCCGCAGAGAGGAGAGCAAGAAACTCCTCAAGGAGAAGAAGGTGAGGAGGTGAGGAGGTGCGCTACTCCACAACAAATGATCATCTCAACCTGGGAATTTGAGCGACTTTCAGGGGAGGGGTGGGGCATGATGGGGCAGTGAGTGGGGCAACATGTTTTTTTTTTTTTTTTTTTTGACCTTTTACAGTTTGCATTTTGAAAGCTGGTGATGTGAGAGTGTGATGGACAGGCGGGCAGCTGACGAGAATGGGGCAGTATGGGACAGAAGGGGGCAAAATAGAGCCAGATGTGAATTAGTCAAAAAGTGTGTAGCTCTTGTGTAATGATGGGCACTAAAGCAAAATTCTCTACACAAACTTTGTAACCTACATTGCAAGCATTTCTTTAGAACACAGGCTATATTATACAAAATTAATTAGCTGAGAAACTGTGTCAAGATTTTTTTCTAAAGAATGGATGTAAGAATGTGGACATGTTACCATGGACCTGGTTGATGAGATCCATCTGAGACTCCATCTGAGTTCCAGCTGGAGTGTGCGAATGCCTGGAGCTCCAGGTTTGGTTTGGAGGAGGAGCAGAGCTGCTGTAACTCCTTATCACAAGATCTCAGCCAAACACCGTTAAACTCGCAGCCACTTGGTAGCTCCACCCGCCGGCGAGCTGTTAACCGAAGCTCTCCGAGCCTCACGTTTCTGCCGCCAGCCATCTAACCGTCCAGAACGACGTTGGTCTGTGGCGAAACAGATGCGAGCCTGTTTACGGATCTCCACCGGTCGCCTCTGTGGACCTTCAGTGGTCTGAGGCCTGACCGCAACCCCCCTCTCCAGTTAGGAACCGGGAGCTCCATTAACCCCAGGAACAGAATAGAGAACGGTGCCTTCAGAGCGGAGGGGAGTGGGTGGGGTGATGGGGGGGCAATCCTGAGGGTCTACGGCTTTAATGTGTTCCTGCCAAGTTCACATAACTGGACTAGTTACTTTAAATATGCGAATATTGACTGTGTTAATGAAGGGTGTGGGAGGGGCACAGGGGGGTGACTCCTCCTACCTCGCCTGTTCGATCTGAGGAACATGACCTTTTTCTTTCCTTATTTTTTTGCTGATTAAAGGCTTGTAGTTGTTTTGTATCAATATTGAATAAAGAGCTATGGTTGTGAATAATGTTGTTCACTGTATTGTTTGCAGACATGTATAGCTGTTTATAATAAAGTGTACAGGGATTCATATATGAGTGAAAATAGAAAGGGTTATGTAAGTAAACAGACCAGCTCCAACATACCTAAGATAGATACTCAGGTTCTGAAGGACCTGGACCAGAACCCACAGTACTGGGAACCTTCATCACCTGTGTCTGATTTGAATTTATGCAGCTGCTTATCAAACTGTGTGTGAACACATTTCGTAGGGGCCAACAGTGTGGACAAACACACAACAGTGTGGACAAACACACAACAGTGTGGACAAATACACAGCAGTTGGACAAACACACAGCAGTTGGACAAACACACAACAGTGTGGACAAATACACAGCAGTTGGACAAACACACAACAGTGTGGACAAACACAACAGTTATTTCATTTATTATATTTTACATGTTAGGACTTGTTGGGGATTGGGCTCTTATTTCTTTACTTGGCCCTTATTTCCTTATTGGGCCCTTATTTCCTTATTTCTACCAGAAATGTTTGTGTTCTGGATCACCGAATGTCTGAGCTCATTTGCACATTGTGATATAAACCGGTAAATAGTGACTGAAATCAATTAGCATAACCTTGGGCTGCTGCTACATCTGCTGCTAGCATTTTGTGTTTTTAAAAGCATCAAGACTGGAAAAAAGTCCAAATATGGTTTTGTAAGAGCGCTACAAAGACCATGTGTACATCGATAACTTTTTTTTTTGGACTGATACAACTGTGAAGTTGAAAGTGGAAGAAGATGGTATCACTCCTGTTTAGCAACACCCTGCTAACACTTAACATTCTTACTGTGTCGGCAAGGCAACAAATACCCATCAGTACTGCAGGTCACATGACAACTGAGATGAAATGGACCAGTAATGACATTATCTCACTCTGACCACTATCATGTCTTACCTGTCTTAAAAATAGCTTTTACTTAATCCTTCTCCCACCCAGAAGATTACAGTTCCCTGTAAATAAGCGGTTAGTGCTTTTTCTATTGCTGGATGGAAACCTCCATACATACAAGATGATAGTGTCCAGCTGCCAAAGAAATGCATGAAAAATGAAAAAAAAAATACTACTGAAATACTACTGAATTATAAAAACTTTCATGGCTCAAAATAAAACAAAGGAAGCTTTTGTTCCAGTTTAACTCTAGAACAGACAGATCATGTAACAACATAGACAGAATATAGACAGAATATAGATAGAACATAAACATAGTCAGAATATAGATAGAATACTATATATATTGTGACCATATTGCTACACATTGCCTTGCAATGTCTTTAAAACACTAAATATAGAATATTAATACCAATTCTGAACATGTTTAGGATTTTAATTGCAGTCAAATGAAAATGTTAGGTAACGTTATATGTAAGAAGGAGCTTTTGTATATGCTATCCATCTGTAGCACAGGTTCTGCGAATTTAGCACTAATTTAGACAATGTTAAAAAAAAGTTTCACTCCAAACCTGTCACCCCATTCTCCGGTCTGTAGTTTCACTCCAAACCTGTCACAGAATGGGGTCAGACGAAGGCTTCTCAATCTGCTGTTGGTTTGGCTTATAACAGTTTAGCAACAATGGCATCTTAATAAACCCTGAGTCACACTACACTACATTTACTCTGTTATTAGTTAACAGAACTACAAGACACTACATCTGACTACTTCCTGGACAGAGGATGCTCTCAGCACAACACGGCACTTATTAAGACTGAAACATCCAGCTGGAAATTCATTATGGGTGTGAAAATGGAGGGGGTGGAGCCTTCGAGTACGTGATACCTGCAGGAGTGATTGAAGAGGTGATGTGATGTTGCATAGTAACAGCAGTTTGACGGGGTACTGAAGCACCTACGAAAACACATCGTCCTGTGCTTCTGAAAACACAGTCGTCCTGCGCTTCTGAAAACACACTCGTCCTGCGCTTCTGAAAACACACTCGTCCTGCGCTTCTGAAAACACACTCGTCCTGCTCTTGCCAGCTCTTTGGATCCACACTTGACTGCTCATGAAAACCTTGGTACCAAAGGAACTGGGCAAGACTGATCTGGAATGAATAGCATTTCCCCACATTTTTAAAGCATAGAAAGGAACCAGTCAAAACAATACATTTAGCCCAAGTCTACAACCAAGACCAAGGTTAAACTTTAAAAAGGAAACCTCAAAAATATTTTACTTCAGACTGAGCAAACTTTTTGCATTAAATTACACTCTGGATGGTTGTTATCTAACCTTGCAGTTGGAGACTGTAATAATATTTCCATTTAAGGTCTGCATGAGTGTATTCCATACTATGGGAGAGACTATCAGGAAAAGTGCTGTCAGAGAAAATATGTACATTTATGAGACCAGCACAAGGCAGTGTGTCACACTAAACGAGTTCCTAATTAATCATAGGCGTCTGCTCTGAAGCGTCTTTCATGGTAAGTTTCTCATAAGATGCCTCTCACCACAGACTCCCATTCCTAATAACACCCAAATAAATCTCTGTCAGTGATTAATAATCAGCATTATCTGCAAACCACGGGCTCTGGATGACCTCCCTGATCATCAAAATATTATTACGGATTGATGCATTCTCTTATAACAAGAGTTGCTAGTTTGAGTGTTTTGATATTGAACAGGCAGTTTTACTGAGGCTTATATATATATTATCTTATATATATATTTTATCTTATATATATATATTTTAAACCCATGAGTTGAGCTGTGGAGGAAGGGCACTTTGTGCAAGCTGTGTGAGAGTGTTTGTCTCAACACGGAGACATCTGCGCAGACGTCTACGTCTGTGTGAGTGTGTCTGTCTCACAGGGAGACGTGCGCAGACGTCTACGTCTGTGTAAGTGTCCATCTCAACACGCAGACATCTGCGCAGGCGTCTACGTCTGTGTGTGTCTGTCTCAACACGCAGACATCTGCACAGACGTCTACGTCTGTGTGAGTGTGTCTGTCTCACATGGAGACATCTGCACAGAGGTCCACGTCTGTGTGAGCGTGTCTGTCTCACACGGAGATATCTGCGCAGACGTCCACGTCTGCTTCTCATTTTCGTCCTCAAGAGAAAAACACGTCTTCGCTGCCTTGGAGGGAAATGTTTGGAGCAGATTCAAATGAATAAGCATTTCATCTCGTGATGTGTTCGTCCAGGCCTTTGTGGAGCAGAGACGGCTCTAAGATGATGTGTGTCGTCACGGCGACAGCAGCCATGGCTGGCCCCCCTAAGGAGCCTCTAGCTGATTTGTGAGCTATTGGATGACGGGTTTTGGGAATGTCAGGAAGTAGACAGTCTCCGTCTAGAAACGCAGGAAATTCAGGACATAGCCATGCAGTCCAAGAACCTTTGATTAGAAAATGCATTATTCTACAACTGAGACAACAGGACCCCATGGTCGCTAAATAGACGTCCACTGAATGAGCCATTGTTACATGAACATTTTTTTTACTCAAATGAAGAATATGGTTTCTACACTAAAAGTTTACTTAAAAAAAAACCCTCAGATGTGATTAAGAGACTTTGTACCATGTGAATCTCCATCACATTTCAGAACCTGGCTTTGACTCAGCCTACGGACTTTACACACAGATGATCTGTTTAGGACCATACGTCCTT
The DNA here is from genome assembly GCA_025802075.1 of Tenebrosternarchus preto. Lineage (NCBI taxonomy): Eukaryota > Metazoa > Chordata > Actinopteri > Gymnotiformes > Apteronotidae > Tenebrosternarchus > Tenebrosternarchus preto. Next base: position 9,516,451 of record JAOYMR010000014.1, read on the forward strand.
TTATAATCCTGCTCTTCTGAAGTTCTGTTTTTCTAAAAATCTGGAGCATGTTTACGTCTCCTCAAACGTCAAAGCGCTAAGGTGTGAAATTCTAGATATGTGTCTTAACAGTGGTACTGTATGTGGAATCAAACACCAACTTGTCAAATCGCTGGTCTCTTTCAGGTACCTCAGGTTGTTTACTGTTGACACTTATCTACAATTTTTTTGTTTCCATTCTCTGAACTAAGTGGAATCTTTTTAACTTCAGTTTCTTGTTGCCCTGGAGGCAAAGCGCTGCCTGGTTCAGTATTCTCCTCACTGTGACTCACTTCTGACTCACCACTTGCCACTCATTAGTTTAGTTCAGTATTCTCCTCGCTTTGACTCATTAGTTCTTTACAGTATACTCCTCACTGTGACTCACTGCTCTGACTCACCATTCGCCACTCATTAGTTCTGTTCAGTATTCTCCTCACTGTGACTCACCATTTGCCACTCATTAGTTCAGTTCAGTATTCTCCTCACTCTGACTCACCATTCGCCACTCATTAGTTCAGTTCAGTATTCTCCTCGCTCTGACTCATGCTCGCCACTCATTAGTTCTTTACAGTATACTCCTCACTGTAACTCACTGCTCTGACTCACCTTTCGCCACTCATTAGTTTGGTTCAGTATTCTGCTGAGATTTATGTTTGAGCAGGAACAATACTGAATTATTATTTCTGTTGCTGTGGGACTGGAGCTTGAGAAGCCATTTAGCAGCCATTTTGTGCCCAGCCATAATGTATCACAGTGAACATAAAGCATTTTATATTGTAAATTCTGTAAAACATTTATATTTCTGAGTTGCATTTTTATGTATGAGTTGCATGTTTTATGTATGAGTTACTGTACTACAGGAGTAAAGAGTAAAATATGTGGCGCCAAAGCACAAACTGTTCTTCACTTGACAGAGAGAAGCCCGTTATTGTTATATTGATCTAAAACACTCGTCATTCCAGACTTCAGTAAAACACCCTGTACTTTCCTGCTTTATTGTGCAGGTCTGTGAACATTTGGGGGTTGTGGGTGGGAATGGGCTGAACACACATCAGATAAAGGAAGAACAGACAGTGTCAATCAGTGATGAGTTCGTCAGACTCTGAATGTGCCAACCAGGTTCAGGTTAATTTTACATATTTACACTCATGTGACAGGCCTTCGATTGCAACCTCCACCCTTGGAATAGTTCAGCCAAAATGTTTTCGAGTCTAAAGTAGAAACTCAAACTCCCTGAATCTTTGCCTTAGTCACTAAAGTGACATTTAATCAGAATATTTATCTCTACTTTCATGTTGTAAGAAAAGCAATTCCTAGAACCGAGGAATGGAACAAGCCATGGCTCCATTACACACTTTTACAACGTACTTGTGCAATGTGCTTGTGACATGCTAAGAAGGTCCTGAATGATATTTAAGTAACATAATTCTATAATTAATCTGAGGGAGATGTGAGAGGTGATGTACAGGAGGGAGGGCTGTCCCGCCTCCCTGCTCTGTTCTGTCCCGCCTCCCTGCCATGTCCTGTCATGTCTTGGCATTCCTGTGGGCTTGTCCTCCCTAAGGACCATTACCTCTGTTTCTGGTCAAGCTCTTCCACACTAAGTGATTGGCTATCGATTCCTCGAGTACCTAATCTACTTATCCACAGAGACAAGACTGAAAGAAACGGCTCAGGGTGACATGCCGGTACTGTGGAAAGTCTTTGAGAACAAAAGCTCATTTTTATTTTAGCTGTTAGAGGTTGAGCTCATACCCATAATGGTTTTGAGGATGGATTTTATTCAATTAAATATTCAGACTGCCATGTAGTCCTTGTAAAATTGCTTTGCAGTATTGGGTTTTGTTACCTGAGAAGCAGGTATGTTCAGGGCAGGAAGACTGTAAAGATTGTCCTGAAGGTTGAAGTGTGCATCACATTGCACTAGTACTTACAGGCAGTTTGGGACAGAAATATGCTGTGTTTAATCTCTGAAGTTATACTATGCTGTGTTTAATCTGGTGTATCTATACTATCAGTAAAGCTCCATGCCTTTATTCTGAGATAAATCCATCGATGAAGCTACAGGTCAGTAATTCATGTAAGAGCGATAGTGTGAGAGCAAAAACTGTCTAATTCTTTGATGTTACTCAGAATGGTGCATTATGGGACTGTTGCTATGGGAGAATGGTATGGAATGCTATGGGAGAGCTTAGCAGGTTGCAGGCGCTGGCAGATCGCAGGCGTGTCCTTCTGACCCTGGATCAGCATTCCTCCACATCACGCCTTTGTGTGGGCACTTTTTCTCTAGCAACACTCTGTGAGTGGTTGGCCGCAGTTTGCTGTGTTCAAACCAAGACCATGCCTGAGGACTCTTCAAGAACATTCAGAGGACACTCCAGAACATTCCAAGGACACTCCGAGAACGTTCCGAGGACACTCCGAGAACGTTCCGAGGACACTCCGAGAACATTCTGAGGACACTCCAGAACATTCCGAGGACACTCCAAGAACACTCCGAGAATGCTCAGGGGCAGCAGGGCGTATCGCACTGTGATGTGACTGGAAAACTTTTTTTGTGTGTGTCTCTTCTGGATGCTTGTCATTAAAGTTAATCCTCACACCTCCAGATAGCTGATTGCATGGAGTTCACATTCCAGGTCTCTCCTGGCTTTCCCACTGTTGCCCCAGGGGGTTATAGAGCATGGGGCAGGAGCCTGTGTTTCTGTAAGCACACGGATGGTGCTCTGTAACCAGCTATCTTACCCTCTATCATACCAGAGAGGCAGGCCAGAGCTGGACTGCAGTGGCGGGGATCAAAACCAGCCTAACGGCTCTTATCTCGAGACGTCTGCCCGAGTGCAGCCGGGATTCACTGAAGTGCGCCCTGGGTGTGTTCCCTGGCATTTGTGTGCGCACATTCCTGTGCCTGAGCCTGTGGGGTTGTGGGAGGTAACCCAACTGTTCTCTTCAGTTCCCCCAATTGACGTGTGACCTGAAAACTCACACCAGGTTGGAATAAAATCCCGCACAGGTGTTTAATCTCATGCTAGCACGTTCTAACACACAAATCAAAGTTGCTATTAGCCTTTTGTGAAGATCTTATTTAAGGAGGAGGGTTGTTTTAGCTGAGTTGTGGCTCCAGTCCTCTCCTTATCAAAACCATGTCTGATATGCTTAAGTGCTGCTGGCTTGGTAACATCTGTGTCTGGGAAGATCACTGTTACCCTCTCAATGCACACAGCAGAAATGACTCTACTGTCCTATTGGCAGTCAGTAAATTCCTAAAAGAAAGTAAACATAACCAATTCCTAGGGTGATGTTTGAAATGCAACCTGAATAAGAGTTTACCATCTTCATCAAATTACATGAGACAGGGAGTCATTTTGGATTTGCAGGTCAAATGTGACACGAAACACCGATGCCATGCTGTAGGGGAGTTCTCATCAGCATGATGTTCACGTGGGAACCACCGGTGTTAGGATGCACTAGATCACTAACGCCTGGCTTACAGTCTGGATCAGTGTGTTAACACACACACGTGCAATCTTGGGGAAGTTCACGGGCCAAACGACATGCGCCTGCTCCCTTCTGTCAGAGAGGAGTACCTTCCTTGCAGCATTGTTGTTGAGTGTTGGTGTTTTGGGAGTTCGCTGTATGTTTGATGTTCAGAAAGCAGAAGGAAAAGATCATCTTCCCATCACTGAACTACGGTTTCCATTGGACCTTCTTGAGTATATAATCCCAAACTCCTACTGTCTACTGTCAAAAATAAGAGGCAAAACACGTATCCCAGGATTCCTGCTCATGTTGTCCTTCATTCACCCATGTTCTAGAATAAATTTTTTTCCTTCTTCAAAATAAACAATTTGAGATAAATGTCATTTTGAGAGTGAACCATGAGCACTGTCCAGGCCTTTGATCACTGCTGCTCCGTGACACCACCCATACATCCAGACACCACCCACATATCCATACACCACCCACACATCCAAACAAAACCCATACATCCTTACACCACCCTTACATCCAAACAAAACACATACATCCGTACACCACCCATATATCCAAACAAAACCCATACATCTATACACCACCCATGCATCCATACACCACCCACACATCTTTACACACCACCCATACATTCGTACACCACCCATATATCCAAACAAAACCCATACATTTATACACCACCCATACATCCGTGCACACCACCCATACATCCATACACCACCCTTACATCTGTGCACCACCCATACACCACCCTTACATCCAAACACCATACATACACCACCCATACATAACACCATCTGTACATACAAACCCAATTCGTAAACCACCCATATATCTGTACACCACCCATACACCATCCATACTTCAGAAGACCATCCATACACCACCTATACATCATGCATATACCCTCTGTACACCATACATCTGAACACCAACCGTAGATTCACTCACCATCTGTACATTTGAGCACCACCTGCACACCATTCAATTACCATCCATACAACACCCTTACATCTGTACACAACCCGTACATCCATACACCACCCATACATCCATACACCACCCATACAGCAGGATAACGTATCTTACCTTGGCCTGAAACAGCCCCCATGGACGTGCCTCCTCAGTCCCCCCCCCCGCGTGTGTATAAAGAGCCCGAGGCTGTTTACAAACGTACGCCGAGGATGGAGAACGCGCCGATGTCTGTTTACACAACCGTAAGGAAAATAGACGGAATGCAACTTTCATTTTTGTGTGATGCTTCGCAAAACACAGGAAGACCTACTCAAGCCAGTTACACATTACATGTCCTTACTCGTGTGGACATCAGAGTGTGTGGCTGTAGTTTACAGAGGGATGAAGCGTGGTGTCTCCTCCAACTCACCCCTGTGGCCTCGGCTGTGCTCGAAGCGGAGCGTGTAAACATGAACTGTAGCTGACTGTTAGGAGTCCAGCAGCTGAGGAACTGTGAACCCTGTCACCTTCTGTCTCCTTCTCTCTCTCTCTTCCCTCTCTTTCTCTCTTTCTCTCTCACTCTCTCTCACCGTCTTTGTCTTACCTCTCTTTTTCTTTCACTTTGTTTTCTATTCCCCCTCTGTTTCTCATGAATTCCCTCTCTCCCTCCCTGCTTTCATTGTGTGGTGTTCAGAAGCTCGGCCAGACACTCAGGTATTCTAAACTGGTATCTTTAGACAAAACACGTCCAACGGCAAGACTGTAATCCAAGGTTCCACATTTTAATTTCAGCTCCCTGTTAACCTGAGCCAAGTGGGGTAGATTGTGTTTGTTTTGACTAAATTCCCCTGGAGTTGGAGCGAAGGCAGGGTTTGAGGGCTAGAGAGCAGAACCCTGTCCAAGAGCAGCCTTCATCAAGCCTGCCTGCAGGTGAACATTCATTCACCCTCACGACATCCCAAACACATGTTAAAGTTTAATTTATAAGAAAGCCATCTATGGCATGCATCTGTGTTTACAAATGACTGTGATAAATGCCAAGGACCATTTCTGGTAGGGATTTCTTACGAGGTTCACCGTAGGTTTAAAAGGCTGACTGGACCTCTGTCGTCTCCGACAATAAAGAGGTGCTATGGTATGGTCATTAGGCACCATGGACTCCAGGCCAAGTAAAGCCATTTGAGTCAGCCAAAGCTTTTAGGAAAGGAACATCCTTACCAAGATGGGCTCTTTAAATTCGCTTTATTCAGGATTCATTACATACTGTAGGATTCACCAATAATAGTGTACAAGCCAAAAGATTGAGCCTGTTAAGGTTACTGTGGGAGTCTTTTTTTTTTGGTTGCTTTTTTAGTTTAGTTTTTGGTTTACCATCTGAAACTATTCACTTATATATATACACTTTTTCTTAGGACTGTAATTCTTTACCAGTACAGAATGTCACCATCATGTGCACGCAGACACACACTCCTGCTCCCACATGTTCTTCAGAATGGTTCTAAGCTCCAATACTGCTGCTCACTACAAAGTAATTCACAATGGGAAAAATCACTGCACTGTTTCCCCATTAGGCTAAATTTCAGTTTACATGCTATGAAACATATATATATATCACAAGTGACACAAAAAAATAAATTAGCATATAATTTACAATTGGAAAAAAATTAGTAACAGTGAACCAACAATAACACTGAATATAAAATATAACCAACTAATCAGGAAATATGCAAAACGACCACTTCTATAGGTACAGGTTATGCAACGTGACATTCACAGACATGGGTTCACAGCTATGAGCACCACTGGTGTGTCCTGTTGGGTACTGGTTTCACTGGTGTGTCCTGTTGGGTACTGGTTTCACTGGTGTGTCCTGTTGGGTACTGGTTTCACTGGTGTGTCCTGTGGGGAATCTTGTGTAAAGCCTCTCTGGCCCAAAACCTGTAAACTTGTTATTCAAGAGTCAGAACTGCTATGCCCAGCATGTTGGGACCTTCAGTAAAGTCATTAAAGTCCCTTTTTAAACATTTCATAACAGACATAGCTGATCACCTCTATACAGGTGGCTATGTTGCAGTAGCAGCAGTAAAATGTAGCACACGCCCTGGTGATCAGAAATACTCAACACCGCTGTGTTTAATCAGCCCGATGCTTCTTCATGCTACAGGTGAGGCGCCTGCTTTCAGGGCAGCCGAAACGACCCAGCGTGGCTCGGTGTGGACAACGTAACCGGCTCACAGTGTGAAAGAGACAAACGGGACCTTAAAAACAAACCAACCAACCACAACAAAAAGCACCATGCCAGCCTCCCACCACGCAGGTGAGCAGCCAATGAACAGCCCTCCACCGGAGGGAGGAAAGCACCACTGAGGGTGGAGGACTGTATGGAGTGTGTTTACAGGGCGGGTGAGAGAGGGAGGGAACGAGGGAGGGGACGTCTGGAGGTAGTCGGTGGCCGGCTGGACATGCATGGTCAGGCCTGCACCCTGGTGCTTCACCCAGCCCCTGCTGTCAAGAGGGTGGGTGTGGCTCAGCGCTGGAGCTCCACCTCAAAGAGGTGTTGTGGGTGTGGCTCAGTGCTGGAGCTCCACCCCACAGTGGACAGGTAGGCGTGGCTCAGTCCTAGGGCTCCACGCCCTCAGGCAGAGAAGGCTGTCCACATGATGACACAATCCCAATGACTCGTGGGGAGGCGGAGCTTCCGGATGATTCCTGGCAGGTTCTAGGCAGAAACACAGCAGTGCCTCCCAGGGAACAGTACAGTGAACTAACAGTGAATATTGTTCAGAAGATCCATGGCAGTTTTAACATTCTCAAAAATGTTTGCTCAAATAAGAACACAAATGCTTTTTTTTTTTCTCATGTGAGTAACGTTGGAAGTTGTGACGAGGCCAAGCCAGCCTCTGTTGCTTCGTAATGTGATTTTCAGGCCTTGTTCAAGTGTCACAAACAATAGTTGAATTATTTGGCCTGTGATCATGTGACTTGACTTAGCCAACCAGGTGGCGTGCAAAAGCTGGAACATCTGGAATCTCCAGCTCAAGCGGATTTTCCCCTGCAAGGACCACAACTCCCAGCAGAGCATCTCCTTCGGCGCAGACGAACCAGTCCGTCAGTTCCGCTACATCAGAAAATGACTCCAATTTAACACGTTAACCCATGAATGGCCTGGACATCTACATTTGAAGCATTATATGTTTGTATGACATCGATTTGTTGGGAACTGATTTATAGGAACAGGAACGGTAATAACAGTTTGAGCTGCAGGTGGCAACAACAATCCCAGGAACACCACACGATTAATGTTGAAGTATCCAAACCACATGTGCCTTTTAAGACCTCAATACATCAGCTGTGCTTCTGCATTTCGACCTTTAAAGAACTGGAAGGCAACTGGCAGTTCGGAAGTTTCCAGTGCCCCTTCTAGCCACTGCGTGGCCGTTGCCGGCGGTTACAGGCGGTGGTGGATCGTGGAGCAGGTCCAGGGATGGTTTTTCGTTTATCACAGATCTCACAGCTTAAGGTGTGTTCCCGGACGAGCCTGTCCGCTCGGCTCCAGTGTGGCTGGAAACACCGAGCACGACCTGCCCAGTTACGGAGCCGAGCCCTCGTCCAATCTTTACTGGGAGTTCTGGAGTGTGGCGGATCACCTTCATCTCACCATCCTGAGCACCACGAGTGCTTTTCTTCTGGAAGATCTCCTCCAGGATTGTGAGGCCGACCAAGCCTGTTCTTGAGGCTTGAGTCAACTCCTTTTTAGGCTTTTGATATTCATACTTCATCTTTATAAATATGCTGTTAGGTATTTCTGTGTTTTTTTTTTTTTGTCCGACCCCTAACAGTTTAAAGTACACAATGTACACAAATTATACTTTGATGGATAAAATTTGGAACAAAAACATGTATTTGTTTATACACTACTGCAGTGGAGCCAAAACGTGTGTGTGTGTGTTAGAGAGAGGAAGGCAGAGAGAGACCTCTTGCATTTCCCTTGTGTTTATAATGGTATTGTGAATCTATTCTCAACCCTGCAAATAACGTGTCCAGCACATTGGATTACAACAGATAAACAAATAAACAGACATCAATTAAACAAACAACAATTTCAACAACAACAACAATTATTATTATTATAATAAAATAACAATAACTATCATAGTAAGTTCCCACTTCACAGAAGTGAAAATTGAAAAAAAAAGTGTCAGTATGAGACTGACCAGTGGTATGGGTTCCACAGGGCTGAAAACGTGTGTGTGTGTGTGTGTGAGAGAGAGAGATGGAAGGAGGGGTAGACTCCACAACGCTGTTCCTCTGACACCCCATCTCCAACAAGCTGCCCTCCTCTCTCTCCTCCTCTCCTCTCTGTCTGTGGGATTAATGTCCTTGACAGGTTTTACAGCACATCTGTCTGAAGTACGCGCGACTGCAGAACTTGAACTTCAGCACCAGTGGGCAGTACGCCACCTTGTTTACATCCTTGCACTCTAGAGAGACGGAGAGAGAGAGAGAGAGAGAGAGAGAGGGAGGGAGGGAGAGAGAGAGAGAGAGAGAGAGAGAGAGAGAGAGAGAGAGAGAGAGAGAGAGAGA
>JAOYMR010000014.1:9553748-9583399 GCA_025802075.1 Tenebrosternarchus preto
CTGGTTACACTGCTACAGTACTCACCTGGTCCTCTGTGAGAACGATCAGTCTGGTTACAATAATGTTCACAACATTTCCTAGACTGGAATCACGGTAAAGTTTGGCAACCTGACCTCCAGAAAAGAAGAAAACACAGAAAGTCAGACAAACGAAGGTAGTGTGTCCATGCCGAGTCACGTCTCAGGCTGGAGCAGTGCAACGAGAGACGGGATCAAACTTACAATGTTCATGACGGACAGGATGTAGTGCTCGATGTCCTTGCGGCCGTGGTAACCCACCATCATTTTGTCGGCCACCACCAGGGTCTCAACAAAGCGCTCAGCGCTGATGGAGCGCCGCTGGCGGTGGGCGGAGTCTGAGCTGCTGCCGCTCAGCACCGCCGCTGATGTCACAGGGGCGGACCTTGTTTGCAAACATGTTGTTTGCTTTATCGTGAGATCTAGGACAGAAAACAAGGATCCCCAGCCACATCTCATTATTTGTTTTTTTATAAGATTAAGGGCTTTAAGTGCCTGTTAACATCCTTCATTTACTGTATCAACTTTATGTCTGTTAAGGGAAATAATTTTCATATTTTCATTGTTTTTCATGACTTTTAAACCTAAATAAATGTGTTAACTTTGGTTCACAGATTTTAATGGACTTTTAGAAGAAATAACAAATATGAAAATGTAAGTAAATCCTATAAAAGACATATTTAATTATAGAGCTACAGTGTAATACATGAGATTTCAGACAGAATTACCTGTGCAAGAGCTTTTGTGCACTTTGGAGTCTTCAAATATATTTTTTCATTATATACTCATTACATCTATATAATTTATGAACTAGGTTGAAGTGTATTAAAGTAGCTCACGTAAGAATATCGCGCTGTGGAGTTGTGCACATGTGTGTGTCTGCCATGTGTGAGGGGGATTCCTTTCTGTTGCCCCATCGGGCCATTTATTATACAGCTGTTGGAGGAGGAAGGTGGTAGATGACGCATGTTCAGGCACGCCGGCTTCCTCCCGACGACAGCTGCCCCGTGGCCCACGTGCCTCTGCACATTCGGTCAGGGTATGGGGGGTGGGGTGGGGCTTCTCGCCTCACCAGGGTTAGGGGGAGGCTCACACCACAGCTCGGTCTCACCCCAGGCTCACTGACCTGGAACACCACACCTTAGCTCCGTGCTGGACTCCCGCAGAGAAGGGATGGAAGACTTCTTATAAATAACGTGTGGCTGTCCTTCTCCAGTGAACCGGAAATCGCTGGAGTTTCTCGAGGTTACGTCCTTTAACGGCTCAATTAAATACTGCTCTTCTTCTGTGCTGATGACACCATGCTTGTGCGAAAACCAGAGGGGGAAAAAAACACAGAACATTGCGAGTTCTTTTCAACGTTCAGTGTTTGAAATGTTAGCCTTTAAAATCTCGCAGGCATTCAGATTCAGATAAGATGAAACATTCTGATGACAGAATATCATTAATAATAATCTGGATCTTAGACCTTAATCTAGGAGGATCACATATGTGTACTTCCCCTAATTCCACTTTGATAATTAACTCAGAAGATATCAGACAAATGTGTTTAATAAGATAAAAGGCAAACATCTGCCCCACAGTCTCCACCCATGTATGGAGCTGCAGAATCCTGACACAGTGCAGTCCCACAGTACAGTCCCAAGTGGGGATTGGTAGTGTATCATTTTGAGTCAGGTTGAAGCAAATCTCATTCATATCTCTTTCAACGCACCCAAAATATGACAAAAAACACACCGCAACTCATATCATTGAGTGAAATCACATTAGAACCACAGAGTCTATAAAGAAACCACCATAATTATGAGGTCGCAAACCAAAGTACACAACTCTGCGCCCCTTGAAAAACTCCACCGCAACATAAACTGCAGAAGCAACGTTTCTAAAAACCACCACTGGCACTTTCCAAGTCTGTAAGAGGCACAATGAAACCAATTAAACCACTTTGCACAGAATGATGGCACACAAACCCGCCTGGGGTGTGGTGCACCCAGGAAAAAACACACACACTGGACACAAAAAAAACCCCACACACACTGGACACAAAAAAAACCCCCCCACACACACTGGACACAAAAAAAAACCCCACACACACACACTGGACACAAACCCACCTGGGGTGTGGTGCACCCAGGAAAAAACACACACACTCGACACACTTGAGCTCTGTGTTCCATTTTTGATTTCATAAAACAACCAGGGCAGAGCAGACCTGTGTAATTTCGATTTATGAAGTTTGCTGGGCGTTTGGCCACAACAACAATAACAACAACAACAACAACAACAATATACATCTCTTTGGCATAAATACAGCTGGATATGGGATGGGGAGACAAATGAGGTGCAGGAAAGATGCTGCCCAGTCAGCACCCGTGACTCTGTCTGTAACAGAGAACCTCACATGGATTTTAGATACAGTGTAAATCATTAATGTTTTCTGAGAATCAGCTTTGCCTTTATTGAAGTTCACTGTGAACTCAGCCCTGAAAACTCAACCCCGCTAAATGCTTCAACAAATGATGAACTTCTAATAAGAACTTCTAACAAAACACCACCCAGTGATTGGGAACATATTTTAAAGGGACACAAGTCAAATATGATTGATCTGAAAGCCTGCAATAAAGTTTTGCATAGTAATCCAAAATGATCCAACACTATAAAACCATTATCAAGGTTAATACTCTTGCAACAAACTGAAACCTGAATGTCGAAAGGTTTTCTTACCCAAGCAGAATGTGTGTTGACAGAATGCCCATGAAACTGCAGGTTTCCTCTGGACTCCTTACATGGTTCAGTTCTGACCCAGTGGGGTCCAGAGCCAGTGGAGTTCTGACCCAGTGGGGTTCTGACCCAGGGACTGTAGGAAATCCTTCTGGGACTCCAGACTCTCAAACTTTCCACAGATTTGGGCACCAGCTTCTCCCATACCAGTGTAGAGTCCAACATGGCATCTCACCCTCCCGTAAGTCAAGTCACAACAAATTTCTTTATATGGCGATTTTTACAGCAGCCGTTTTCGCGAAACAGCTTTACACATTACAAAGACCAGTGATCAAGCCATGGGCGACAGTGGCAAGGAAAAACTCCCTGAGAGGAATAGGAAGAAATCTTGAGAGGAACCAAGACTCAACAGGGAAACCCATCCTCCTCCGGCTGACCATCACAATAACAACAGTACAAACAGCGAAGAACAAACGTCCTCCCCGTTAGAGAGGTCAGTAGGCAGAAGTTGCTCTCTCAGGAATTTTCCAGAGTAAAAGTGGAGGGCCATGTATAATCCTCAAAATTCATTGCTTTCTATATATAGCCATGTCCATATTCTACTACACATGGCCATGACCTGCTGTTAATATCTCATAGCCCCCCTGCAAAACACAGTTCTCCCACGTGGGTTCACGAAGGCCGGGGGTTTGTCTGACGAAATGCAGCGGGAGATAACAATCAACTGGCAGCTGTGAATGTTCCTGCAGGTGCAGGAAGAAGCCAATCCTGACGCGGGACTCACAGCCCAGCTAATATTTGACTGTCACTCACCGGTCACTTTAGCTCAGAGCAGAAGCAGTCTGCATACACAAACAATCCAGATAAGACGAACACAAATGAGAGGCATTTAAGCTCTTTCTCTGGTTTACTACCATTACGCATCACACGGGCATTCTGCCAAGCCTTCATTCTGCCCAAGCCTTCTCACTGAGTTTTGTTTTTTTCTAAAACACTTTCAAGCATTGGCATCATTAATCTCGACAGCCTGCTGGTGGATGCCGTTCCAGCGCTGGTGGAGAGCTTGGCAGCAAGATGGAAGAGAAACCAGAAACTAATTGAGTTGTGTGCACTAAATAAACAAACTCAAACAAGCTAAGCTAAACGATGATCGAACATCGTTGTGATCCATGTAGTTTGACAACTCCATCCACTGAAACTCCAGTGCATGCGGAAAGCTGGTCAGGAGTTTGGGAGTCAGGAACTATCTGGATTTTTAAAAAAAGCACTCAGCACCCTGAAGGTCAGTGATGCTTTCATGCATCTGGGTAAATTACTTCTTTTTCCTAGTCCCAGCTCTCCAGTGTTGACCTGTTCTAACACGCATATTTCAACTCATTAGATAATCGTCAAGTCTTTTACGATAGTTCGTTTCAGGACAGGTACCGGGAAACGACCTCTGAACCAGTAACGGAGAGCCTATTATCTGTCCGTTATCTGCAGCAACGTTCCTGGAATGCATTGAATGTTATACACGTGTCACAAATGACCACAGAGCAGGAAGGCTGGCAACAGTTGTCCAATCAGAAAGGTTTTGGGTTTACTTCATGCATTGACCTACCTTCCTCAAGCCACCGAACCATGAGGGTCTGTTCTGCTTGCTCTACTCACCAGGCCTTGGCAGTTACTCAGAGCCACTCCTGTCGTTTTGTATCGATCCAGTAGGTATCCAACATAATGGCAATCATCCACTACAGAATGGTGCCAGGCCTGCCCGTCCCTGCCCCAGTATTCCACAGTGAAATACCTGGAGACCAGGCTGGGGTTGAGCGTGAGGTTCAGGTGGAAGTGCTTGCCATAGGCTGAGAGGCGGTAGAAGAGGCGGGTCTCGGCGGGCTCGAGTCCCCGCCTCCGGCGTCCAGGCCGGTGCTGTTTCACAGTGTAACTCATGAACTCGCCCTTCTCATTCAGACGAACAGGCACCGTGAGCTGGTAGTCGTCTAGGTGGGACAGGAACTCCTCTGTTCATTACAAGAGGGGGAGCAAGGGTCAAGGGTTAATGGCACAAGCAAACACTGAAAAACAACCAATCGTGTAAGAGTTTTATTATGTGTGGTCTTACGATCACTGCTGTTGGTGTCTCAGATACTATGCTGGGCCCTTATGGCACTCATTACATTTTTTTCATTAAGGACATCCTGGATTCATGCAACCATCACACCTAATGAAAGCCTATACATCTACAGTATGTCTCGTTCTTCCTTACCTTGAGAACTGTATGCAAGGCTCTGAGGGTCAGCAGCAGCCAAGACCAGGCTCACAATCCACGTCAGCTTCTTCCACAAAATTTCCATAATTTAGAGAAGGTCTGACATTGGGTGGGGGAGGGGCTGGGGGACTACACGAGGATTACAACGCTTCAGTCAGTCCAGGCTTGCACCATAACAGGTTCGTGGCGAAACTTGACATTCCCAAACTTCACTCCACGAATTCTCCAGGGTTCAAAAGGCTTCGCAGTGTGGGAGCCTCCAGGTTTCAGCTGCATTAGCCTCCGAATTTGCGCCAGCCATGAGTGAAGCAAGGATCCGCGGGCAAATCACTTCAAGTAATTCCAAAGCAGCGGACCTATATGAGGAGCTTGTCTGGAACGATCCATTTGTCTGTCTGGAAATGAATCACGGCAGAACGTTATAGCGCACGCTTAGTGGAAAAGAACTCACCAATATATCACACTGGTATCTGAGCAATGGATGTCTTCTAACTTATAATCGAAAAATTTAGTGTTCAGTTCCAGCAAAAATTCAAATTGAAAAGCTGTAGCTACTATATCTAACGGCAACATCTGGAAGGAACAGGGCTTCGTTCCATGACCACATGAGAGCTAATGTTGACCTCATATGTGATGAGAGGAGAGCAACCCTAGCTTCACGTTATCGTTTTCGCACCTGCGATACATCTTAAGTGTTTAGTGGGGAAACTGGCATTTCGCTGGTCGATTTTTGTTTTCTTTTCTTCACGAAACACTTTTTTAACTCATAACTTTATAAATTCGATTTAAAGACCTTCATACATTAGAAATCTCTGCATAGCTTTTGAAAGCCATATTGAAACTACCAACCGAACCCGACGCCTCCATTATGTACTAGTTAATACTATTTTATGTACTATTACCTCCATTATGTACTAGTTAGTACTATTTTATGTACTGTTACCTCCATTGTGTACTACTTAATACGCTTCTAACTCACCGGATGAACACATGCCGGCGAAACGTCCTGAAATATCTGGGAAAACTATAACCTAGCTCTCCAACTACGCCGAATTCACAGAATAACTCGGAACTAGAGCTCTGTAACTACACCGAATTCACAGAACAATTCGATGTCTATTCAGCGTTTTCATCACAAAACGTGAACAAGCAACTTCGTGAAGCACAACATCTCACTGCATCAAGGATATTAACGTCTCACAACCAAAACCCAGCGTTAAATCCAGGTGTCTAAAACACGTCTAACCCAGACAGTTGGTAGGCGGCCCAAGCGCATTCCCCTGACGCCCCCCCCCCCATCCGCCCCCAAAGAAAACAGATAAACAAATAAAAAAACTCACAAAATGAAGACTATCTTGTGAACAACGAGAAGACAATGAACTAGGGCGTCTTTCCAAATCTACAAACCCTGTTACATTCAGGCTTCGGGAGACTGCTGCACCAAAGGCGAAATACTTGGACGGGTTTTCATTTGCAGAGTCGATTTATTCAAATGAACGCACTATAAAACGAGAAAAACGGTTTAAAAAACACACGGTTTACTATTGCAACAGTTGTTTGTATAGTAACGCGACACTTCATTAATCCAGATCTCCTATCGTAGTGGCAGCGTACCAACAGTGAGATAAGCAGCGCGCGGAACATCCATCTGATCATAGTTTTTGAAGATTCGTCGGGATATTTCATTAAACAGCTATCAGATATAGTAAACGAAATCGGCGAAAGAGATTAAATAAATGAAACAATATGATGCATATATTTGGCTAGTGTGCTACCATAACAAACGTAAACTCTCCTTATTCGAAGTCATGTAGCATTTTAGCGCAGGCATGATTAAATATCTTGTCATGTAGTCTAGGTATTTTTTCTGACACTTTTTGTGTGTGTAAACATATCAAAGATTCAAGAGTAGTAGTGGAATGTGCAGACAGTGGTTTTTCCTCCCTGAGAGACTGTAAGAAATAGTTACCGTATTCATTTTCATTGTCAGAGGCTTTGCTGACTGTAGAGAATCCAAAGGAAGGGGTTCTTCTGCACTGAAGTCCCGTAGAGTTCAATTCAGTGCATTCTTCGGGAACACTCCTTTCGCTTTAAGTCATACTTTCATGCCGACAAATGAAAAAGTTGTCCAAGTACGCGAACAAAGAGATGGCTCTTCACAGGTTCTCGGACTTTGCAAAAAAAGTTCATCTCCATTAATGAATTTGCGTCCAAAACAAGGAACAAGTTGCTTAATTATCACGTGCGGCTATTTAACTTTGTGAGTTTCCAGGTTATGTGTTGGCTTATTTGATCTCGCTAATACAGGCTCGTGATACTACAAAAAACAATATAACGATATGCACAGTGGCACAGTGCACGCAGGACAGCAGAGACGAGCACAATCCCCCCCTTTAATAGCGCAGCCGGCCTTTAGCCAGCACGCGAGCCGCTTCAAATTGGCAGGCTCGACGGGGAGGTTCGACATGACGTCATTGCAGATGTGTCCCGGAGCCTACAGCCATTAGCGCGAGCTGCGTGTTCCAATTCATCATCACTTGAAAGGGACATGTGCGCGCGCATCAGCGGCGTTGTGCTGATTAGACAAGGTTAAGAAAAGAGTCTTAATAATGATCTCGTGTTTAGTTACGCGTAGGCCCAGTGCACAGTCGACGCTGTCTTTAAGGTGCTACATCCTTCTGTATTTCTTTTGATTGCGAGGGGGTGGGGGATGGGGGGTTCAAAGGAGTCTGGTTTATAAAAAACGCTACACAGTTCAAATATATCCATCATAATAGCATATATTAATAGTAAACATAGTAATAAACCAATACCTCTCCTCGTAGGCCTACCAAATAATTACCGTTTCTCAATGTAAACACTTTTGTGGAGACGCTGAAAATCATAGGGCCTGGTTTTGGGTTGTGCCACTGACAGCAGGTTATTAGAGCACTTTAAACGGCGCTGTCACGACTTCTGCAATCATCGCCAGCACTCAGAGATGGACAGCTGAAGTTTTTGCTTGTTTGTATTGTACTCACCTATGTATCTGTCTTCTTTCTTTTGAGTATTTCCTTATGCCTGCTTCTGATGTATTACCATGTAATAAAATAATCATTTATGTCAACATTTCAGTCTTATTGAGAGCCGAACAAATTGCAGTGTTTCAGAAACTTTATGCAACAATTACGTGGTAAAATAATTGATTTACTAGCGACATCTTGTGTTAAATATCTCTCTATCGGCTGCGCTAGGTTTCATAAACTGCAAAACCTTAAAAAGAGCTCACGATATAATTAGAATTTTAGATAAAGACCAATTAAAGTTTTATGCGCTTAGAATTCTTTACGTGCAATAATTATATGAGGTGTTGCTGTGGTGTAGTGCTGGGGTGGTGTAGCATTAGGGTGGTGTAGTGCTGGGGTGGTGTAGTGCTGGGGTGGTCTAGAGTTGGCATGGTGGGGACCAAGTGACCCATCTTTTCATGGGTCCCAAAAACCCTGTCGGCACCCCTGTTTAAACGTGTGTGTTTTTTTTTTCTTTGTTCACATGTAAATATCACTTGTTTGTGTTTATGTGTGTGTTTTCCATTGTTCACATGTAAATATCACTTGTTTGTGTTTATGTGTGTGTTTTCCATTGTTCACATGTAAATATCACTTGTTTGCAATATATGAATATCATGTACTGCTCCAGTAGTGTTCCAATAGGCTGGCAGTGTTCTTTGTGTGTGTGTGAGTGTGTGTGTGTGTGTGTGTGTGTGTGTGTGTGTGTGTGTGTGTGTGTGTGTTCTAATCGGCTGGCAGGGGACGGCTATCAGAGTGACTGGAATCCATCCATAGTTGATTCATGTTGTGTTATGGGATGTTGTTCTGACTCTCAACCCACATCTGCCGACACCCAGGTCTCGTTGAAGCATGACCTGTGCTCCAGGAATCACTTCTGGGTCTTCTACACACATTTCTCTTAACATTCTTTCAGATTTACAAACAACTTTGTTTTTCTAGTGCTGGCATTGGGGTACAGTAGTACCACTAATAGTGATAAGAACTTACTAATAAGAGCGACGCCTTCGTAGTTATTACCTCGATATTGTCCTTTTTAGTGCAGAGATTTAATAAAATGGGCAAAATACACCCTGAGATTCAGACTTACGGGATTTTTGCTGAAGTTTGTTTTTGGCTGAGCCACACAGAACAAATTAAACGGCTTACTTTACATTTTATGTTTCTTATTTAGTCATTAAATAATTTTGGACAAGATGTTTTTCATAACATTCGAGCTCAAGCCATATTATTATTATTATTATTATTATTATTATTATTATTATTATTATTATTATTATTTGTTGTTGTTGTTGTTGTGTAAAAGCATGCTTGTTCTGTTTTGAAATAACACGTCCATAAATGCAGCGCACCAGACGTATATACTATCAGTTAAACTTCCCTGGTGTCCTGACCCGATCGCTTTCCAGGCGTCATTACTCAGACTGCACGAACCTTCCTCTGTCCTGCGCGGGCCATGACACATGACGCGCACATTCCTGACTCTTCCGGATTTTTGCTTTGCCTGTTCTGCTGAGTAGAACAACGCTGTCCGCCATCGTCATAAAACATAAGAGCGGGTCCTGTTTCCCCTCCGCACCACGAGGTGGCAGCGCGACCGATGGAGAGTTCAAGCCCAAACCGGCGAAGAAATCTGGATTCGAAAATGGCGTCGAACGTAGAAGATGGAAGTTCGGAAAATAAACGCAAATTACTAGAGGATGAAAACGACGAAGGGAATGACGGGTGGGTCGGACCAATGCCCAGCGAGGCTGCTAAAGCCAAAAAGAGAAAGGGTAAATAGTTTCACGTCTAGATTGTTATTTGCCGGGTAATTTTGGATTTAGTTAGCTAGGATAGCTTGCTAGTTACACGGCTCTATTAGGATTCAGCTGTGGACTACCCTGTGCAACTGTGCTAAGATAATTTAATATTATATTCCTTTTGTTGATTTTACATATTGCTTGAAGCTTTTGTTTAATCTGCAGTGCTTGAATACGAAAGAGTGTACTTGGACAACCTACCGTCAGCGCTCATGTATGAACGAAGCTACATGCACAGAGATGTTATCTCTCATATTGCGTGCACAAAGTAAGTTTTCTGTGGCCAGCGTAGCTGCTCTACAGTATTCGAGCTTCTGAAAGTTTCAAGTGCTATACTGAAGAAACGGACTTGTAGGTAACCCGCCTTTCAGATCATTTTAGAATCTCAATGTGATGCTGCTTGTCGCCCTTTGTCTACAGAACAGACTTCATCATTACGGCAAGTCAAGATGGCCATGTCAAGTTTTGGAAGAAGAAAGAGGATGAGTTGATAGAGTTTGTTAAGCATTTCCGTAGCCATTTAAGTGCGTTAATTTTTTTTGCAACACTATTAAATTTTCAATCACATGTCTTAATCATGTTTTAGAATGGCACTTACCTTGTTGACGCTTCTGTCTGTAGGCGTGATCGAGTGTATTTCGGTCAGTGCAGAGGGCGCACTGCTCTGCACTGTGGGCGACGATCAGGCCATGAAGGTGTTTGATGTTGTCAACTTTGACATGATCAACATGCATAAACTGGGGTAAGACCTTGTCTTCTGGTCTGGTTAACTACATGGTTCCTTATGACTGGGTAATACTGTGTCTTTGTTTCTTTCTCTCTCTCTCATTCTCACATGTTAGGTTTCATCCTGGTCAGTGTGAGTGGATCTATAATCCAGGTGATGCCATCTCCACCGTGGCATGTTCTGAGAAGTCCACTGGAAAAATCTATGTCTACGACGGACGTGGAAACAGCCAGCCGCTGCACACCTTTGAGAAGATGCACACATCCCCACTGACTCAGATCCGGCTGAACCCACGGTACCGGGTCGTCGTCTCGGCTGACAGGGCGGGGATGCTGGAGTACTGGACTGGGCTCCCCAGCGAATTCAAGTTCCCCAGACAGGTGGAATGGAAGTACAAGACGGACACGGACTTGTATGAGTTCGCCAAATGCAATACCTATCCCACAAGCCTCGCCTTCTCTCAAGACGGCAAGAAAATGGCCACCATCGCTGCCGACCGCAAAGTCAGGATTTTCCGCTTCCTCACAGG
This sequence comes from Tenebrosternarchus preto, assembly GCA_025802075.1. Classification (NCBI taxonomy): domain Eukaryota; kingdom Metazoa; phylum Chordata; class Actinopteri; order Gymnotiformes; family Apteronotidae; genus Tenebrosternarchus; species Tenebrosternarchus preto. Next base: position 9,564,838 of record JAOYMR010000014.1, read on the forward strand.
GAAGCTGACGAGGGTGTTTGATGAATCCCTGACGGTGTGTGATGATCTGCAGGGATGAATTTGTTGAAACATTCCTCTGATTAGCTTTTAAGAGCACAGGACAGTGCCGTTACCTTGTGGTACAGTACTGTTACTTTGGTTCAGAGTTGAACAGATTTTATGCAGGTTTTAATTTAAGAGCTAATGGTCCAACGTTGAGTAACAACCTGAATGTTAGTTCTTCATCTACTGATTTGTGTTTGGATGTACCATAAAGCTGATGGTATCAGTCAGTAACCTGGTTCTGAGATCAAAATCGAAGTAAACTCTCTAAATGTTGAACATTTCACCAAATCTTGGTTCACTAGTTAAATGCATCATAATTTCGACATGCTGGCCCCTGGCTGAGCAGTAGGTGTAGCACCAGATTGTGTTTTTGGCTCATCTGTGTCTCGTGTCAACTATAAACAGATGTTCACCGAGCTGCAACAGATGAGACAGCAGCTGCCAGACATGGAGTTCGGGCGTAGGATGGCTGTGGAGAGGGAGCTGGAGAAGGTGGACGGCATACGACTCACCAACATCATCTTCGATGAGACAGGCCACTTTGTGCTTTACGGAACCATGCTGGGAATTAAGGTCATCAACGTGGAGACAAACAGGTACCTGATGGGAAGGTTGAAATGTAATTAAACCCAGAATAAGATGATGATGGTAACCTGTGCCAAACAGTTTCACACAGGCGTCCAGGTTACTTCCTTCAGTCACCAGCTATCTTGTGCGTTCTTCACAGGGATAATTTAGGTACAACCCTTTGTTGGAGTTTCGCTGAATTAAGCCCATGGCACCTCCAGAAAGTTCAGAGCCCTCCCTAAGTAACACAGCTAACAACTATCAAACTCTGAATCAAACGTCTCAAATTTACCCACTATTTAACCCTGCACAGCCAGTTATTTCCTAAACTATAAAATCTGTGCTGCTGGTTCTATATGGATTTTATGCACTGGAACATTCTGGAGTGTTTTACCCATGTGTCCACACTGACATCCCTGGCTGTATCCTTCTCCACTGGCACTGTTAATGTGTGTTGAGTTGTGCACTGCTAGTCTCTAACCCAAAACAACAGGAGACTTGACCAGTGAGACTTGCTGCTTTATGCACTGTAATGCCTGTAATACAACGGCTACAGTGGAATCATTAAACCTTTAGCTTTCTGCCAACGTTGCGTCCAGGTGTGTGCGGATCTTGGGGAAGCAGGAGAACATCCGCGTAGTCCAGCTGTGCCTGTTCCAAGGGGTGGCGAAGGCCATGCAAGCGGCGCCCACCATTGAGATGAAAGCCTCGGACAACCCTGCTCTCCAGCGCGTCGAACCAGACCCAACCGTTTTCTGCACGGCCTTCAAGAAAAACCGCTTCTACATGGTACCAAATGAAAACTCTTACAGTAGAAGCAATGGTGTAGTATTGGAGGTATGTGTAATGCTCCTGGTGACCCCTCGCAGTTCACAAAGAGAGAACCAGAAGACACCAAGAGTGCAGACTCTGACCGAGACATCTTCAACGAGAAGCCGTCCAAAGAAGAGGTCATGGCTGCCACGCAGGCTGAAGGCCCCAAGAGAGTCTCGGACAGTGCCATCATCCACACCACCATGGGAGACATCCACATCAAACTGTTCCCTGTGGAGTACGTGTCATGGACTTCGCTACGCTATAGGGCAGTGTTTCACCATCCTATAGGGCATGTTTTAACACTGCAATGAAAGTGATTTGTTTTTGAGTGACGTGGTATCGCTTGACTTTTCAGGTGTCCCAAAACGGTCGAAAACTTCTGTGTCCACAGCAGGAACGGATACTACAACGGACACGTATTCCATCGCGTCATTAAGGTGTGTAGACTCGCGATTTATGGCCCAGTATATACAGTCTATACAGTACACTTTAGTGTTTTCTCAGTTCCGGCTCCAGTTTCGAAGCCTTTGTGTGTCTACAGACATTTTCACTGTAGCTTCCCAGGACCCAGGAATTCCTGTTCCTGCAGATGTCTGTGTTGGCATGGTGATGTGAGCCGGGTCGGACCTACGTGTTTGTGTACGTGTATGTGTGTGTACGTGTACATGCAGGGCTTCATGATCCAGACCGGAGACCCGACAGGGACTGGTATGGGAGGAGAGAGCATCTGGGGCGGCGAGTTTGAGGACGAGTTCCACGCCACACTGAGGCACGACCGCCCCTACACCCTCAGCATGGCCAACGCGGGGCCCGCCAGTAACGGCTCACAGTTCTTCGTCACCGTTGTCCCCACAGTAAGGGCCAAGCCCTCCCAGCAGCAGAGCTCACTTAAGTGATTAAGTTGCGTGTGTGTGCGCACGCCGCTTTAAGTGTTTCAATACTGCTGAGCAGAGGCAGTGGAGAAAAAAAAGAACTTGATAGAATGAGATCATATCCCCCCCCAATCGATTCAACAAGGACAAGTAAATGTCCTCCTCCACCTTCCCCACTTATTTTCCAAGCCCCACCCCCCCACCATTACATGTTCACATAGCCAGTAAGAATAGTGGTCAATAGTAGCATATGAAATCCATGTTCAAAAAGTGACCTTTGCATCACATTTTTTCCAATGTTGATAACAAATACATAAATGTGTGCACTGTTGAGGTGTAAATATTTACGCCCGTGTACTATTGGCGTGTATGCTAAAACTACGTCCCTTCTCCGACAGCCTTGGCTGGACAACAAGCACACGGTGTTTGGACGCACCACCAAAGGAATGGAGGTGGTCCAGAGGATCTCCAACGTCAAGGTTAATCCCAAGACCGACAAGCCCTACGAGGACATCAGCATCATTAACATCACCGTCAAGTAGTTCCAGAGGAAGCATGCAGCATTGTTTTTGGTGTAATAAAGACTTTTTTCTAATCGTGTGTGTTTGGGAGAGTGAGAAAGGGAGTGGCAGAGAGTTGGAGAAAGAGAGGATGGGTGTGGGGTTTCAGATCAAGATGCCAGAAATAGTGCTTGTTATTTTTTAATAGCATAACAATTATGAAGATTATCACAAAAAAAAAAAGCCATTGTCAAGTTCACAACTTGACACGTGAAGGTATGCAACTGTGCTTGATCATGTTTCCAAAACTCAAACGAAATCCTTTATAAAATAATATTCTTTCAAAAATGAGAGAATTCACACATGCTCTTTCACCAATGTATAGTCAGAAAAACAGCAATGAGTATTTAAAAAATTCAAACCAAAGGATGGAGCGACAAAACCAGCAAAACTCATGAAGTAGAAATTAACAAAATATATGCAAACAAGAAAGGTGCTGGGTGTTTGGTAGGTGTGGGGCTAGTGCCTCAGAATTTTTTGACTTGCTTTATAAACAGCAGAGGTGAACTTGAACCCACTCATAGGTGGGTTTATGAGAGGAAGTGTTCATCTGTAGCACAGCACTGCTGCATCTCAACTGCAAGCACTCCTGAAGTGACGATCAGAAAGTTTTTAAAATATAAATAACCAGTAACAATGTTTCATGTAACAAAAACAATGACTGCTACTCCATACTGTGACTACATATCTGCACTAACGCACCAGTCTTTAAAACTACAAACAGCAATAAATATCACTTTTTTTTTTCTTCAAGCGAAATTCATAGAGCGCATAATTTAAAAATGAAACCAGTTTGGTACAGCGAAGTAAGGAGCAGGTAATCTTGACGAAGGCAGCACCCAGTGATAACAGATCTGGTAACACTGATCCCCCTGCTGGACACTTTTAGACGTACAGGCACTTCACATTCGTTAACTAGTGAATGTTGCGACTCGTTTCTCTTACTGCCTTTAGTGTTGCTTTAAAAATAAAAAGATGGTTGTTCAACCTGTTCACTTCCTGCCATGTCACAGCAGAGTTCCGCGGTTACCGCCCGACGCTTGTACCGTTATTCCCGTGCCTGACTTTTCCGTTCCACATTTGTTCTGGCTCTTTATTGAAATATTTGCAAGAACTAGAATGATTTCCTACCCTAAAACACTTTTATATATATATATATATAAAAAAAAGAATTAGTCCATTAATTTTTTTTTTTTAAGTTTGAAGACACTCAACTACAAGAGCATTAAGCTTTAAGACCAACAGTGAGTGGGGGCTGGATGAAGCTGAATGAGGGGCTCACAGCAGACTAATGGAACCCACCGAGAGGACAGCTATGTACCCAAACATCAGCTCTGGTTACCATGGAATCGCACATCGCAGCAGACACAAAGAAAGCTGAGTGCAAACCCAAATTGTTAGATTCAATTACCTCACAGCCACCCCCCCCCATCCCCCCATCATCCCCATAAACAAAGCATGTAGAGATGTTCTTGTGGTACAGGTGTAGTGCTGTTAGCACAGTCTGGTGGAGGTGGTGTTCCTATTTGGAGAGGCGAGGTGTGTTCAGGCCACATCTAGGACGCCGGCGGCAACCAGCTGGCGAGAGAGCCAGTCCAGACCTTCGTGGAGGCCCTGGCCACTGCGGGCATCACAGCCCTGGACGTGCCAACTCCGCCCGCAGCACAGTTTATGGAGGCCCAGCTGCTCCGTCAGCTCCTCCACCGAGACGGCTCCGGGAACGTCCTGCAGGGTGGGAGCACACAGACCAGACCTGTGTGAGGCTGGTAGAACAAAGACTGTAAAAACACTACACTAAACCACAGATCCTCAACCTGGGCCCTGATTGCTCTCAGTAAGTTTTTGTTTTGTTCCCAACAGTACTTAAAGACACTCTGGCTAAACGTTTACAGCCAGAGAGTGATTATTCAAGTAAATCTGATTGGGTATACATCCAGAGTGTTAACTAAAAGTTTTGATCGGAGAGAAGTCATGGTCGAGGACGGGGCAGGACTCTGGTAGCTTCATCTGGAACTAAGAATGCCAAAACCAATTACGTTAACTTTAAACCAAGTAACAAGTTCAACCTGGGACCAGAGAAACAAAACTACGGACCAGCCAATCTCGGTGGAGCCGGACACCCCCGTTAGAAGCAGGAAGACGAGGACGCACCTGTTTGTTGGCGAAGATAAGCAGTAAAGCGTCTCTCAGCTCTTTCTCAGTTAGGAGCTTGGCCAACTCACTGTGGGCCTCCATCAGCCGGTCCCTGTGGCAGCTGTCAATCACAAACACCACAGCTGCAGGGGAGGGGAAAGGGGAGATTTCAAAGAGTTACACACAAAGCAGTCGGTGAATAGAAGAAGCCAGGCAGGATGGCAGAACAAAGGGCGGTAGACAACCAACGCCAAGGAACGTCACCGCAAGCAGGGTTTACCTTGCGTGTTTAAATAGTAGTGTTTCCACAGGGGCCGCAGTTTGTGTTTGCCCCCTACATCCCAGATGGTGAATTTCAGGTTTTTGTATTCAACCGTTTCTACGTTAAAACCTGAAATGCATAAAACAAAAGGATGATTGAAAACAAAGAAGCAAAACCGAGCCAGTGCCAGATTCCTCTGCACTTCTCCATCGTTACCTATAGTTGGAATGGGCTGCATGAACTCATCTTGCTTCAGTTTGAAGAGAATGGTCGTTTTACCAGCTCCATCCAAACCCAGAGTCACCACACGGATTTCCATTTTAGGCCCAATATGTACACGATTGTCCTGAAATTCAGTTCAATCCAGTTGTTAAAAACAACAACTCATGAGGTGTGCGAAACTTATTCCAGCAGGTTACAATGCTGCAGCAGCGTAACGGGAGCAGCAGAGGGCAGCCTTCACCTTGGTGAATGTGACAGGGATGCCTGCGTCCAGCTGGACGTGGTCGGCCATCTCCGTGAACTGGTGCTGCTGTTTCTGCAGCGTTTCCAGAAGCCGGTTGATCTCCTGCTTGCCCAGAACCACCCTACAATCGTCCTGCAGGAGAAAAGTTCATGGCGATCAACCTCTAGTACAACTATCTCTAGTCAAAATGAAGCCCTTTGCTTCTACTGGGCCACATGCACCAGGCCCAGGACACAGCCACTAAAGCACAACATCTCTTTAAAAATGACAACACAGTCTGTCTTCTTGTGCTTTAAATGCACATGATTCAACCACCAGACTCTGGATGAGGAGCAGCGGCCATTTTGGCTCTACCTGTTGCAGCGTCTTCTCGCAGTGCAGGCAGGCGGTGGACACCTGAGACAACAGGATGGTCATGTCCTCCTGCTGCTGCCGTAGCCAGATGAGCCGCTCTCGTACGTGCGCATCCACCACGCTCAGCGCCATCTCCTCCTGCCGGCACAGTGTCTCGTGCAGATCGGCGAAGTAAGCCCGCACGCACGATCGCGCGCTCTCTGCCGTGCCCGGCACCTGCCACCAACACGAAAGGAACATTTACAAAAGGACCCCTGGAACGTCACAAGTTTTGCTGCGTATTGCAAGCCACTTTTTAGGCAGTAAAGGTGTTAAACTATGTTTAGTTACAGACCGTCACCGTCCTCGTCTCTGCAATCAAAGAATAAATCACAACACTGCCGATCTGTATAAACCAAAGAAACATTTCCACAGGGAGGCGGTCCGTACTGCTTGTCAGTTCACTGTCCAAGACTGAGAGTTAAGTCTGTGTGGAGTGTGTGGGACTGAATGGAAAGAAAGTTCTTACTAGGGAAGAACAAGTGACTGCAGCTTTATAGGAAGTTATAGGCAGTGTCCTTACGTGCTCTGTGTGTGCCGTTCCCACGCCGTCCTCCACGATCTGATCTCCCCCCTCAATCTGCTGCACAATGCCCACCAGCTTCCTGGAATACTCGGACACTTCCTCGGTGAAGGTGCGGATGCAGTGCGCCATGTCCAAGATGGATGCCCGGATCTGGGTCGCTTCTGCCTCCAGAACGGCATGCTGAGTAGGAAAGAAAGGAGTGTCTGTGCCACTCAGTGATTCGCTGGCCGCACAATTCAAACTGAAAGCCAGTCATGGTTCTGCCCCTTTGCCCGTTGTGCAGAAGTTAGCAAACCTTTGCACTACAAGTAGTAAGTTGCACCGTGAGAACGAGCAGATTCTACAGCATCAGTACGAGTTTTGTACCTTGTGTCCCTGGTGCTTGCCGTACTCCTTGCAGACGCAGCACATGAGCGGGCTGGGCTGGCATGCCTCCTCCAGACAGACGAACTCGATGGCGTGCACCTGGTGCTGCGGGCACAGCGTCTTCTCGTGCGGCTTGTCCTTCAGCGCCACCCGGCGGTGCTTGGCCAACGTGCGGGTGGAGTGCGTGAGCTGCGAGCACTCTGAGCACAGGTGGGTGGCGCACACCGTGCAGTACACGGAGGCTGTGTGACTCTCGTCCTCGTCGCACCGTATGACACACTGCAGGACACCACCAGGGGGAAGCACCGTTTCTGAAACAACTGATGCTACCATGCAGTGTGTTGTTAAAGGGACCAGAACTTATTCAAATGGCAAAGGCAGACGACAGTCTGACATTATTAATGATATCATCATCAGTGCCCTAAGGATTAAGCCTAGGACCCTTAAACAACTTTTCTGAACAAAAATGCTATTCACACAGTCACAGAAATAACTTTTATGCATTGTAAGGTTCTCACATCAGGTTTATTAAGCCCTAGTTTGGACTGCATCTGCTCAGATAAATGCAGTTACTTTATGAATTAGGCCTCTGGGACAGTGATGGTGCATTTCTGGCCTCGTTGATTGAGGCTTTAGTTCAGAAACACCATTAGGTTTAGCACTGTAGTGCATGGAGGCGAGGACTCGGACGCGAACCTCTCCCATCTCTCTCAGCACGTCCTCAGACATGCTCGACTGGTCGAAGGGTCCGTTCTGCAACCTCTCGAGCAACTCCAGCAGAGCAAAATTCTTTTTCAATCCCCACACCCCCGAGTCCCCTGGAAGCACGAGAAGAATCAGTCAGGGCTTCTTCATGAGTATAATGTCACGCCATCCACACAGAACAAAACTAACCAACGGCCTTAACGGCAAAGTAAAACTGCAACAAAGTGGTAAAACCTGTGCATAGCGCACTGGAGAGACCTTCACTCACCCAGCTCAGTGGCCTGTCTGTCAAAGGGACATCGCACTGCCCTGCCATGAAGCGGCAAGCGCGTCAAACAGTCATGGCACACGGTGTGACCGCACAGCAGAAGACGAGGCACCTTATCTCCTTGTAGCGAAAAGACGTCTTCACATACTCCACATTCCAGCACCTGAGGAGTGGCGAGTACTCATGTCACTGCGGTCGACAGTTTTTGTTGGAACTTCAATAAGAAGTTCTTCATTCAAAATAGCTACGTGGGGCACACGTTTGAAGATACACCCAAACTTACGCTCAGAATGTTTATCACCGTATAAACCGGATCGTATCCCGTGAAAATAGCTGATCGCTAGGAAATACGCTGATGCCAAACACTGCTGTACTGCAAATCAACAAAGCCAAGAAAGCAGTGGCGAATGAAGGCAACTAGTTACGTAAAGATGGCAAACTGGATATCCTACCTGGTCAAGTAGCCGATAGCTAACTAGCCGTTACACTAGCTAGACAGCTAACGTTACGCAGCTCAGTGCATCGGGGTTTCGTGGCACCTAGTGCTATTTTTGCCTTCCTAACAAACATAGCTTGCTTGCTCGCATTGTACCGCCTGTCATTTGACAAAACACAAATCCACATACAATTCTATAAATAACTGTCTCATTAAACATTTAAGACACTTAAACATTAAAAAAATACATGTGTTAGAAGTCAGGTGCGGTTTGCTTAGCGTTAGCGCGCTAATCTACAATACAGCGCGACGTGACGCGCGTCTGTGAAACCAGCCACGAAGGCACGTCTTGACATTGGCGATAGCACTAAGGAGTTCATAACAGAGGCGTATGCAACACCGCATCCCCCAAACCCTTCTTCTCGCTTTACCGCATCCTTAAGCGTCGTACCTTCACCGTGTTGCCAGCGGTACCTCTGCCGTGCCGGACGCCAGCCTCCATCGATCCTGCAGTCCCTTGCTTATTTACACCTACAGCAGCGGCCATCCTTGGTCACGACCATCGACGACATTATCACTGGGATAAAACGAGAGGACGAGGGCCTAACATTATGACCGTAATTCTGCTCTGTTAGAAGTTGTCTTAACCTAGTCGCACATTTTTATTCTTTTGGCTTACAAAAATGGATTGAGATAATACGTTTTTTGTTGCTGGAATTACATACGAAAAAATCTTCTTCGGCATTCACCCCCCTCGTACAGACAATGGACGCGCCCGTCAGCTGTTTTCGTCGGTTTTATGTGGATGCTGAAAGTTCTCATGAAGATGTGTGCAAACTCTTCCAAACGCCTTCTGCGTTACGTGGGATAAAGTACGAAGCGTCAATGTCAATAGCTGAGAGTAAACAAAAGTGGTTGTATTATGAAACTCGAATTTACTCAAACTGCTATCATATGCAGTTTGGTTGGCTAATTCACTTTTTTGTAACTGAATTGTGAATTCAGGAAGGCAATATACAGCGTAGCCTGCCTTTGCCGTGATGTTAATTTTGAACTGAGAAACACTGCAAAAAAACCAAACACAGTACTCTAATAACACAGCAAGAAGACAAAATACATATGGAATTTTGTTAAAGTACACCATCTAAATTCAAATTCAAAACTGAAAATGGTATAAACAGAAGAAAAGAAAAATAAGAATTATTAAGGAGTTTTAGGAAATATCTCTGCACACCAATTTAAGTAAAGTGCTTTTGTTGCATCTAAAGTTTATTTGTATGAATGAAACGATCTGTTTCTGTGAGAAAACACTGCATCCTAGTGAGGGGTTGTTGAATATAATAAGTGCTAAATTAAAAATAAATAAATAAATAAAATACTCAAACTACAGAGTGAATGAGTAATTACGTCTTATAGATTTAAAGAAACTATTCTTTTCCAAACCAGTTTTTATGACCTACTACATGTAACTATAGGCAAAGAACATCAGAGGAAATAACTTGTGTAAAAAGACACATTGTGTTATGATACAACAGCCTGTTCGCCTGTACATTCACTGATGTGTAAGAATTCATTGAGTAATCCTTTACAGCAATATTCAATCTGCTCAATAAGGAAATGACTTGGTCTCAGGTTTGGTCAAAATAACTCAGGCTGTTTTCAAATATTTCAAATGCTGTTTCCAAAATGCAACGTTTTGGGTATTTTGTTATTTATATTCAGTAAAATGTAACTGTCAGCCTGTTTGTTTTGTTTCGCGATTCTTTGTATCTTAAGTTCGATGTACTCCTCATTTTGTTGCGCAGCCGATGTGAGGCTGTAAATAATGATGCCTTGATTAAATGCTTCACATAACACTTCGCAAAGAGTCCACATAAGAGATCTCATAGGCTGAAACCGATCCTTTCAACGTACTATCTGCGCAAGGACCGTTTCTCCACACGGTCTTCCCCGTTTTAAGGAAAACGCGTTTGTCGTTTGTCCTTTTTTCCTTCCCGTGGTCAGCTGACGATGCAGGTGAAAGGTCGATCGGGATTACTGTCAGACAAAATGGATGTCAATCAGGCTAAACAAGAGCATCTCCTTGCTCTAAAAGGTACGTACCTAGCACGTCTCGAAATAGCACTGTGCTGCATTTGGTGTTAAATTAACACTGTTGTTTAGTTCCAGCATTTTTATAATGTAAGTTTGATGAATGCTATTTAAAACGGAATAGACGAAATAGTTATGCTAGCTAGCTATTTAACAGCTTGCTAATCGCTGTTAGTATATGAAATAAATAATGTCATGCTGGAATTCTTCAGTAAATCTCTATAGTTATAGCTGGTCGATTATAATCGATTATAATCTGATCTGTCTAGTCATAGAGCCAAACTAGCTAGCCAACAAAGTGAGGCCATTTTGTTAGCCGGTAAAGTGACAACTACCAGCGGATACATTTATTGCCTAACAAAATTCCCATAATGTCTTAGGAACTGTAAATGTAGTTTTGCTTAAATTTTTTAAATAGATGTTCTCACTAGTAGATCGTGGCAGCTCTACAGTGCACTACAACACGTAGTAGTTTATCTTCTCAAAGACTGAAGTTCATCCAAGTCCAAGTTTAATTCTAGCGTTTTTAAATCTGTTTTGGTGCATGAAAGTCGCAAACCTTTGCATGCGCAGACATGCGGCAGTGGAAGAAAAAAGTCATTAATGAGAACCGCTGTATAATGTCAGACATTGCCTGCCTGGATTAACCTACTTATCATCTTACTCCACAAATCTTTGGTCGAATTCGTCCATAGATTTGTGGAGTTAAGTACCGATTGTCAACTAATTTAGCAGTACCTGTTGTCCTTTTCCTTGCTGGTGGAAAAAAGATCTTTTTTTGCCAGACTTTCAGAATTTCTCTTAGTGGATGTGGTAGTTTGGGGTTGTTCTAGAAACACCTAGAACTTCTGATTATGATGATGGACACCGAACACATCAAAACTAACAGACTTTAATGAAAGCTATAGCTTTAAGTGGTAACACGTCATGTTCCGAGTTCAAATTTTTCTTTTAGTCCAGATCTTTTATGCCTTTGTCTGATCTGTCTTTTTCACCAGAAGAAAACTGTTAGATTCTGTCACCAGTAAAGCCTGATGCACCCCAATCTGTGCTGTCATACTTACATTAATGGTCTTAATGTTATAATGATATAGTGGTATAACTCGTGGTTATTCGTGGTTGACCCGCTGATGATTGGACTGAATGATCCCTGCACGAAATATGAGGCATGATGTGGAACTTTCATAACTTAATATTTGGCCCAGTGGTTTCTTTTAAAGCCCACAGCTCATGCAGCAGGGTATTACAGTTGTGAGTATTGCCCAGCAAAAATCTTACAAATAAATAAATGCTTGGAATTTTTGACGGAGTAAATGGCTGAATTTGCCATGCATGGACTGGTTGCTATAAATATAACCAAGCACAGGTAGAAATATGCTGTCATTACATAGTCGTTATATATTACATTTAAATTAGTATCCATGCTTTTTTCACATGTATTAATAAACTATTTTCCCCTGTAGTGATGCGACTGACGAAACCTACACTTTTCACTAACATGCCAGTGACCTGTGAAGACAGAGACCTTCCAGGTAAAGATCAAAATCTCTGGGCTTCAAGATCATCACAGCTGAACTCCTTAGAAGTGCTTACACATGCTCCATCATATCCAATACCAGACGGGGGCTTCTTTTAAAGCTTGTTAGCAGAAGTATAGGGTAATACTGATAACACAATTCCACTATGTAACAGGCTCTACCATTTGTAATGTTCATTTTGCCTTTTACTCATAGTTCAGAAGCTCTTAAACATGATAGTCAGCTGTTAGTGACACCGATCCAAAGTTGTATGTCATTCTGGCGGCTCTCCTCTGTTTTATAAGAGTAGGTAGAGTGAAATTGGGACGCGTCCCGCAATAAATCAAAATAAACAAGGAGCACGTCATAGGGAAAGTTAAAATGGGGGGGGGGGGGCTGTGTTTGAAATTGGCCTTTGGTATTATTATGATCTGTCCAGTTTTCATTCTGCTAGTGCAAAGTCTGGTTCAAAGGTACTAGAACGCGTTTCAGCTCTAATTTGGCTATGCCTTGTTTTTGACATGATATCAGTGACGGTGTCCTGATGTCCAGTATCATTTAATCCAGTTTGGCCTCACATTTAGTATTTGGATACTTTGCTTCTTGATTTATTATTGCAGTGTTGTTCGGTTCAGGTGTTTTTCTGTGCTGTGTTTCTCTAGGTGATCTGTTTGGCCAACTTATGAGGGAGGACCCATCAACTGTGAAGAGGGCGGAGCCACTGATGCTTGGGGAAATGCTCACGCTCCCACAGAATTTTGGGTAAAAACATTCTTAAGACATGAGATTCTTAAGACATGAGATTATATAAAGTATCAAGTTATATAAGACATATTGATCAAAATTAGCCATTTCTTAGGAGGGATTGGGTTTGCTGAAGGCTACTTGCTTTACTCCAGTTTGCATCAAATTCTCTGTATTGTTGAGTCCTTTTAAATAATAGAAACAAACATTAACATCAGTAAACCTAACGAATCATGTTTGTAATAAAACTGGACCCAGCTGAAATATGCATTTTAGTAGCATAATGAAATGTTTAGTTTGTCTTATATTACATTCATATGTCACATGTAGAGGTGTGGACTGTGCAAAAAAAAATGGTTTACCAGTGTCAAAGGCTTATTTCTTTATCACGAAAGTGTCAAAACTAAATCATTTATATAGCAACGAATCCAATTTTCCAGGAAATGCCACTATGAGAGAAGCCCGTTTTGATCTAATGACGGGGTTTACACATTAAATATTTTAAGAAAATGGTTTTGTACAGTAGTGTCATAGGGAATTTTATGCACAATGTGCTGTCAGGCAGTGTTCTGAATCAGAGGCTTGTGGTATATTTCCACCAGCACAAGGCAGTTTTGTCCGTGCTCGAATTATCTTTCCACAGCATGCTGGAAGTGTTCTGTAAATGTCCTTTCCCCTCACAGATGTGGTCTAGACAAGGCCATCTCCTTCTTCAGAATCCTGTGCCCTTAGATCTGTTCAGTCCTCAGCTATTTCAGAACCTCAAAGTGACCCATAATATCTCTCTCTCTCTCTCTCTCTCTCTCTCTCTCTCTCTCTCACTCTGTCCCTACCCCACCCCCCTCTCCATAAAGAAACATTTTCCTTGGTGAGACCTTCTCAAGTTACATCAGCGTGCACAATGACAGCAATCAAGTGGTTAAAGACATTCTCGTAAAGGTACGAGGTTCATAAAGCCTTGCGACAGAATCCTCTCCGGCAACGGCCCAGAACCTGATGTCTCACTGGTGTAACCTGTTGGCTGTGTGCAGGCAGACCTCCAGACCAGCTCACAGAGGTTAAACCTGTCAGCATCAAACTCTGCAGTGGCCGAACTCAGCCCAGAGTGCTGCATCGATGACGTCATTCACCATGAGGTCAAAGAGATTGGAACGCACATGTAAGACGAGCTGAGATGTTGTAGGGAGTCTTAAAACTAGAGAACCAGATGATCACATACCTGGATAATAAAGCAGAAACTTGCAGATCGTTACTTTTGCATTTGTGTGTAACTCGTAGCTCAATCACATTAGCATTTAGGTGTTTGTGAGTTGGCTTTGTTTAATTAGGGTTGAAGCTAGTCTTGGTAGGATTGATCTTTGTTTAATTAGGGTTTAAGCTAGTCTTGGTAGGATTGATCTCAACGATCGTGGTGGACACTTCTGTCCTACACAATGGCCACCATATTAAAAATATATGAGACATACCAGAACATCTTGGCCAGTTGTGGTGCTGCGTTCTTGATGTTTACTGAGAATCTCACGTGTTTTCTTGATGTTTACTGAGAATCTCACATGTTTTTCTTTCAAGTCTGGTTTGTGCAGTCAGCTACACCACCCAGACTGGAGACAAACTGTACTTCAGGAAATTTTTCAAATTTCAGGTAAATGAATATATTCTTTTTTATATTTAGAAGCCAGTTTTCATACTGGGCAGAGTTGCACTAAGCTTCTTCACGATCAGTGGCCATATATCTGACATGATTTTTGGCTCTTCGGATCCATCAGAAGGGTTAGGACTCGCCACATAGGACTCACCACATATCTCTCTGAAATAGTGCAGAAGGGCGTTGTGTGAGAGAAATGCATGTAGCACCATAGCTTCATGTTCAAGCTGGAGAATGATCTCACTGAACCAAAGCAAGAATGGTCTGAGCACTCTGGGTTTACAGGGCTTTTAGTCGCTGACCTCTGGAGAGACAGGAGTGTAGAATGTGCTGGGGGTGATGCACTGTGTGTGCTGTCTGGTTTTGCATGATAATCTGAGGATGTCTGTGAGCCTCCTTGTGGTGAAACCTGGATATGAAGCCAATAGAGCAGGAATCTGAAACCAGCTTGTCCTTCAGTCTGAATTCTTTTTTAAACCAGGTTCTCAAGCCTCTAGACGTGAAGACCAAGTTCTACAATGCTGAGGTGAGGGTTTCCTTCTTCCTTACAACACTTCGGAGTTAGTAAGGTTCTCACTCGCACAAGTAGTACGAAGCCTTGTTTACGGATCCACTCTCGTAACGGCCTTCTGCAGCAGTTTCTGCATCGGGCCATTTTTTTATTTTCTCTTCTGTGGTCATGTCCTTTAACCTGCATTAAAGCACCAGATACAGCTCGTTAAAGCACCAGATACAGCTCGTTAAAGCACCAGATACAGCTCGTTAAAGCACCAGATACAGCTCGTTAAACTATATTAAGCTACTTAGATTTTCATTTAATGCCATTTTTTTTAGAAATGATTCCATTATCATATTTTGTCATTGGTGTCTTAGCAATGTTTTTAGCAGTATTTATTTTAGCAGTTGTTGTGTTTTTATCATGCTTGAAGAACAAAATGACATTTGCATTTACTTATGCATGTAACCTTTTACATTTTCTAATATTTTTGTGTTTTATTTTCTCCATTAGAGTGACCTCAGTTCTGTGGTAATTTCTTTCTATTTTCTTCTCATTGCAAAGTTTTCAAATTTTTTTCTCCAAACTAATTTCTTTTTTTTTCCTCTCTGTGGAGCCAATAAAACAAGCAATGGGAAAACAATAAAAGACAAAACCACATTTCAGAATATTAATGGTTAATATATTTCACGTTTGAAGAAATGTCTTTTTGTATTGTTTTCCCATTTGTTTTCTCCTGTGAATGCTTTGGCACTAACCCTGACTCTAAAGACTCAATCTGTTGGGGTTCTGCTAAATCAGCTTTTACCACTAAATCAGTTCAACAGTGCTTATATATGAATTTATGCCACAAAACACACATTCAACATTTATTATTGATTTGTGTTGAACAGCGGGCTTTTACTATTACAGGTGTCATTAAAGTAAGAATTGACTAAATATTACGCTTTTTATTGCTTGGAGCATATAATGAATGTGTCCAGATGTTAGAAGGTTCTCAGAAATGACGAGCATGTTTTGTAAGTTCCATGTTGCTCACTGTGTTTACATAATATGCAGAACAGAAATCTTGGCTATTTTTCATACATTTTCTTCTAAAGAAATGCCTGTAAATCCATATTCTATGAAGATGTGTTCTGTTCAATTTCGGGTTGTTCTTCCTGATTGTTTGTGCTTGGCGTGGGCGCTGTGATTTTATGCTGAAACATTTAAACGCAGTTCTCTTGAAGGACTGTTTTTCCTCAGTTCGTCTCCAGATTTTGAATCGCAGGCATGAACTAACGCTGGTAATGTCTGTCTGGTGCGGTTTTGTACCAACGCACTACAGCTGCTGGTTTACTTGGCCCTTGAGCTCGATTTAGATGTTTGAACATTCACAACCTCCAGTGTCCTCCTGGATGGCTGGAGGTCATCGTGTAGACACTGTGCTTTGTGCCTCTGGGCTGGTCATTTCCCACAAGAACACAGTCTCTTACCAGTGACATTGGAAATCTTACCAGAGGCCAAATAAATTGGCAAGCTATAACTCGTTTCCCATTTCTGCACATCACTCTGCACAAGAGCTGAGATGAATTTTCAACCCTCAGACAGATGAAGTTTTCCTTGAGGCCCAGATTCAGAATATTACCACGTCGCCCATGTTTATGGAGAAGGTGTCTCTGGAACCTTCCATGATGTACAATGTCACGGAACTGAACACCGTGACCTTGGGAGAGGAAAAGTAAGGCATCATTGCACACAATACCTTCTTACTGCATGTATTCTGAGTAGCTGGTCTTTTAGGTTATAATAAATAACTACCATTTATTGATTTCCACAAAAACTTCTCTTATACAGGTTATGTGATTGAGGATCTTTTTTGTTGTTGATGATCAGTAGTTTAAGATTTGTATTTGAATCTTTGATCTGTATAATGAGTGCTTCAGTTCTTTAACCCTTTTTCTCACTTTGTTATTGCTTTATGTAGCGAGTCCACGTTTGGGAAAATGTCGTATCTCCAGCCTATGGACACGCGGCAGTACCTGTACTGTCTGAAACCAAAGCCAGATTTCGCAGAGAAGGCTGGGGTCATTAAAGGGGTGACTGTAATAGGCAAGCTGGATATTGTGTGGAAGACCAACCTGGGCGAGAGAGGCCGGCTTCAGACCAGTCAGCTGCAAAGAATGGTACAGCCTGTTCTGGGGGTACTGCATGGAATGGTACAGCCCACTGTGGGGTACTGCAGAGAATGGTACAGACCGCTCTGGGGTACTTTTACACTTGGGCTTCAAACATACTATCTTGTTTTCCATACATGGATTAATCCTTTGCACTTTAAGCATGCTCAGGTATTGGAGAGTCTCCACGGAAAAGAATGATTGGTCCAGTGCAGCAGGGGAAAGGGGTCAGTACTAGGTTGAGATGTTCTGAAGGGGTCAGTACTAGGTTGAGATGTTCTGAAGTTCATCAGGCATCTCTAAAGTTGTTGGAGTCTAGACTAAAGCAGTGGCTTTAGTCTCATGAGCAAAACATCTGTTTTAATAAAGTCTGTGCTGTATACTTATTTGCCTGCTTCCCTGTACCTTCAAGGCACCTGGTTACGGAGATGTCCGGCTCTCGTTAGACTTCATTCCTGACACAGTGAACCTCGAGGAGCCTTTCGACATAACCTGCAAAATAACAAACTGCAGGTATGAAAGTTCAGCCTCTCTTCGTCACCTTCTTCTGCCCCATGCCCCCTTTAATGCTTTCCCTGTGTGCTGTTCTCCAGTGAGAGGACCATGGACTTGGTGCTGGAGATGTGCAACACCAGATCAGTGCACTGGTGCGGCGTGTCGGGCCGCCAGCTGGGCAAACTTAGCCCAAGCGCATCACTCTCAATCCCCCTCAAGCTGCTATCCTCCATCCAGGGCCTGCAGGTGAGACCCCATTCGTTCCGGGACTGGGTTTCGTGTAGTATGTTCGCAACTTCATCGGTACAGTGACATCGGTTGCTACGGTTTCAATCTGTGGGGGGAAGTTGCTGATCAGTTTGCATCTATTGATTTGTGAACGTGTTCTGAACTTTTCGTTTCTTTCAGAGCATATCTGGTCTGCGGCTCACCGACACCTTTCTAAAAAGAACGTACGAGTATGATGATGTAGCCCAGGTTTGTGTGCTTTGTCCTTATCCAAGTCCAGGGAGCTGAGCCTTCTGTCACCCTGTACCACTGCACTGTGTCTGAGCAGGATACAATACTGGACCAATACTGGCCCAACTCACCACTCCCTGTGCCCTCCTAGCACCACTTTTTACAATGTGAGGTGATCATTGTTTTTAAATGTCGTTTTTAAAGTGCTTAAGCTAATTTTAAGTGTCTCTACGTGTGAACGGAACAGCCTTACTTAAAACGGCAAGCTCGTGTAAGGAGGAGAACGATTGCGTACACCTTCCTGCATGCAATAATTCTGAAAACCCAGGATTTCCCAGAAGGAAGAAACTTTCGTTTCCACGTTTCTATGTGCCAGCGTCGGTGTAGAACTGCTATTACCTGTCCAACAACTTCCACTTCACTCATGCTAAAGGAAACACACACATGATCTCAACACACATTTATTAAGATTTAGGGGGGGGGGGGGGGGGGGGGGGGGGGGGGGGGGGGGGGGGGGGGGGGGGGGGGGGGGGGGGGGGGGGGG
>JAOYMR010000014.1:9583499-9594807 GCA_025802075.1 Tenebrosternarchus preto
GTGTGTGTGTGTGTATTCATCCATATGGAATTAAAATGAAGCTGACCTGCACTCCTGTATCTTATTAAATGGGAAACGAAATTACACATCTGACTACCAATATCAGATTATGGCGCATGCAAAAATAATTTAGGCTGAGACACTGAATATGCTCATTCTGTTAACATTATTTGTCAACACTGTAAAATAAATAAACTATTGGTGAAATAATAGCACTGCTAAAGTCACATGTATGAAGTTATTTTTACATAATTTTTTCTTCATTCACAAAATATTAATTTGTTCCTAAAATGAACATACAGTGCAGTAAAACCATCATATCACTTAATATGTTAAACCTCCTTGGATGTCAAGGACTACAACAGTGATCCATAGATGAATAATCGGGTATAAAATCAAAAAGAAACCATTTGTTGAAATGTAATTGGAACAAACTCAACCCTGATGGACCATTGCCAAGAGCAGCCAAGTGAAAAGCAGAGGACACGCACGGATACAGAGAAGCACGAGAGCTCACCAGTTTACTGTGTTGGATGGAGGTTCTCTGAGGGCTCTTCGTCTACTGCGCGTTGGATGGTGGTTCTTCGTCTACGGCGTGTTGGATGGTGGTTCTCTGGTCATCTACAGGGTGTTGGATGGTGGTTCTCTGGTCGTCTACGGCGTGTTGGATGGGCCAAGCTGCTTCCACACCGCACTACCTCTGAAGGCCCTTCCGCACTTTTCCACTTCCCGCGGTGTTTCTGAGAATGCTGCTCGTGAAATGATTGGGACGGCCCCCGCAAGGGCTGAGCTTTGGGAGCTTGGAACGGAAGTGAGGCACCTGAGGAAGTGGTGGAGTGTGGAAGGGGCCTTGGACCTCCTGCTCCTCTGCTCCTCTCATGGACGGAAGCCCCCGTCCCAGTAAAGTAAGCCTATCTCCCTCGTCACTCCAGCTCAGTGTTCCGGATGGAAAGGATGGGTGTAGAGATAGCATTCACAGCGTCCCCTCTCCTGCGCCACAGCGCCCTCCTGTACTCTCACGTGGAACTGCGGGGGGAGGAAGGTTTTCCTTAGCACACAGAATGTGGCTGTGTGGCAGCACTTTAAGAAAACCAGTGAATGTCACAACCACTATGCCTACGCTGGATTAGGAGTTCTTTGCTGGGAGCGGCGTGTGCGTGCTGAGGATACGGACGGTTCGGGCAAACCTGGGCGGATCAGGAACGTTCCTCTGCGCTCCCGCTGAAGGATCGGCTCCGGATGTGGTTCCTCAGCTGCTCTATCAGCTCTGGGTTCTGCTGCTGGATCTGCTGTGCAAACTGCTGACCACTGGGAGACGAGCGGGAAAGGGGCGTCCAACAAGGTTGGACCCATGGCAACGGCAGAAAGGCGTTTGGTTAATCGACTTTCCTGAGATGTTGGTTGTTTAAAGATCAAGGCAGTATGTTGAATGAAATGTTCCACTGCAGTGTTCCCATGTCTAAGCACACGCACTACAAATATGTGTGGTTTTCAGTCTGTTAACCAAAGAGGGACTGAATAGTTGAGTTAAATCAGGTGTGAGAGTGGACTAAACAAGAAACCATTACTGCACAAAGGTTCCACAGGACTGGCCCTGGGAAACACAGTAACCAAATTAACCAAACAAGAGAAAAATGAGTCACCTTCTCCCTCCTGTGTTACCTTTCCTATGTAGAAGGTTCTAGAAGACGCTGTTTATCATGTATGCTTACGCTTCAATGAGGCTGGAGATGTCGGACAGGCCTCCGACCCCTGCAGCTGGGCCTCCCACTGCATTAGACATCATCCCCGACATACTGTCTCACGAGAACAACACACACCAGGTCCTACATTACATTACATCACATGTCCAACTGTGAGCACAAGCAAACACTGACTTTGGCTGTGCAGAATTGCAACATCAGTATATAATCTGATCACTTCAATCTAATTGATACATTAAGAGTTGAAATATGTCATTAACAGGCTTGATACTTATAGAAAACAGAAACAAAACACCGCTTTCTATGGACCAAATAGAAGCTGAATGCTTGAACTTACAGCTGTTGCACCTGTTGGTTTTGCATCACACTGGCAGCCTGTGAGGAGAAGCAAAAACCACATTGGATGCTATAGTCCAAGCAACTCGCTCCTTCAAATAACGTGTTTCCCTGAACTACAGCACGTCCTTTCTGGAACAATGCAAGTGGCCGAGGACTTCAGTTCCAAGAATGCCCTTTCAATTTCCTTTTCCCTCTGAATACATTTGCTGATCATTAGCCTGACGCTTGCCTTCAACCATGGTAACAGAAGCAGACCAGAACTTCATCTACCAGCATCCAGCATTCAACTAAATACCTTCAGAACGAATTTACAGTTCTGCTACATGACAATCACGGCATTTATTTATGATGTAACAATGCCTTTTATGATATAACAATGCCTAAGAGAATTCTAGAACCATATATAAAAATGCATTATTATTTTTATTTGGAGTTGAATAAAAACGAGACCCATTCTTACCATGCTAATGAAGGCTGGGTTGTTAATTAGGCTAGCCATGTCGAAGCCCAGGCCCACTGCTGTCTGTGAACACACGATTTAAAAATGCTTTTGCACTATAATCACTGGATTACTGTAATCGGCTTTGGCTTCAGACATCAGTGAGCATATGGCAACACTGCAGTGATCTTCAGCAATCTCATCTGTTTGATAGGTGTTCTGAACTTCTGAATCACATGTTCCTCTTAATGAAAATCTGATGGATGGCATTCCCATACAGTCTGTACCGTACGTATTTATAACGCATGAATAAAACTTTAACATTCTGAGATGGTAACTGGGAATTTCTAGTGACTTACTGGCTACTAGCCCAACTTACTGGACTCGCTACTTCCTTCTGTCTTTGCTCAGCGATCTTCAGGTTGGATTTGTAGGTGTCATTTTCAGGATCCAATGCCAAAGCTTTCTTGAAGTAAGAAATAGCTTCTGGATACTTGCTCATGGAAGTCAGTGCCAGTCTTGAAATTAAAAATATTATTATTAGAAAGTACAGCACAATTTTACCACAAACTCTGAACCCAAAAGTACAGAGTATATCTCTGTGAAAACCATTAATGCATTTTTATATTCTGTTTATCATGTGCTACTCTCTGAGTCTGTCCTGGGGATGTACTTGTATGACAGTGTGATGGTGTGAGTTTTGTATCACAGCTGCTCACCCCATTCTTCCATAGGCTTTACTGTACGTTGGATCAATGCTTATCGCTCGTTCACAGTCTGCCATGGCCTCTGTGTAATGTCCCAGTTTACTGTGTGCTGCGGCTCTGAGAAAATGGTGTTTCGGTAACATTTAAACATTTATCTGTTATGATAACTGTTATGTCAACTTTTCCATAACTCCCACCCTTTTCTTGATCCAAAACCTAACCCAAATTCAGACTTTTAACTATTTACAAATCAATTTAGGCCATTCTGTTTGCTTCCTTTATGATAACATTATTGTAACTTAAATGTTTACATCGGTGGTACACAGATCAGTGGGGCCACAAAAAGTCATGCATTTATATCCCCAATGGTAATAAGCTCTAAAAAAAACAGGAGCAGAGTATTAGTGTTAGTACAGTATTAGAGCAGAGTAATAGTATTAGTGTTAGTACAGTATTAGAGCAGAGTAATAGTATTAGTGCAGACAGTTCAGTGTTATTGTTACTGTAGAATTAATGCCGTGTTCGAGTGAGTGCAGAGTATTAGTGTGTTGGTGCTAGAATGTTACTGTTAGTTCAGTGTTAGCAGTGTTAGCATAATCAAGAGTGTTGGTAGGGCATTAGAGTGTTGGTCCAGAGTGTTGGTGTCTGAGCACCCTCAGTCAACTGTGTGTTCTGGGGGACAGGTGCACCTGTTGCAGTAGTAAACTGCATGGCTTTGGTCCAGATGGATGGCTTTGGTGTAGCACTCCAGAGCACAGCCATAGTTCTCCTCCTTCATGTGGTTGTTCCCTTAAGATAAAACATCCATTAACAAAACCTTCAGAACTAAGAGCTTTCTACTCTGTTCTTCATCAGTTACTTCTCTCCCTCAGCCAGTACTAGACCTGTTAGCACAGCAGTTATAATGTACAATTCTAAATGACACTAATCCGTGAACACAGTGTTTATCTTGCACTGTAGCTGGGTGTGGTCATGTTTTCCTTCCTTCACAACCTCGTACCTTCATTCTTCAGCTGCTCCGCCCTCTCCATGTCCTCAGCAGAAGGAGTCGTCTCTTGCAACGTCACAACATTGTTCTGAAGATTTTGATTTAGCGAAAAGATATCAGCCAATGCACATTGTACAAGGTACATTTCATATGTGTGATTATGTGTCTTGAAAGCATAGACCTCTGGAGTTTCTCCCCCAAACCTGCCGTCCTGCCCCATCAGACTGCAGTTGTTTACATTTCAGGATCCCCTTAGACACTTAAAAGCATAATCAGTGATGACAAGCCATCACCTTGGCAACCACATCTGCCTCAGATGGCTAATCATACTAAGGGTGCCATTTCGTTACCAAAATCGATTTGCTTATGTATTCACTGTTTATAATTAGAGGGTCAAAAAAATTATGTTCTGTATAAATAACTACAGCTACAACTGTGGTGTTAGCTGTCCGCTAATCATGTGCATCTGAAAACAAGCATCAGTCACCTTGAGGAGGGAGTTCAAGAAAATCTCCCTGAGGGGCTGTGGTGTGCCCAGCTGGCAGTCGCTGGAGCTGATCTTAAAGGTGGTCTCCAAACACTGTATGGCAACTATTAGACACAACAAACACCTTTGAGGCCTTGTTGTTGACATGTTCTATCAATTACTTTATTGTCCAATATCTCTATATATTTGCATTCCAAATCTCCATTCCATAGCTTCAGTTTACATTATTTTGATCAAGATTCAATAAAACTTTTTGGTTCATCAGTGAGAAGAATTTAAACATCCACTGGTTAAAAAGGGATGTCTGTGTTTTGGTGTTTGAGAGATGAGGCTGGCCTACCTTCCAGGCTTTCCTGTTCATCTGAATTTAGCGAACCACAGCGTGTCTGGTCCCTGAGGAACTGCACTATGGAATATGCCAAGCGCTTTTCCACTGCCATTTTGTCTGTTAAAACTGAGGGGAAAAAGAGATGAGACTCTGCTCATGCTTTTTTCAGTTTCCATTAAATCCAGTCTTGGCACTGGCGGAACCCTCTATAAGCACCATTACTTCTAGTCACAAATGAAAGTGGCAAGACTGAGTGCTGATTGGCTTAGATAAATGGAGGCTCACTCTAACTGCAGCCTGTCATCGCGATTACTATCGATGTGATTCGAGCTCGTTTACTGTCTCTGGTGCCTCATTTCTGCTCCAGACTTTTGTAAACACTACAGTTACTTCCAGGTGACATGGTTTCTGTTTCCGAGGATCACGTATTTACACAGACTACGAGCCTATATTACGCATAACTGCATCCATATTTTAGTAGTTGCAACTAATGACATAACTGCTATACAGAACAAATATTTATTTGGATATTTTATATTTATAATGTATTATATATACACAATACATCTTGAACGTAATACGGCTCCACACAATACGTATTTTATTTTGCGTGTGCTACAGTAATGTCCCTGGACAACATCTACACACATGAAACCATTAACCTGCGTGATGTAATCCTAACTGGGGGATCGAGGATCTCCTAAACTGTGTCACTGCACGTGAATGGTAATTAACATCAGACTATTAGCGACAATGTAAAAAATATATAACTTTATAGCTTCTTATAAGCGATACGGTGTACCGTTGTTTATTTCCATGGATGAGCCTTGCAGACAGTGCAATGGCTGGAAATATTCGTCACAGGTCTAAAAAGGGCCAGCCGATAAACCGGACCACCTCAAGAAACATCGAGCTTGTTGCTGTTATTTTGCACTCATAAAACGACAAGAAAAAAACATTGTTGTGATGGTGATGCTACATGCGCCCCCGCCCACTTACCTGCAAAAATTTGCCAGCAGCTCTTACCGGAGCGGCACGTAAAACTTGGGTCAGATTGACTCTTCTACGAGCGCCTGCGCGTGCTTGGCGGAAGTGAACGACGGTCAGTACCACGAGCGACTGTGACAACCCGTAAGCAGATGCGGAACGCTACGCTTTATATTTCCTTTTGATATTTAAGGTTATCCCAGAGTTGCCAGACTGGTTTGCCATCAGTGAGAGTCAATAAAATTAACATAATAGCTTGCGTCTTTTATCGATCTGGTTTACACGTTAGTTGAGGTCTAAACCTCGATGCTCCAGCTGACATTACATCATGTAGGTTAATGTCATCGTATGTGTAGATGCTGTTGTACAGGGACGTTACTGTAGCACACGAAACATACAAGAGAGAACAGAAGAGTTCCTCCACTTTAGTTATGTTTGACCTCGCCAGCGCAAAATTCTCCAGCGCCTAAATTCGACCATATGACAATATGATAGTATTGTTTACTATTTGTCTAAACAGTAAAATATCTGAAGACATATACACTTCCACATAAAACTGGGCCGAGGAATCCTCTCTACCCAGTGTTCAGTGATGGTGTCAGATGGGTTCATTTGGAGGTCCAACGTTTTGTTTCAGTGTAGCTTTTGTCAAGTCTAATGTATTTATATAAGCACATTTTACAACAGCCAGCGTCACAAATCCACTTTTTACAGTTTTGCAGTGAGCAAGAAAATATAGTGTACTGACTAGGACAAGTTTAACCCTTAACCAGACACAATTTATTTAGTTGTTTATTTAGTTTGCTGTGCACTTGTGAATTTTCATTAGAAAGAATAGGGGGGCACCAGGTGAAGATGTTCTGAAGTGAGCAGGCTTCCATATCAGGTGCGGCGAGCTGACGTCTTCTCCCAGGATGCACTGGGGTCCGCTGCAGCTCCACAGAACACTGCAGTTGCATTTATTTGGATCATTCCAGCAATGTCCTGAAGATAAAAGAGAGGTAGCCCCTTCCCTCAGCTTGCAGGTGAACTCGGATTGCAGTTGACACTCAGAACTGTTGACTGAGTTGCCATCTTAGGTGACCAAATATATACAAAGACACACAAAAAAAAAATTCAGGAGAGAATGGCTTCAACTGGCAAAATTCATAATCTAGTATGACCTCCCTTGGTAACAGACCTTTTAATTTTGACATGAAATAATCCAACAAATACATGTGTTAACAAAGGCAATAGTTAGGAACCAGGCAATCCCTCCACTGACCAGCAGAGGTCGTCTTTGAATTCTGATCATCATAATGGTTTCTAATCATATTGACCTGTTTCTCAATGGTGTACTATATAAGGCTTCTCTGAAAATCCAGTCATTAAACATTACTGCCAGTCTTTATTTAGTCTGCATGCCAGTTTTCTGACCTGGTTTTTGTGTTCTCTGTGTATGACCGTGGTTTTTGTGTTATCTGTGTATGACCCTGGCTTTTGTGTTATCTGGATATTTATCTCAACCTCTGGTTTTG
Organism: Tenebrosternarchus preto; assembly: GCA_025802075.1. Taxonomy (NCBI): domain Eukaryota; kingdom Metazoa; phylum Chordata; class Actinopteri; order Gymnotiformes; family Apteronotidae; genus Tenebrosternarchus; species Tenebrosternarchus preto. The sequence goes on from JAOYMR010000014.1 coordinate 9,590,995, forward strand.
CTGCCTGTCCTTACTCTGGATTATGACTCTTCCATGTCTTGAGTTATGTGTAGTGCCTCTTGGCTCTCTGTACTTTTGTTAATTAAAACCCTGCAAATTGACCCTACCCCTGTACCAGTGTCTTATGGTGGACCCTACCCCTGTACCAGTGTCCTCGTGGTGGACCCTACCACTGTACCAGTGTCCTCGTGGTGGACCCTACCACTGTACCAGTGTCCTCGTGGTGGACCCTACCACTGTACCAGTGTCCTCGTAGTGGACCCTACCACTGTAACAGTGTCCTCATGGTGGACGCCAGGCTGAAGACTGTGTGAAGCTCTAGAGGACAGTATTGTCACTATTTTATGAACTTATTGTTTGTGTGAACTGGAAGCTTTGTACGTATGTCCTTGTTTTGTTCTCCCACTGTGCTGGTTGTGAGGTCGAGTTACAAGGAAATGTCACCCAATAGTAGGCCACATAATGTCATTATCCATTCATTCAATTATGCTCTGACAGTGCAATTTGTGTAGCTGTTTGTTGAATTCATTTATTGGAATAAACTATGTACCCCCAAGGGATTGTGGCGAGGTGCCAGTCGCAAAACGCTAATGAGGAGGGTGTGGCAGCAGGGATGTAAACAAAGGGCACTTGCAAAGAGAAACATAAACAAACATCATGTGACAGTTATTTCTGAGCATATGACAGTATATACTAATGTCAGGATGTGTCACCCTGTTATAACACTCAATGTGACACTGTTATAACCCTCAAAATCATGCTGTTATAATCTTCAACATCACATTGTTATAACCCTCAATGTCACATTGTTATAACCTTCAATGTCACACTATTATATCCCTCAACTTTACACTGTTATAACCCTGCTGCCTTTTTGACAGGGGTAGCCCTTTTCATGTACTGAATTGCACCTACCCATGCTGCCACCCAGGTAGATTATGTTACAGCATCAAATAAGTTGAATCACCATATTGAGATCAATACTTTGACATGAACTGACGCAGTTCTAAACCTGTAGAGGTTTTGCCTCTACTCAACCTGTTTTCCATTTGTGGCATTTGGCTGATGCTTTTATCCAAAGCAACTTACAATTGTGACTGAATACATCTTGAGCAGTTGAGGGTTAAGGGCTTTGCTCAGGGGCCCAACAGTGGCAACTTGGCAGAGGTGGGGTTTGAACCAGCAACCTTCTGATTACTAGTTAAGTGCCTTAACCAGTGAGGTACCACCGCCCAGATGTTTCACCTCAAGGTCGTCTGAAGTGAAACCTGTCTCAGCAGAAGGGCTCCAGGGCACGTGTGGTGGGAGGTTTGGGAGGAGAGCGCTGATTGGTCGTGCCTGGTCAGTCAGCCACCTGTCTGTGTGAATGACGGTACACACACCAGTGTGTGATGGCGAATGACAGTGTGTGCACTAGTGAGAGATGGACAGTGCAAGTGGTAATGAGGTAGGAAATCTACTAGAGAGGCTCTGTCCTGCGGGAATGTTGATGTAATCATCCAGGCAACACAATACCATCTTACCCCGCGATTCTGAAAAGACAGGACACCTCCTCCCATCATACCTCTTGCTCTCACTCCCTCTCTCTCCTCCCCCTCTCTCTCTCTCTCTCTCTCTCTCCGCTGGAGCGGTGGATGAGGGTACAGAGCTGAAGGCCTGTGCTGGATGTGCTGCTCTCATGGGGCAGCGCTGTGTCCAGCACAGGGAAGATGATGATGTATGATAAAGATGAAAATGGATATTCATCATCAGGGAATGGGGAGCAGGGAGGAAGGTGTGTGTGTGTGTGTGTGTGTGTGTGTGTGTGTGTGTGTGTGTGTGTGTTTGTATGTGGGTATGTGACAGAGAAACTGAGCTGTAAACACAATTTAGCCACTACAGTTGAGAACACTGTTTATTGAACAGTGTTTTGCTTTTTCCAGTAATTAAAAAGATGCACATTTATTCAGAGTGAGAAGGACTTCACAGTAAAACCATTCGTTCTGCAAATGTCGAGGTCCATTACTGAGCTTTGCAGTTCATGACCCAACAATGCCCATCCACTCACCACTTCTTTAAGGACTGACAACATATTTAACTGACATTTGTGTATGTCTGTGTGCATGAAACAAAGGATGAGAGAACATGTTTCTTTTGTAGCGAGAGAGGGAGAGAGAGAGAGAGAGACAGAGAGCGCGAGAGAGGAGGTGGGGGAGTACGTACAAAGGCAGGAGAAGGGCGCGGCTTTAACAGAAACGAAATTAGAGCTCCCAAGCAGAGAGCTGTTCGTTAACTCTTGTTGAGAGAGCAGGTGATTATAAAGGTAATGATGAGGTAGGATAATGGCCCTGAGGAATACGACGTCAGCGCGCGCCGTTAGCAGAAAGTCTTAGGTCCCAACCAAGGGACTGAACGAGGCTCGCACGTCTGTTTGCGCACATGGCCTTCGGTGACGGAGAGATTACGGGCGGAATGTGTTTATGGATCACTCCTTTCCCTCGGGGCTGACGCACTCACACACGAGAGCGCGCAGACACCCACAACACGCCAGGCAGGCATGAACATATTGCTGCCAAGTTATTGCCGACATGCATATTCTCAGATTAATGGCGCTTATAAACTTTTTTTCATTAAGCTTACAGCAGTGCAAAATACCGCGATGTGTTGTTTATTATGTTTATTGTGCCAGTGGGTTGAATAACATAGGGCTGGTTGATGAGCGCAAAGATATATTTGTACAGGTTACCGGCGTTAACGTTTTCGGCGCGATTTAGTGGGGTTTGAAACGCGCACAAGGCTGTCTGACTGCACGTCTGCTTGTGCCTCTGTGTTCCAGAGATGCTGCTGGACGACTTCTTGCTAACGTACCTGGTGTTCATGTCCACAAACGACCTCTGCCAGGCGCTGCTCGGACAATATCCTTCGAAAACCCGAAACGGCTGCGGCCGAAGGTCGAACGGCCTGACTGTCCGCTGTTTTTGGATCTCGTCCAGACCGTTCGGACGCTGGCACAAACAATCCCAAATTCCCAGAGTGTGCAGTCAGTCCAAACACACAGCAAGTTCGTTTATGCTTGTTACATAACACGCTGCAATTCCCTTAAGATAGAGAGCAGCGTGGATGCTCTCTTGAGACAACGCTGCTTTTATCAGCTCCTTAACCCGCGCTCACCTATTGCACCAAGCACTGCCGTGGCAAGGAAGAGGGAAAGGAAGCCCTCTACAGGAAGCGGAAGGTACTGCACCTGGTCTCCCAGTGGAGCTCTCTGTACAAAGATTTCCTGCGCGAGGAGGAGCATGTCAAACTCTTTATGAAGGTAAGGACAGACCTCAGGTTCACCTTCCTCCGCAAGGGACTGAGTGGGCGTTTTTTTAGTCCTGTGTTTAAGCTGGCCACAGGCTTAGATTTAAAAATATATTTCAGTATATATATTTCACTGACAGTCATTTCACCAGGTATAATCTCCTCATATATATAATATTAGAACTGAAACATAGTACTGGGTGAGTATTTGATAGACTTGATGGTTGATAGTGGCAGTGTAAAACAGGACTGTGCCATAGCTCTTATGTAGATGACAGACAGGTGTAGTGTACCACTGCCATCCACCCTGCTCATCCACCCTGCTCATCCACCCTGCTCATCCACCCCACACATCCACCCCCCATCCACCCTGCTCATCCACCCTGCTCATCCACCCTGCTCATCCACCCCGCACATCCACCCCCCCATCCACCCTGCTCATCCACCCCGCTCATCCACCCCGCACATCCACCCCCCCATCCACCCTGCTCATCCACCCCCCATCCACCCTGCTCATCCACCCTGCTCATC
>JAOYMR010000014.1:9597041-9613740 GCA_025802075.1 Tenebrosternarchus preto
GCCAAATCTAATTGGTAACCCTTTGAGTAGAGGGTAGTTCAGCAACTGTACCTTAAATATGTCACTGCATAATATGAGCGAACTTTTAAAATGCGCTTCTCTGCCCCCCCCCCCCCCCCCCCCACAAAACAAGGTACAACCTATATTTATTTTGCATTTAGTCAAAAGCACTTCATATATCATTAATCTTCTGCATTTGTATTCTGTTACTTTGTTAGATAAATACGCTTTGTTTTTATTTATTATCGTTATGGTTGGAGATTACATCGATGCCTGCTTTCGGTTTATGCATACAATTCAGCCAAGGGAAAAAGAAACAATTCAGCGTGTATCAAGGTCAACCAAACATGTAATGTACGTGAGACCCGCCCTCTCGACAAATTAATTGGTAATAATAATTTATGCTTGACAATACACTGTTCTCATTGGCTTCTACTACCCGCCTATCAGGCACTGTTGCGTGTTGACGCTAGGAGGCCAATCAGACGTGCTCGCCCCCTCCCCTCGTCCCGCCCCTCAGCCCTCTGTAGCGCTGCTTCAGTCTCCCACTGTTGCGTGTTGACGTTAGGAGGCCAATCAGGCGTGCTCGGTCCTCCCTTCGCCCCTCTGTAGCGCTGCTCCAGTGTACCACTGTTGACTGCCTACTTTGGCCATCGAATTGCGCACTGCTACATCAGTTGATCTACTCAGATTGATTCCTCGTGTGTGTGTAAATTCGCTTGCTTTAGCTATCTACAGCATATTCGTTTGCTAGCTAGATTTTTCATTTTAAACGGAGCAATGGAAGAATGTGAGCGTTAAACATATGTGGGTGCGGCGCTCTGTATAAAGCGAACAGGCTGCGCGCGCTGGCGCTGCTCGTGGGGGACATTTTTGTGCTTTTGTATTTCATCGCCTGTTGTGCTGACGGACGTTTCGGGTTTTTTTGTTGTTTTTTTATTTCAGGCTTTAGAAATAATTCAAGGACCGTATACCTTTGGTTTTTTGCCTCGGAAACACTGTCCTTAAAGCTTCTGTCATATCGGAAAGTATTTGTGTTGCCAGGAAAACTTCGGAGCTACGTTATCCAACTTTTGAGAGCGTTTAGCTCGCTAACCGAGGAGCTAAGCTAACGCACTTAGCATAGCCTGCCATCTCCGTCCCACTAGAGACGACTAGAGCTTCTGTGGCACCGAAACTAATTCAACTTACATGGATTTAACTGATTTTCCACTTGTAAATGAGAAGAGAAAGTTGAGCTACTAATTGAGGTAAGAATATGTTTAACGAATGTTTTAACAGGTCCTTCGTGCCATGAGACAGTATAGAAAGCTGACTCTCTTCTTCCTTGTTAGCCAAATTATGCTAAAAGAAAATCAAATGTTTAACTAGTGCTTTGGTCCAGTGGTTTATCCTGCATGCCCACCTGGTGCTTTAGGGACAAATGTATTTTGTATTTGATCCGTGATGCTGAATTAGATGGTTTTGGCTTTTCTGACTGAACAGGTGAAATAATGTAGTTACATAGTACGTGCGCCGAGGGTCCTGTGAGGATAGAGATGTTTTCCACCGTCATCCATGTAGCGCCTCTCCACCGTCACTAAGTCCTCGCTGGCTGTCAATCAAAGTCGAGAAACGCACATCTATAATCAATTTTAAGGTACGCCAGTACATCTCGTATTTCCGTGTGTGTGTATATATCTTTTCCTACACGTTTGGGTACCATAGCTGTTTATCGAGACTTGTTCCGTCTGTTCTCGTCCCCTCGACTGGATATAAACGAGTTCGGTGCCATTGTGTGTCTCGCCACTTCCGCTTCATCGCACGTTCCTCTCGGTTTACATATCATTCGCGCGACACATGGCGTTCATACAACCAGTGCGGCCGTGACTTTGGATTTCCCCGGCAATAACTAATAGGATTTAGTATCTCTGACGGTGTGAGATTTCGTCGTTTATGTGTCACTATGAAATATGCCGCTGTTTTGTTGGTTTTAGGCGTCTGGACACGGCTTCATATTCTGACACCCCCTTGGCAAACAGTCTTAACAAAAAGACTAAAGTTTTTATACTAGTTACGTGATAAGAATATAGAAATACACGTTATGCGTAAATGCTTTATACAGCAGTGTCCGGGTTATATGTAAGAGCATAACAATACAGGTAAAACTCAAAATGAATTGATCGCCATCGAGATCAACGATCATTTCAGCAGGTGATTTAAATCGACCTAACAGGATGAGGTAGGTTCAGGGGGATTACTGTCTTATAGACTTATTCTCACAGTGGCTAATCCCTGCATCCATTACGCCATCAAACAGCACAGACAGTCGCGAGCGCGAGAGACCGTGGAATTCCGGCACGCAAAGCCAGCGGTGTGTCCCACGCGCTTTGGCCCGCGCCACGGGTCGCGTCGATTCTCGCACTGCCCGTCCGCAGAGGCCTCGCTCGAGAGGACGCCCCCCCTCCTTCTCAGGCCCCTTGCACCTTCTCCATTTCCCTGTTTTACTTTGTTATTGGCTGTGATCTCGTAAACAGACTGGCTGCATGGTGCCAGTGCGTGTTTAACAGAGTCGGAGCCGAAATCGCTTCCGTTTGCAAGGTAGAGACGTTAATTTAAACATTACGCAACACAACGCGGTGGAAGTATCGTCACTGTTTTGTGTTCGTAAAAACCAAGGTGCCGTGTGCTTGACGCTCAAATCAAAACGGAAATAAGTTAATAACTGCGTGATAATGTACAGTGACCTTTGTGAAGTGACGTTTTCATTATCAAGAAGCAATGAACTGTACCCTCCTCTGTTCGGCTGAATCATGGCTTCAATACTAATGTTAGTTTTTGTGGTTAGGGCAAACCTATTTATATTGCTGCCTGTCAGCGCAATCAGTCATGCACACACAATGTGTTTGTTAATCTAGTCGAAGTTCGAGCTATTAGTCCAACTGACTGTTCTTCTTCCATCTGCAGAGCAGTGTGGTTCTGATGATATTATTCTGAGTGACGTGGTCTGAACGGGCCTTATGGTTTTTAATTCTCTAAGTGCGTCTATGCCATAAGGACCGCTGACCTGGTGCTGGTGTCTGCCTGCAAGAGACACTGCTGAAATAAGTTATTCAGAACCAGACACTGCTGAAATAAGTTATTCAGAACCAGACACTGCTGCAGTCAGTACTGTAAATGATCAGCCTCCTGCAGTCTGTTCTAAATCCTTTACTTAAAGTATCACCTCAAAAGCCGGAGCCAGCACAGGACACGGGTGCCTAGGCCCCTGGGCCAATCTTAAGTCGGTGCATGTCTGGCCGAACAGCAATGGTCACGGCAACAGCAGAACCCGCAGGATTTATTCTACACTTCTTCCAGAGGCACTTACCATTCAAGATTAGCTTTCAGTTAGATGCCTGACTCTGATTGAAAACCAGTAGCGTAATTACCAGCTTAATTCTGTGTATCTCGTGGACTTGCACAGTCTTGCTGAGTTTAGATTCCGTATTGCTCATTCATTGTTTTCACTGAAAGGGGCTGAGCAGCAACAGAGCGTGTTGGAGCTGGATCTGTGTTCATGTGGAGGGAAGCGTCTGGTGAGCCCACTGCCCTGGGTCATGTTCTACTAGTATTTTTACTTCACTTCTGGTACATTTGTTGGCAGAGTCCTACTGTAAACTTCACGATTTCATTTGTTTTCAAATTATAGCTAGTCAGTGTAACGTTCATTCGCAGCAATTATTAAAACTGTCAAAGACCTTTGACCTGCTGTGAGTCTTTGACTCGCTGAGAGTCTCTCTGCCTCTGTGTATGCATACAGAGTTTAGTATTGGCGCTGTCTCTTTAATGTGTGGTGGCAGATGGAAGAAAATCTGTATCCAGTGTCCAGGAGTGATTTTGGTCAGAACGTTTATCAGAGACAGATATGTACTCGTCGACTACAAATAGATGTTCTATGTGGTTCAAGGTGTACCATAAAGTGTGTGCTTCCAGGGACTGTGAGAGCCCCCTAAAACCCAAGCCTCACTGTCACCCAGGCGACTGCAGCCGTGGAAACGGGAGTCTCCACATCAATGCCACATTTTCTCCAATCAGGGCACTTCATAAAGGAAAAAGCAGTGACTCTCCATGTTTAAAAAAGCAATTAAAAAAAGCTGTTGGAAAAAACAGTGGACCTGTCTGTCTTCAGTCTGATTATTTAAAAAGCAGTGGACCTGTCTGTCTTCAGTCTGATTATTTAAATCAAATCAGACACAAATGTTTGTGTTTTTCCCTCCAATTTATTTGACAATAGCGTTTACATGATTTTGTCAGTTACTTCTCTTTTCCTTGTCATTCTATCCATCAATGTACAGTTGAGAATTTTAATGGTCAGATTTCCCCAGATGTCAAAGACAGTTGGGCTTACAGCTAACAGTGCGCCGCTCCTCTCCCCCTGAACGGGACAGTGGTGATTTATGGCATTTTCCATGTAGGATCTCTGCTCCACAACACACCTCCAGTAAGGAAATATTGTGTGGATTCCTTGCAGCACAGTGTAGGGAGCATTTCTCTTCATGTATGTGTATGAACAGACATGTGGATGAGGTTGAACTGTTTCTAAATGCCACCATGTTTACTTGTGCTCCATTAATAAAGATTTAACATGGAATGATTGTCCTAGTGCTTTTTGGGTATCTTTATTGGCTCAAGCATATTACCCATGTGGCTTCCATCAGATTTCACCTGATGTTCTTGGTGGTAGGGCTGACGCCAAACAGCACAAGGCTGATGTTCAGTTCCGCTCCAGTCGTGTTTACGGAATAATATTTTTGACCCTTGCTAAACCAGTTCCTTCTTGTAACTCTGTGCGGCTTTGTTTGGTGAGATGACTGAAGGTTATGTCATCATCATCATCTTCATCAGGTAACATCTTCTTCCTGTTTGGAAACGCACGTGTTGGTCATGTAGACTTCCTGCTGTTGTTCCATGTAGATGTGTAGCTATTGTTGCTATGATGTCATGGGGAGTGGCCCCCCTCCCCCACACAACTGTTCCTGTACGCTGTCATTTATGTTGTATATCTCCACACTGAAGTGAGAGTTATGTTGAGATTAATGGGAAGTGTCTCGAAGTTTAACCCCCGCAGTTCTCAGGCAAGTTTTCAGAGTCCTGACCTTGATGTTGAGCTTGGGGTGTAGGTTGGGTGTACGTTTGTGGGTAGGTTTATTTTGTGTTTTTAGAAAGGACCTAGCAGTCACTTTATAAAGAGGCATAAAGCCTTTGTTGTGTGTCCTGTGTTGGTTTTGTTCGTGAACACTGGCACAGTGTGTGACAGTGGAGGACATGCTAACCTCATCTACACTGGCCCCGTTTCCGACCCACCTCAGCCTCACAGTCTAAAGGCCCATCCTCCCTTCCACCGCCCATGGGAGCAGGAAACCATTTGCAACAAGTGGAGCGACGAGACTCGCGAGTGCATACTGAACATGCGAGTGAACTCGCTCCCACCCTTGCGTGGCGTGGCGGGATGGGGCTGCTGCAATTGCTCCTGCCAGGTTAGAGTGAGACTAGGTGTGTTGGAGACGATCGGTCCGCTCGCTGGAATGTTGACAGTCCTCTTCGTGCAGGTGCATTCCCAGCAGATGTAGAGCTCCGTTAAGGAGATCCAGCCAAAAAGGCGAGCCTCTCTTAAATCTGATATCTGGTATTGGTGGAAAATTACACTGCTTGTTTCTTTGAGCCAGTGATGATGGAAATGTCAGGAAAGGCTTTGTCTTCATCACGGAGACGTCGGGTCCAGTCCAGCGCAGACGGCAGAGTCTCTGAGGTGCGCCCACTGCCCAGTGATAGTTTCTCACGTCTCTGGACTTGATGGCCAATCAGGAAACTCGGGGCCCACTCCATCTGCCCACGTTTCCATGGCGATAACAGACGGAGGCCTGCATCCGGAAATGGAGCCTCTCCGTGTGCTTCCATGAACGGGAGAAGGATCGGCATCATCACATATCTACGAAAATGATTCACCTGAAGAACATGACTCCAGTGTGATTCACCTGAAGAACATCAAGAGTTTTTGTAGCGATGGCAAGGTTCAGAACCTGAACCAGGCTTACTTTCCCTGAGTGGGCAGGGCTAAGTCCATTACAGTGCCACTGTTTGCACAGGCTGTTAGTCAACTGTGAGCTGAAAAAACTGATCCAGTATGGGTTAAAGCTGATGAAAGCAAATGAATACAAGAATCCAAATCAATTTATTCCAAACAGCACTGCATCTGTAATGAGGCAAAATTCTATAGTGTCGAGTCATTGGCCAAACATTCACATATTTTAAAAGGTCTCAACATTTATGTATTTTTTACTCGTACAGATACATGCATTACAGTTTGTTCATAAATGGTCGATTTCTTTCTGCTTCCCTCCTCCACCTGCATGTTTAGTTTTTATGCAGTTGGATATTTGAGAAGTGGTTAGAGTCGCCGAATCGGTCCGGTAGATGTTTATGATGTGCTCCGACTCTGTGCGGACTGTGCTGGGACTGTGCTGTGATACTCAAGTGAATTACACCCCCCCCCCCGGCTGTGTGTGGGTGTCCCTCTCTCAGTGCTGCTGTGAGCACTGGGGTGAACATGCCACTCTAAAAGCCGTCAAGCCACTCATCTCAGATTTCGTCTCACAAGCTTCTGAGAAACAGAAGATTATGTTACTGTCAAGAACACGGTGGTCTTTGGTTATATCTTTGGTTTCAGTATATGATAAACCTGTGTGTAATATGGTAATATTCCAGTTCGGACTGCAAAATGCTAAATTAATAAATTGTGGAAACTTCTCCTTGCTTGGTACCATTACCTCTAACATTGTTTGCTGGTTGATTTTCACGATTAATTTGGTTAATTTGAATGTTTACACGATGTTTGAAATGAGACAATTGAGATTGCACATGTTTTGGTATGTTATTTTAATTACAATGTCTGTTAATGCTATTCAATTCAGTCATTTTAATGCAGTATGTAGGTAACAACAAACAAACGTGTTTTATAGTAGTCCTGTTTCCATACCCTGTGTGTGTGTGTGCGTGCGCGCCCATATAAAATGGCCCAGGAGGAACTGGAGCAGAAGTTAAGTAATTGTGTGATGTAAGCCAATAGCAGTGGTGTTTCAGAACTCTTTGTCGTCTAGGCCAACCCTCCACCGCCCCCCCCCCCCTCTCACACTCCACCTCCTGTATACATTATTTCCTAAAGCCTGGTCCCTCCAGGTGATGCCTGGAGTGGCCCACACTGACGCATCTCCACCCACGTTTTAGCTCCACTGTACAATCTGAGGACAGTTGTTGGGAGTGTGCGAAAATGTGGGTGTGTGTTGAACTTCCAAAGGACTTCTCTAACTAAGTCATTACTTTATGCTACAAACATGTTTTTTTTCATAATGGCTCTGATTGAAATGATGTTAGGTTTAAATGCAATTAAAATCCACGTTTAATAAAAAAACAAAACAAAACTGTGGCATAGTTGTATTGATTTTAATTAATCATATGAAAGATCATGATTTATGCTAGAGACTTGTCTTGGGCATCCTTCCACAAGCTAAGGTGTTATTCACAGTTTGAACCCATTACTCAAAACCCATATTCCAGATAACGTGCCCTGACCAGTGCAGCTTCATACACAGTGTAGGACACATGGGTTTCAGTTCTCAGTGTTCTTACCTAAGGTCAAAAGCTCTACCTCTGTTCCAGTTGGCTGGCGTAGCGTCCAAACATGGATGTGTCGTGGGGCATCAGAGAGGCCTCTTAACTGCTCTCTTGCTCTTTTTCCTCCAGATAAGCATCTGTGTCCCTGTTGGCTGTGTCTTCTGCTTCGGAGTGGGGCCCTGAAACCCGGCCTCGCAGATGATCAGGTAACCACACTGCTTCTCCGTCGAGTCCACTTTTATTTATATAAAAACACACTGAGAGCAAGAGGAAGAAACCTTGAGAGGAACCAAGACTCAACGGGGGGAGGCCCATCCTCTCTGTGGCCAGACCTGCACTTTCCAGAACCCGTCCGTGTAGCTGAATGGGCGACTAGCTGGTTACCAGCTTGTTGCTTGACTTTATGGCCAGGATTCAGTGAGAGCCCTGGATGTGGTTTCCTCCTCCTGAACAGAACTGTATTTGATCCAAACGGAGCCGTATTTGATTGTTTATGCAAAACTCTGCTCCCCAGCCCGAGAAGTTACGTAAGCTGTTCTAACGCGTGGCGTGATCAGCCTTAAATTGTCCCGTTTCAGATGCAAAGCAACGACCCTGTTAAGCCATCCCTCTCGTTCTCATGTTTTCTGGAGACTTTTCTGTACCTTTTTAGCAGTACTGGACTTGCTGGGTACTTGCCATTTCACCATGCGAACCGCCGTCTCTCAACAGGAAGACCGTATATACCACTGGCTTCTGTCTCGTTCTTGTGGACCTCTCCCAGGCTCTTCGGCTCCTAGCGGACCTGTGATTCTGCTGATCCTCGGTGGCTAATCGCCCATGTGAATGTATCGATCGGCGGCACAATGTGATTGATCGCCTCTTTTGGGGTAATAGGAATCCTGTAGAGAGGAAGAAACTGCATCTTGGTACTCTCCACTTCCTGCTGACTTGGGGTCAGTCAGGAATGCTTTTCCCTTTAGCCAAGCTCACCATCAGTGCATTTTTGAGAGTGTGGAAAGTTCTGTGGTTTTCAGATGTGCTTGAATTGGAGAAGGCTTGGGGTTATGGTTAACAGCCGTCTTGCCTTCTCTGAAATGCTGCATGTCAAGCCTCAAGATGTCTCGTTTGACCTTTTCTGGTTCCGGGTGTTTTCCTGGATTCTCTCTTTGATGGACACGGTAGGCGCGAGGGTTAAATAAGGTAGTTGGTGTGGCCCAGGCTGTGTCTCCTGAGACCCATGCGCTTGAGTCATAGCTCAGCAAGCCAACGGACGCAGCCAGGCCTGGCTAATCGAGCACAGATGTAGCACCGCGGGAGCAGCCGAGCGCCGGCGGTTCTGGGCAGCTATGGCCGTGGTCGTCATAACTACTGCTTGCACCTCCGAGGCAGAAAAATGAGGTGCAACTTGCGCAGGCATCACTGCGGTGAGTTAATTGAGTCAGCAGCGTAGAGGAAAATCCTCAGAAACCCTGACGCCCACATCGGCAGACGTAGCCCCAGGAGGGCTAGTCTGGGATGAGTCCGTGAGGTCATGTTATCCAAAGTTCATCTGGCTGAAGTTTTAAAGAGATTGATGCTGCTTCCTGGTTATGCTGCTTAGTAAATCTTAACTGTATGGCGTAAATCACCAGGTGCATTGGACGATGACGTTGATTTAACAGTCTTCAAATTTGAAATTGAAATGCAATTTATTGGTTGAGATTTCATGCTGGACGTTTTCCTGTGGCTCTACTGAGTAAGCAAGTCCTTGAATTCTCTTTATGCTCGTTTAATGGCATCTTGCGTGGGGGTCAGAAGTTCTTTCAGAGCTGAAAATGGTACTTTTGTTGTTTTACCTTGAAAGGCACTGTTCCTGCCAGAGTTCATCCACTGGGTAAAACATTACTCATGGAGAGAACCTGGATTCCCAGTTTAGCGTCGCTGATGGAGTGATGGGGAGTTTTTGTGTGTGACTTGCAGGATATTGCTTCTGGTTGCTGTGTAAGCAGAAAGACAGCTGACCAGAAAGTCATTAGAGTTGTGGCATTAAGAGTTTCTGTTGCTCCATAGATGCCCTGTTGGTCACATGATGTTCCATACAGACTGGAGTGCTAGCACTCAAAGGGTCAGCCAATCGGTGAGCTGCTTATGCAGGGTCATGTGACGTCGGTGTTGGTGGTTGGATGTGGGTATTTTGTTTGTTTGTTTGTTTGTTTTGTTAGTGGTTCTGAGCTCTGCAGGGCTGTTGGATTTGAAACCCTGTTAAAACAGTAGGAGGTTTCTGTGCTGCCATGGAAGATGGAGGTCCTTTAAGGGGTGGTGTCACCACCGGGGGAAGTCCCTCCGCTCAGGCCTCGCCCCCGGGGCAGCCGCGCCGTGCTTTGCTTCTCTTATTCATTCTCTTCCTCCTTTCCCTGCTCCCCTGCCGTATCTCTGATACCAGTTTGGCGTTGATGTGGGGTGAATGCAAATGAACTAATGCTTTTATACCTCCAGCCAGGAATTACCCAAATAAGGACTACCACAGTGCCCATGAGCAGAGGAGAGGGTGTACCTGCTCTGTGATTGGCACATGCTTTGTAGCCTGAAAGTGCTTGATGGGCTCATGAGGTGGTAGTGGGGGTTATTTGAGTAACTCGTTCAGTTTGCAGGGAGAAATGTACTGTGTGTTTCTCCTGCCCCAGGCTCAGCTGGAATAGTTTCTTGGCTGGAGCTGGAGGAGATTTCAGGTTTGGAATGCTTGTTGGAGAATAAGAAAAGAAGAGAGGGAGGGAGGGGAGGGGAAGGGTAGCCTTCACTCACTACCACCACCACCGCTACCATCCCCTCCACTCCACTTCACTCCACTCACTACCATCCCCTCCACCCTCTCCGTTCAACACCACCACCTTCCCCTCCAACCACGTCAGCTCGGCCCAGCCCAATAATCTCGGCTCCTCTACTCTGCTCCAAAGTTCACACTGAGTGCATGGGGAAGTGTTTCCCAACCCAGTTCCTCTGGATGGCCCACATTTCTTACTGTTCTCCCAGCTGAACACACCTGATCCAGGTATGTGCTGCTCTTGAACCAAGGAGGCACTGTGTTATAGGGCTGCAAACCTCCTGACACCTGGCAGCACTGGCTCATGGCTGGAAAACATGTCTGGGTTCTTCTGTGCCGAACGGAGTCCTGGTACCATGGCCACAGTGCTCCTGCTCCCTCCCACTTCCCCCACAACAGTCCTCTTATACCCCATTATGGGAGTACGGCGCCTATCTTTTCTGAGGAGGGCGGGTGACGGCCAGTGACTATCGGAGGAATTCCACCTGTAGCAGCTCTCCAAGCAGCTGTTGTGGCTCTGCACTGTCTGTTCTCTGTTAGGATTTGCCCCCATGAGAGCTTAACACCCCTAGAGAGCTCAGAATCCCTCAGAGAGCTTTTAACTCCTCAAAAAGCTCCTAACAGTAGTCATTGTTTCGGTGGTGTGTGTGCGCGCAGTTGTTGATGGAATGGCCTTTCCATGTGGCTGAGAGCATCTGCTTCCTCAGCCTCACTGGTACACATGCAGGCAACCACCACCACCACAGCAAAGCCTTACCCCCCTCTCTCTCTCCTTCCATTCAGTCTGTTTTAGTTCCGCATGCACAATATGGTCTATCAGCAGGCTCTTCCTGGGCACAGTATCAGTGTGTGAGAGGAATCCTCACTGCACTAACAACCAGCACGACAACAGCGTGTGAACTCACAAGGGCCTGGGCCTGCTCACAACGCCTGCTGCTTCTCCCCCATGATGTGTTGAGGTGGTGTGTGTGTGGATCTGAACACCAGGTTGTTGGGGGTGTGTTCAGGTCCAGCATCTCCTGTCACTACATAGTTCCCCCAGAGCCTAGAGCGCCGGACTGAGTGCTTTGAGAGGTTTTGGCGGGAAGCCTGTTGTGGGAACCTCAGAACTGCCGGCGGCGGTTGAGCCTTTGTGTTTGTGCCAGCGAGAGGCCTCGGGTTGGCCGAGCGGAGCTCATCACATGGGGCCTGGGTCAGCGCGTGTCCTCTGGATGTCTGCTCCTCTACGCTCTGCATTAATCATGCAGTGTAACACATGCCACGGTTACTGTGGACAGTGGACTCCCATTCGGTGCAATCGGAGGCAAGGTTTCCTGTCTCACTTTACAGGAAGGATGTGTGTGCGCATGCATGTTTGAGTGCGTGCGTGCGTGTGCGTGCGTGTGTGCGTGCGTACGTGTGTGTGTGTTCAGGGGTAGGTGCACTGGATCACACAGTGTGTGCGCGCGTGTGTGTGTTGGAAGGTGCACTGGATCACACAGTGTGTGTGTGTGTGTGTGTGTTGGTAGGTGCACTGGATCACACATTTCAAGGCTAGAAATGGTAATGCCGTATGAAAGCTGTACTAATGAGCTCATTTAAATAGAAATGGAGATTAATGATGGCCTCCACCCTAACCCCTCCCATCTACAGTACTAATACACAGACTCATTAAGGGCTGGTTTAAATGAACCACGGTATCTGCCGTTGTCTCGCTCACCTACACCCCTTTCCTAAACCTTTGCATGTCGGCATTAAATGCGACCTAATAATGTGTGGTGGAGGATGGAGGTTTGTGTCGTTCAGTGCAGCTGGATCACACACAGACACACACACACACACACACACACAGTCCTTGGTCCGGTGAGACCAAGCTGCACATCCTGTCTGTCTGTGCATGTTTGTCTAGCCTGTTTGGGTTTCAGGTAACAAGCTTGAAAATGGTCTTTTGCTCCTTCTGAGAAAGCCGACCCTCTCCCTTCATCTTGTTTTGATATTTTGACAGTTTGTAAGCGTGATAAATATCGGAGGAGCCATGGTGTGCACACTGATGCAAGAGGCGTGAAACCGGTGGAGTTGATCTTCCCCTGCCCTGTGTGGGCAGGGCTTGGGTTTGCAGGTGTAACAGACAGACAGAACACAGCAGTCAGTAACACCTACACCACTCACCATCACCTCTGTGTAATCTCTCTCAAACACACACACGTGCAGGAAGCTGAATAATAAAAGCCTCAGCAGCAAATACACGCATACACTGAGCGTGAACATGCGCTCAGTTTCACCCTTTAATCCAGGCTGAGAAGATTAAACACACACTCCGAAACGCAGCCACACTCTGCCCTGCTGCGGTAGATCAGGTCTGAGCCACATGGCTCTGTGGGGCAGTACTGGGTCCCAGTGCAACCTTGTGTTCCACAAAACACAGAGCTTCACCCTGGTCCGCCTGGGATGGAACACTGATGTTTAAGATCTGGTTTAGATCTGGCCGTTCACTGTTTGTGTATGCGTGCATCTACGTGTGTGTGTGTGTTGCTGAGCTCGTCAGTGGTTCAGGCTGCTCCTGTGTGTGTGTGGGGGGGGGGGGTGTTTCATTGGGGCGTGAGTAGACGTCTGAGAGCTTTAGCAGACATCATCCAGAATATTCCCTGTCCACACATCCTTTCAGCTGCTTGTGTGTGTGCGCGCATGCGCCGTCTCTGTTCACACTGTTCCGGGTCGGTCCTGGTCTCTGTTCATGTCAGTGGCACCCCGAAATGTTACACCAGCGTTGTGCTGTTTTTCAATTCCAACAACTTTCTGTCCACGTTGGCTTCCCAACTCACTCTCTGTCTCTCTCTCTCACTCTCTCTCACTCACTCACACACATTTTCATCTTAATCTCATGTTTAATTAATCTCTCAGTAGCGAATGCTGGGCTTTTAAAATCGACTGCTATTCCTGGCCACGGGTCTTGCTCATGCTTCTTCTCTTCTCCTCTCACTCCCCCTCCTCTTACTCCTCTTCTTCCCCTCTCTCTCTCTCTCTCTGTGTCTCCCTCCTCCTTTGTCTGATGAGGCTAGGAGCAGAGGACACTTGTGTGGTAACTAACCCTGTGATGGCATCGCTACTTCTGTTGTATACAATCAGTAACAGCAACCCCCCCCCTGGAGTCGCTGGCTTGTCCCAGCGGCCGGACACCTGAAGGTCTCCCGGGGTCAGTAGACCTCAGGCCTCACCCGTCTGGCGGCTTTGGTGATCAAAACAGCAATGTTGGCAGGGAGCCACCAAAGCGCTTTGTAGAGCAGGTTTCTCGGGTGTATTGTTTTCTCGGGTGTATTGTTAATCCTAGTAAAAGAGTAAGCAACATTATTCAGACGTTCACCATTTACACGCGAGAATTGGGTCCTGGGTTGAGTTTAGTCTGGAAAGCACCTGTCCTCCTGATGGATGCACACTGGTGATCACGGTCCGCTTCGATTCTGCTCACAGCTGGCAACAAGCAACACCTGATTGTTAGGAAGAAACTGAGCAGTGCGTTTTGAACAGTAGTGGGTCTTAAATCACATTTTGACATTTTCGTGTTGTCTACCAGTCCATGGGAGCAATGCTGGATTTATTTACACATGAATGGCTTTGTCTGTAAACATGATGATGATCACTCGATGACTGCAATCTTTCATCTCTGCAGGTTCGTGTTTTTGGTGTAAACAAATACGTCCTGTCAGTTAGGGTTAGTGTTGGGGTTAACCCTGATAGGGTTGGCACTATTGGTAGGGTTAGTGGCGCCGTTGATGTTAGCTGTGTCTCTAATGCTAGCAGGGTTAGCAGTGGTGTCTGTGCGCTCAAGTTACACACAGCAGAAGTGACAGGACAATGGCATGCTTTGTTTTTGGTCCCTCAGGATGACGGCGCTTGCAGGTGAACGGTGAGAACCAAAACTGGAGGAGCAGGTTTCTCTGCCCTGTGCACCGATACCAATAGATATACCTCACCCTTTACCGGGGCCCTCCTCCACCCCCTTCACCGGGTCCCTCCTCCACCCCCTTCACCGGGGCCTTCCTCCACCCCCTTCACCAGATGATGCTTTTAAAGTCAGGCCTGAATGAACTCGTTTTGTGTGTTTTGTTGAAGAATGTGTGCTGGAGCTCTTTGAAAGCAGAGGTTCCAAGTCCAGTCCATGTGGACACCAAGCCAGTCCAGGGTTTCATTGTGCTCAGGTTGTGTTCAGGAGCTGTGCAGAGGACCACAGCAGAACCAAAACCTGGACTGTCTGAACCCACGGTAGCTTGTACAGGGAGGCGGCGCTAGACCTTAAGGAAACGTTCTTATAAAATGTATTGTGTGAGAAGCTGCTGTCCAGCTCTCTCTCCACCTGTCCACTCCTCCCTCTCTCTCTGACTTTCATGTTCTCCCTGAATTATTGAGGAAGCCTCTGGCATCTTTGGGGTGAGCTGGAGGTGGAGAAGATGCTCTTGTCGCCTTGCGATAGATGAAGTAACGGACACCCAACCTTCAGCTCACACAGTCTCACACAGACATACTGTTCTGTTCATCCAGAGCATGTATATAACCTCACCAGCCTGATAAGTCCACGTTCACACTGCTATATGGACATTACTGCACTTCCTCAATAGAGCTTTCGGATCTGCTGTTGGCTGACATTATTACCAGTGCCACCATGGTAACTGATGGATGGTAGGTCATCGTGCTGCTCTGGGTCTGTGTGTGTTCACTGCCTGCATTGAGTGTAGGACAGTCACCATGACTCAGCGTCTGCTCCACATGTCTGCTCGTCTGCTTTCTGCGTCTGCCGTTAACCTTAACCCTGGGGGTATAACCTTAACCCCTGGGTGTATAACCTTAACCCCTGGGTGTATAACCTTAACCTTGGCCCAGCAATGTGCTCTGAACTTTTTATTTTCATTTCTCAGTCTTATATTCTTAACATCATCTACTTTCGGTTTGTTTGTTTTATTCTCTGTTCCTCTCTGTCTCACACTCGACTCCCCACCCCCTTTTTCGTGCTAAAATCCCTCTTCATTGCACAAATTGACCAGCCATGTGCTGTAAATAACGCAGGGGAGAGACTGACGGAGGAGATGATGGAGACGGTCAGGTGAATGGTTGATATCTCTCACGACCTGTGTTGCTGTCTTCTCACAGATTGGAAACAATAAAAAAGTCACTGAACATAAAGGTTGCATGTGTGTGAGAAAGAGAGAGGGAAGCTGTACTGCGGTTGAGGCTCTCTGTGAGTGCAAGCTGTTTTGATGAGAGTTACAATACAGGGGGACTCAATTCCTCTTCTACAAGATCCCTACAGTGGGGCACAGAGCCTGGTCCTGCTGGATCCCCTGTCCACTCTGCCTCACTGACCTACAGTCCCAGAGAAGTGACCCCAACTCTGGTCCAAACGCATCTCCATAGCAAATTAGGAGATAAACAAAAACTCCAAAGAATGTTCAGCATTTTGTGTGAACTGGTGTTGTGTGGTGCACACGGGCATGTGTGGGTTGCCGTGGAGACTAGAGGCTGCTCCCCCATTCTGTGAGAGTGACGATTTGAACCCCACCCCCCTTGTCTATACGCACTGGCAACCAGGCCTTCTGTCTCTATGACAACACCAGCAACCCAAGGGCATTATGGGCTGTGTGGTGGGAAGAGATTTCCGGATGCACAGAGAGGAAGCAGTCCTCATAGAGGACGTGCGTGCGTGTGTGCATGCGTGTGTGTGTGTGCGTGGGTGTGTACACCAGTGTTCAGTCTGCCCCCCCTCCCCAACACTATAATCATAGATTCTAGTACAGAGATGCTTTAGTGGAGAAAAGTGACTTTTACAACAGGGTCTCTGTCTTCAGTTATACACAGCCTGTGGAAGGCAGTCAAATGTTTTTGTGCAACAATGCAGAAAATAAATGTGTGTGTGAGACAGACAGTGTGACCGAGTGCAACATCCTTTTCCATGTGGTGTTGATTAGTGTTTGCCTGTGGGGCTCCAGAGCACACGCATGCGCGCACACACGCACGCACACACACACACACACACACACACACAAGTACTCAGTTAGAATTCTGTCACATGGTCATGTATGAAGCAGGACAAATTTTTCTCATGTGCTGTCGTGAGTGTGAGACACTGCCTTTGCTAGGAATCTACTTGACTTGGGTAGCAAGAAGACCTGATTTGCTTCCTATGCACAGATTTGTGTGTGTGTGTGTGTGTGTGTGTGTGTGTGTGTGTGTGTATTTATACACTGGAGATCAAAATTAGAGAACAACACACAATGTCCTAAATGTCAAGGTCATTGTGTAGTCCTATGTGAAATT
>JAOYMR010000014.1:9627099-9649045 GCA_025802075.1 Tenebrosternarchus preto
GTGTGTGTGTGTGTGTGTGTGTGTGTGTGTGTGTGTGTGTGTGTGTGTGTGTGTGTGTGTGTGTGTGTGTGTTTTTTCTCTCTCCAGGCTCCCAGAAGGTTTCACTCAACTCATCAGCCTGACCCAGCTCTACATGAATGATGCTTTCCTTGAGTTTCTGCCAGCTAGTTTCGGCAGGTCAGACACACACACACACACACACACACAGATAAATCAATCAAAGGATAACACGATGCCATTTGCACCCTCGTCTCTTGAAGAGGGCAGGACAATCCCAGCTCTTATTTGGGAGCTACATGTGATGCCGCTGTATGTGAGCAAGCGACGTCATTACTGTGACGTCATCTCTCAGATTGTGGATCTTACACCTGCGAGGTTTTGATGCGAGCCACCATCCTGTCGAGGAGCCGCCTTGCACAGTATCTTGGACCAATCTCCACGGAGTGTGTTGGAGTGGTCTGGTGATCACTCACTGACGTTCCACACATGCCCAACGTGCTGGTACACCCTGCCAAGCCCCGCCCACGTGCAGTCACTCTGTTGGATGGTTGTTCCATCTCCCACCTCTTCACTTAACTAAAGAGTGACTGAAGCACATGGTGTCATACTCCGTTACAGTGACTGAAGCACACAGCGTCATGCTCTGTTACAGTGACTGAAGCACACGCCGTCATGCTCTGTTACAGTGACTGAAGCACACGCTGTCATACTCCGTTACAGTGGAGCCGAGTGAGAATTACATTTGAGGCTGTGGCTCAGTTTCAAATAATGTTTTGGCTGTATGAATGTAGTTTTGATTGAGGGTTCTTTGGAAGGTTCTGGGAAAAGATTTCTGCCAGCTAGTTTCGACAGGTCACACACACACACACACACACACACACACAGACACATTAATAGGTAAGCAGCTTGTCAGCTCTGTTGATTGTTTTGTCAGTTTGTACTGCATGAAAGAATATTTCCAGAAGCTGTGGAGAAAACTGATACCTCCTGTGTCAGCACTGTTTTGTAAAAGCAGAAAAGATTCACAACCTCTACACTGTTGCTTCTTTGTCACAAAGAAAATGTTTCAGACATGAGATCCAGTTTGTTTGTTTGGTTTCTCTCTGCCTGTCCTTCAGGCTGACCAAACTGCACATCCTGGAGCTGCGAGAGAACCAGCTGAAGATGCTGCCCAAGTAAGTGTGTTTCTGGATCTGACACTCCCCGCTGCTCCCGCAGAGAACCTCAAAAGTGCTTTGGTTTCTGCCCTTTCTAACCCTTCCTTTCTCTACCTTGTGTCTCCGGGCTGTGCCCCAGTAAACTTGAGCCTTGCTGTGATCAGTGTTATAATCCAGTTACTGTGTAGTGGTGAGTGTGTGCATGTGTGTGTGTGCAGGTATGTATGCATGCATGTGCTTGTGCACTTGCATAACATTGTGTAACGTGTATTGGCGCGTTACAGCTCGTAACTGTGTGCAACGCTGCATTACAGCTCATCCCGTCGAACTCCCAGTGATCAAGCAAACGTGTCCAGTGTGAACACGTAACCTTTGGTCCTTGTAGTATCCAGTCACTTAATAGTCGTGTTTCTTATTTCTCACCAGCCAGCTCTCCAGAAACAGAAGTTTGATTCATTAAAAATGAAAAAAAATTTTTAAAGTGAATTTCAAGCAAATGAAATGAAAAAGAGCTTTACAGCCCGTCAGTAAAACATCTGAACTGTAAACGTCTTTATTGGAACAGTAGTGATTCTACAAGATCACAGTAGCTGAGCGACTGTCTCGAACGCCTGGGGACGCCTTTCCTGTGCAGGAGGCGGACTCTGGCACAGGAACAGATGTCTTCTTTCCTTCCATAGAAGGACTGGTGAAAGGCGGACGCATCACAGCTACTGATGAGCAAGTTGTTCTGGACCAGAACCTCCTCTTGGGTGCCGTGCGTGTGAGCGTTCGTGTGAGCATGCGTGTGAGCGAGCATGCGTGCGACTAGTCCCCTAAAAGATTAGGACAGCCATGGGAGTGTAGTGTGTGATGTTACGTGTGATGTTACATGCCTTTATAAGCAGTTTCTACGTACCATGAGGATGACTGTGACTGAGTGAGTGAGTGTGTGTGTGTGTGTGTACAGTTGTACTCACTGGTGTTCTGAAGCTTGTGCTTCCCTTGTAGACCCTTAACAATTATGTGCTTTATTACATCAGAGAATAACTAATGCTTTACCTGATGTGGTAAACATTTACTCTGTGTGTGTGTGTGTGTTTACAGAAGCATGCATAAACTGACCCAGCTGGAACGTTTGGACCTGGGGAGTAATGAGTTCACAGAAGTGGTCAGTGCTTTTTCTGCCTGCTTCAAATTTGTTCATTTGTTCCTTCTCTCTCTCTCTCTCTCTCTCTCTCTCCCTCTCTCTCTCTCTCTCTCTCTCCCCCTCCCTCCCTCACACATCACATGTCCTCTGTTCTACATATTAGTGTTATACATGTCTGTGTACATCTCACTCTTAGTGGATTAATGGAGCTTGTTTGTACCACAGGCCCCAGTGTACTGTTAATTATTTTACTGTGGTTGTTGTTCTGCTTGTCCTTTCCCTCCTCAGCCTGAGGTTGTGGGACAACTTACAGGGATCAGAGAGCTGTGGATAGATGGGAACAAGCTCACGCATTTACCTGGGGTAAGCCTGCCGCTCCACCCACACTGGAGGGCCCTACCCCCTCAGCCCTCCGTACAGGGACTGAGCCCTCAACACCTGCTGCCTTAGTGCTTACTCATGAATTTCACTGCAGTGCAAAAGTTACTGAAGGGAAATTCAATAAACCCCTCTGATATAAGACAGTATAGACCACCCTGCCTGTCTGCATCGATGGAGCAGTATAGACCACCCTGCCCATCTGCACTGGTGTTAGAGCAGTATAGACCACCCTGCCTGTCTGTATCGATTTTAGAGCAGTATAGACCACCCTCCTTGACTGCACTGATATCCTCCTCCTTTCTCATTCTTTCTTGCCTTCTCTTTCCTTCTCTTCCCAGTGTTTTCTCTGTGAGGATCTTCTCTGAGAGGATCGCCCTTCTTTTCTTCAGGATCTTCTCTCTGGTGATTTCTTCTGTAACGTGTGTGTGTATGTGTGTGATGCAGATGCTGGGCTCCCTGAAGCAGCTGGTGTATCTGGATGTGTCTAAGAACAATGTGGAGTCGATAGATGAGAAGATCTGTGGTTGTGAGAACCTGCAGGATCTGCTGCTGTCCAGTAATGCACTCACACAGCTGCCCAGCTCTATAGGTACACACACACACACACAGCTGCCCAGCTCTATAGGTGTACATACACACACACACACACACACACACACACACACACACACACAGCTGCCCAGCTCTATAGGTACACACACACACACAGCTGCCCAGCTCTAAAGGTACACAAACACTACATACACACACACACGTACACATTAGTCCCACACATTTGCACATAGGTACACACACGCTCTCTCACCCACATGCACACACATACACATACACATATTACTCTCACACATCTGCACATAGGTACACACACACACATCCTCACACAGCTGCCTAGCTCTATAGGTACACACAACACAAACGTGCATGTGTGTCTGTGTGTGTATACAGCCACACATGGTTGCACAGCCAACAGCTAGGGTTAAAATTTACACACTCACGGCAGCACAGCTGCTGGGTCATGCACACGTGCCATAAACACCACGCGTGTTGGTTCAACCTTTACCTCACCACTGTTGAGCCCCTGAGCAAGAACCTTAACCCTCAGTCACTCAAAATGTATCCAGTCATGATTGTAAGTTGTGTTGCATAAAAGCATCAGCTAAATGCCGTAAATGTAAACAAACGTGTTTGCAGTGTCCCACCACGTGCCCTTCTACACGTCTTCTGAAGGGCTTGGGCCCTGTCCAGCTGCCTCAACTTCCCGTATGTGGGAATCTCCATTTGCCCTGTGAATCACCACTGAAGGCCACAGACCTGCCACTCAGCCACAGACCTGCCACTCACCCACAGACCTGCCACACCCCTAATTCATAACCTGAGCCTTGCTTACTGTCTCACTGTGTGTGTGTGTGTGTGTGTGTGTGTGTGTGCATGCATGCAAGTGTGCATGTGCGTGTGCACGCGTGTGTCTGTGCGCCTGTGCACGCGTGTGTTCGTGTGCGCGTGTTCGTGTGCCCGTGTGCCTGCATGCAAGTGTGTTTGCGCGTGTTTTCATGTGTGTGTGCATGCATGCAAGGTCTACACTCTTGTCTCGTGTCTGTGGCCATGCAGTGAGCAGAACTGTAGTAACAGATCCGCTGGGAGGCAGGAACAAATCCAGCCGTTGAGCAGAGTCTCTGAAATGGACTCCTTCTCTCCGAAGGCTGCAAGTCTCATAGAGACAGAGCCTCCAACAGCACGCACTGAGCTCATTTCATGCACATAAAACACTGATTTAAGGAAGAAGGCTGTCCTTGGCAGCCTCCGACTGAAACACTCCTCCCCCTCAGGGCCTCATTCACGGCCCTGTTCATGGATTCACACTACAGATGAGTTTTCCAAATCAATTCTCCAAACCTCAGTAGCATATTGATGACAGTGTTGCTTTATCTGACGCACTAAATGCTTAAGGGGTTTTTGGAAGCCGTTTTCAGGAAACCCTGCGTGGGGGATTGGTCGATGTCTGAATCGATGCCAGTGCTCTCTGAAGAATTCTCTCTCTGTCCCGCCCCTTCCCTCTGCTCCGCCCGTTCTCTCTGTTCCACAGGATCTCTGAAGAAACTCACCGCACTGAAAGTGGACGAGAACCAGCTGGTGCAGCTGCCAGAGTCCATTGGCGGGTGAGTGACTCCTCCCGTCTCTGTTGGGCAGCCGCCCGGCTCTGCGCCCGCCCCTCTCGCGAGCCCGGGGGCATCCGCTGGCCGCCTTTTTCAAGGGATTTTAACATTTTCAGGGATTAGAGGGGTTAAGGTCAGCAGGGGTGGATAAGGGTGTAAACCACAAGACTGTCCGAGAACTCTGAGCCACGCGCGCACAAGAGTTGTGTACAGGGCCCTCATCCATGTGGACTCGTGGAGATGGATGGGGGCGGGGGTAGGTGGAGAGAGGGAGATGGAGAGGAAGAGAGAGAGAGAGATGGAGAGCCTGTATTCCTTCCCAAAACTTTTGTGCCACATTTTACTCTGTCCTAAACTGTTCCAGTAGATCCAGTTGGCACATAGATTAGGTTGGCTTTGCTCGTCCGATATTAAGAAAATCTGTTTTTCGGATTAAGATAAAATAAGATTAGAAATGATTATGGGGAATCTGCTTTAATCCTAGTCAGGATTACCGGTTAATAACAGATTAATGTTTGATTTTGTTCATTTGTTTCGCCGTGTCCTCTGAGCGTGTTTGTGATGGAGATGCTTCAGTTCAGTGGGTTTGGGTTAGAGCTTGGGTTAGACTATACATAGACCAGCTGATCCTGAACAGCAAGGCCCAGCTGATCTCGAAGACACTTGTGAGGGTTTTGTCCTTGACAGGTTTTCGCTTTTGAGACCGAAGCTGGCCAGAGGCTTCCCAGTCTGCTGTGGTGTCCAACGGGAGATTATTCATATATGATGTTCACAGGTCCTTTATCGCTGATGTTGAATGTCTGTCAGAAGGGCTTGGCTAGCTTCTAGTTCTTTATCTCTCGCTCTCGCTCACATTTGCTCTCTCACTGTCCATCTCACATTCTGTCTTGTTCTCTCATGATTTGTTGTATTTTTGGAGCATGCGTGTGCCAGTTTTGCAGCCTTGGTGAGTAATCGGACACAGACTGGGTGGTGTCTGTTTTGCGTTCCTCTACACGCTTATCCAGATAGCGCCCCTATCTGGGGGAGTGTGGAACTACTGCAGGGTGCCTGAGAGCAGGCTGCAGTGTTCAGATCTCTCTCTCTCTCTTGCTCTCTCTCTCTCCCTCTCTCTCTCTCTCTTGCACTCTCTCTTTGAACACCCCCCCTCCCCCCAGGCTCACTGCTCTGGATGAGCTGGACTGCAGCTTCAATGAGATCGAGTATCTGCCAGCTGCCATTGGTCAGTGTGTGAACCTGCGCACATTCGCTGCTGACCACAACTTTCTTACCCGGCTCCCTCCAGAGGTTAGCACTGTAACACTGTAACACTGTCTCCAGAGGTTAGCACTGTAACACTGTAACACTCTCTCCAGAGGTTAGCACTGTAACACTGGAACACTACCTCCAGAAGTTAGCACTCCACTACACTGGCGCAGCCTCCTGATGCAGACCCTTCCTGTGCTTGAAGTGCTAACCTGCATGTCCCTCCTGCTTTCTAATCAAAGCCTGGAATACCACTACTTCTGGTAATGTGTGTGTGTGTGTGTGTGTGCGTGCGCGCGCGCGTAGATGGGCTGTTGGAAGAATGCCACTGTGCTGTTCCTGCACTCCAACAAGTTGGAGTCTCTACCTGAGGAGATGGGTGACATGCAGAAACTCAAAGTCATTAATCTCAGTGACAACAAGTGAGTCTTACACACACGCACATACACATTCACACACACGTATGCAAGGTTTCAGTTCCATTTCACCCAGTTTCCTGTCGCTGTTTTTAAGTTTTAGTGGTTTATACTGCACAGTTCTGCTAGGGTTCCTGAAGAGTCATCTACTGTGTATATTGTCTCACCATGTGTCAGCAGTACTGATGTCAGATGGGTTTTGGTACTTCTGGGTGGGTTTTTGAAGTAGTGCATACTGGTGTCTGAGTGTCCAGTCCTCCAAGCTATGCATTCGGAACTGAAGTGTATCTCTCATTGGTTTATATTCAGAACTGAAGTATGTCTCACTGGTTTGTATTCATAACTGAAGTATATCTCATCATCCCTGTGTTCTCTCTGTCCACCATCATCCCTGTGTTCTCTTTGTCCACCATCATCCCTGTGTTCTCTCTGTTGCCAGGCTGAAGAACCTTCCCTACAGCTTCACCAAGCTGACCCAAATGACTGCAATGTGGCTGTCGGAAAACCAGGTGAGCAGTAGTCGTGTAGTCGTTCTGAACAGCTCGAACGTCCGAGCGCAGATGCTCTGAGGGATTCGCCAATTGCTTGTGTGTGTGGGAGCATCATGCTGTGTTCCATGCTCAGCCAACAGCTGTAGTCAGTCTCTGAAACACCTGGCAGTGTGTGAGTGGTAGCAGAAATAACGGAGTGGGTATGTAGTAAAAGAATCACCAGGTGGTGTACTCATGGTAATAGAATCAACAACCCCCCCCCCACGTGCTCCCAGATCTGGATCTGACCGGTACCACTCGTCTCTCCCCACAGTCCAAACCCCTCATCCCTCTCCAGAAGGAGGGGGACCCGGAGACGCACAGGACCGTGCTCACCAACTACATGTTTCCCCAGCAGAGCCGCACAGAGGAATGTAAGTATACAGCCATGCAGCTCTTGGGTCAGTGGTGCTGCTCCTCTTCCTATATACCAGGTTAGGATCTGGGCTGAGAAAAACTGACTCTGTGTCAGTTTTTATGAGCTCTGACTGCAGTCTGCCACAGCACCCACCGTTGGCCTGTTATCTGCCCTGGAGTTTCTGCAGTTCATTTCGCTGTTATGAAAATGTCCACATCAGCCTAAATGTATGCGTATGTAGCTACCTGATAATCACACATCCTTTACACATGCAAAAAAAAACCCAGCCCATACCAAAACAGGAAACCATAACGTTACCAGGGATGTGAATATTTTGAATATTCTCCTTTACAGTGAAGTTCTCCATGTATTTGTTAGGATTTTTCATCAAAACCCACAGAACCAGACCAGAGACACTGCGACACCATGTAAACTCATGAACCTTTTGGTCCCTCAAAATCAAGCTGGTTCATTGTCTTTAAAATGACATCAATGTTCATGTGGCTGTTCAGATGTTTTCAATGTCCTTTTCATTTTTATGTAGATGTGTTAAAGTGCCGCTCCTGTGCTATTGATTGGCATGTGTCAGCTTGATGGATGAGGCATAGAGTAAAATCACACACATTCCATCTTTTATAAGTGTCTTGCATTTGTTCTTTGGTCTGCACTGTTTTAACAGAGAAAATTAAGTTTCAGAAACCATCAGTTACAGTAGAGTTTAGCCTTGTGCTTGAACCATTAAACGCACACACACACACGCACACACACACACACTGAACTAAGGAACACAAATCTGGCCATCATTAATGTGACGTCTGTAATAGAATTCCTGCTAGTGGGGGCCGGTTCTCATGGAAACGCTGGCATAACATTAGCTGGGCCCTCCAGGTTTCATGCGTCATTAAGTGGCTGGTTTTGGATGAGCTGCTCTTTTAACGGGAGCACACAGCTGCCACGTCACAAACGCTGTCCTTACCTGTACCTCCGTGCTGACTCCTCCCACACTCTGCGTACTGACTCTGCCCACTCTCCACCCCTATGTGTACTGACTCCTCCCACCTTTCGCCCCTCTGTGTACTGACTCCTTCCACCCTCCACCACTCTGCTTGAAGACAGACTTTTCCATTGTTACCAGGAATGGCAAAGAGTCCAATCACAAAAGGGGAGCCCTGCCGCATTCCACAGGGGCAGAGATTAAAAAGTCCGATCCCCGTCTCCTAGCAACCCAAAAACTCTTCATGAGGCCGTGGTTGGCTGGTGAAGCCCGGCACATTGGCAGGGTATTGGGCTGTTGTCACAGACTCTCTGAGCATCTGAAAGTGGCCGCAGGGCCTCGCCAGACAGTCATGCTGGTTCCCGGTGCAGGTCGCGGAAGTTCTGCGTGCTGTTTGCATGCGAGACAGATCATGTTGGCAGAGCTGGAAGGAATCACAGGCCGTAATCCTGAAGGACGCTGCTTTGCTTGAGTCTGTACAGGCAGTTCCAGAGCAGAGTCCAACCAGTTCTTTACTTAAAAAAAGGGTTTTGGGCTCTCTCTCCACTCTTTCTCCCTCACCCTCTCTCTCCCTCTCTGTCATCCTCTCTCCCTCTCTCTCCCACTCTATCTCTCTCTCAGTTGTACCTAACTCGGACAGCGAGAGCTTTAATCTGGCTCTGTGGGAGGAGCAAAGGAAGCAGCGGGCCCAGGTGGCGTTCGACTGCGACGAGGATGTGAAGGATGAACGTGAGACGCCGACGCGGGTTAGTGCTCCGCCCCCTCCCATGACCCCCGTCTACTGAGCTGTCTGATCCGGTGGTGGTGATGCTTCAGGCCCCATAGCCGAAGCGTTAACACGAGACTCCCACACGTGCTGGACACGTCCCCTGAAAGCTATGCCAAGCATGGCCCCACTGCCAGAAAGCCAAACACAGCCTCAGAAAGCCTATGCTCCTCCCCTGTCCCACACAACTTTTTTCTCTCTCTCTCACACTCACACACACACACACACACACACGCATACAAACACACACGTACACGCATACAAACACACACGTACACGCATACAAACACACACACACACGCATACAAACACCCCTTATGGTGTTGCATTATGGTTGTCTGGCTGGTTTAAGTTGCCAAAACCACATACTGGCGCTTCAGCTGCCCCTGTCTGACCAGGCTGTGTGACCTGTGAGTGACCCCACCGTCAGACTAGGCTCCCCGTGTTCCCTGAATCAGCTACACTGTCAGCTCAACCCCAAATTCATCTCAAGCTAAGGAAGGCAAGCTAACAGATAGACAGTGCAGGTGCGCTGGAGGTAACACCAGTCTTGTAGCTCACGTGTGTGAGTCTGTGTGCATGTGTGTGTTTCTGCACGTGTTCAGGAGGGAAATCTGAGGCGCTATCCGACGCCGTACCCCGACGAGCTGAAGAACATGGTAAAGACAGCACAGTCTGTGGCTCACCGGCTCAAGGATGACGAATCTGGAGACGAGAGGAACCCCAGCGGGGAGCAGAGTGCAGGCGTGAAGGTGAGATCCTGGGAGCGAAGCATGTGCATAGCAGTGTATGTGCACATGGACTGTGGTGATGAAAATGGGCTGAAGCTGCAGTCTCACTGTTGATTTAGGGTTAACCCCTAACCCTAGGGGTTATAACAGTACTGGTTGTACATAACCTTGATTGTTATTAAGGCTTATTCGCGTCTTGAAGATGAATGAATGAGTTTTAATGGAGGTTGAGATGACTGGGAGATTTCATTATGTGAGTAAATCACTCGTTTGGTCCTCTGCCGGTTTCTCCAGCTGATTGAAACTCCTTACACCAACGGCAAAGTTCTGGAGGCCAAAGGCACAGTTACCGGCGTCCAGAGCTGCGTCCCCACTGATCCGAGGGTCGTTCTGGACAGCCACGATGTTCTGGACAGCCATGACCTCGAGAGGGTTGTGCTCCAGAGCTCGGAAAACTCAAGAACCACAGGCCACCAAGAAGATACGCTCCAGGTGCCCATCCCAGCATGGCTTTTTCATAACCTTCACCAGTAACTACGATAACAGAGGCAGAGTTACCTGGTTAATTAATGGTGGTGCACTTTGGGTGGGGTTTTGCTCCATTTGCTGAATCATTTTGCTAGGATTTGGAGGAGATGTCGTCGGAGGAAGAAGTGATGAAGGTTGCAGAGATGAGACCTCCGCTCATCGAGATCTCCATCAACCAGCCTAAAGTGGTCGCACTCAGCAAGGACAAAAAAGGTGCTCTCCCCCACATCTCAACAATGAACACACCACGTCTCTGTAAATAGTAACAACTGCAGAAATGTCCACTTTGGACTAAAGTTCGAATCTACAGATGTACTGCTCCACGCGTCTCTCACTTCCTGCTTCCCTTCTGCGGCCCCAGATGACGGTAAAGACGGCGACTCTCTGCTGGATGAGACGGCGGCGAACAGCAACCAGAACAACAGCAACTGCTCCTCACCCTCGCGCATGTCTGACTCTGTATCGCTGACCACCGACAGCAGTCAGGAGCACTCGCTCTGCACACCTGAGAGGGAGGCCAACCTACCACTCCTCCCTAAGAGCAGGTGAACACCTATGTAGACATAGCCCTGTGTTTGTGTGCGTGTGTGGTGTTGGGCAGTAAGGCTAGGAATAAATGTTAAACTCAGGTTAAAAAAAATTATTATTTTGGCCCCCAACAATACATTGTATGAGTAAGGAGATTGTTGATACCAGTGTAGGGACGTGTTTGTGAGAATGTGCTGTACTATAACCTAGCAGACAGCCGTGATTGGCTAGTGACACACTGGAGAGAAGGCAGGAGAGGAGAGTCTGTTTCTCTCTGTTAGACTCTTGTAGGTTTGCCTCAGTGATCTGACGCTAGGGTGGAACCTGAGACCTTTTGTAACACACTTGTTCTGGTTGGGCAACGCTGCTTCTCTCTCGTGTTTTAGGCATGAGGATGAGAACCAAAACCCGCTGGAGACCTGCCCGGAGACCACCCTGCGGGCTGTGTTGAAGAGTCCGCACAACTTCGAGAGCAAAGTTTGCAAGATGGGGGACTACGAGCTGTCAGTCGAGGAGAGGCTGGCGCTGATCGAGAAGGACATGAACAACGGCGTGGAAGCACAGTACCGGCGGTGGGACAAGGTCAACATGAATGTGGCTAGGCTGGACCACACGTCGCCCAGGCAACTGTTGCTCAGCAACAGTAACGCTCGCCTGTCCATGGAGAACCTGGAGAACGGGAATCCGAATGGGAAATCGCAGTCCGGGGAGCACTTTACCGGTCGGCCGGAGGACAGGAGGGTGGCGGCGCCTGGCGTGACGGTGCCTGTAGACGGGACCCTGCTGTCCCGCAGCACGGAGGAGCTGTCGCAAGACGAGCGACGTGTTCCGCCTCCTGTAACCAAGTCCCAGAGCATCAGCAACATGGAGGCTGGAGGGATGAAGCTGTTCTGTGTGGAGGGAGACATCCCGCCCTACGAGGTGGCGGCTGGCCTGGGCCCGCAGGCCCAGAGCATCGTCCGGTCCAAATCTGCTACGCTGCTCAACGACCAGCCGCTGCAAGTGTACCCCGGCTCCTCGGCCTCCTCGTCTGACCTCCTGTCAGGCTCCAAACCTCCAGTCAGCGTGTCCCGCTTTCCCGCAGGCCCTCCGCCCCAGTACAATGTCCAGTACACCAGCAGCGCTGTAACCTCAGAGAATCTGTGGGGCCAAAGGACGCCGGTTCCTCCCGAGCTCTCCTACCTCCCGCCTCAGCACTCACTTGCCAACACCAATTACTCCAACCGCAATCATGCCCCACCCTACCCCCACCCACCCCAGCAGCGCGGCCTGCCCAAGGCTTCCGACATGTGGGTGCTGCCCCCCGGAGGCCAGCGAAGCACCTTGCAGAGGCAGAGCAGCGCCTCCTCCGGCACCTCTGTGAGCATGGTGGACCCCCGGCGCATGCCGGGGCTCGAAGGTGACTACCTGACCTACAGGGACCTCCACATGGGCCGGGCGCCTGTGCCCCTCGGCTACGGCCTCCAGAGGCCACTGTCGGCCCGCGCCTACAGTGTTGACGAGCCCAACGTCGTGCGGCCCCACAGTGCCCGCCCGCCGCCTCATGAGCTGCCCGAGAGAACCATGTCCGTCAGCGACTTCAACTACCAGCCCAGCAGTCCCGGCAAGAGGCCAAACCTCCGGGTGAAGTCTGAACACTCCCTGCTGGATGGGCCGCTAGGGGGGGCTGGCAGGGTCCCGGCAGACTGGAGAGACCAGGTGATGAGGCACATCGAGGCCAAGAAAATGGAGAAGATGGTGAGTGCTTAAGCACCCTGTTGTGGTCAAAACTCCGTGAGTCGGTGTGGTTAATCATGTATTGTTCACAGCTATCTGCTTCAAACAGCGGCTTTCTGGAACGTTCCAGAACCAGCTTAGGGTTCCTCAAGTACAGAGACTCAATAAGGGCTTTTATTCCTCCTCCAATAGAAGAGGTTCATGCCGTCTAATATCTCGCACTTTTAAGTAGTTTAATATGTTCAAGTCGTCCAGCCTGCATGTGATTTAGACACAAGTGGATCCTGGATTTGAAGGAACTCCACAGAAGCTCGTCCAGCCTGCTGCAACTCACATATACAGGCCTGACTTGTATCAACACGTCTGTGCATTAACACACGCATGTTCATGTTGTGTTGCATGTCTGCGTCTCGTTGTTTCAATGTCTTGTCTCCATAGATGGCTTGCGTGTCTCCGGTGACCCACAGCGATAATGCATGCTCACTGCAGTGTCTGCTGAATGCATGTGTGTATTCACATGTGTATTCATGTGTGTGTCGTGTGTTATGCCGTGTCTTGTCTCTCGCTCAGACTGCCCTGTCTCGGTCTATGGCCACGCTCTATGGCAGCCAGGCCTCTCTGGCCCTTAGCAGTGTAGACGGACGGCAGATTAGAGCCCACGGGCCCAGTGTGAGTACAGGCTGGGCCGCCCCCTGGTCTAACCCCAAACTCTTCGTGCTGTTAAAGGGACATTCTCTGCCTCTGCACACCTGACTTCCTTTGCATTAGCGAAGATTTAGATTATTAGCAAAACACAGCAGGTGCCATGCATACCCTAGCTGTGAACGTTAGGGTTAGATGTAAAACATGGTATATACAGATGAGGATTTGCATGTAAATAGAAACTGGTGTGTATCTACACGTTCCTCCAGCAGAGAATATCCCTTTATAAGCGCAGCTGTGGTCTCTCAGTAATCCCAGTCTGTCGCTTGGTGACCAGGACCTTCCCCTGAATTCTTGGGGCCTCTTGATTTACTCAATTTACACAACGGCTTTTCCCATAATTGTTCCTACCCCCCCTTCCTCCACCCCCCATTCTGAGCCCTGTTTTTAACCCAATCATGATACCTGCATACTTATCCTTTCCTCAGTTCCTCCCTCTTCTGTAAATTGTTTACCAAAAAAAAAAAACCTGACAAAAATATATATTTATTGCACTATGGCAGTAGTTTTTTTAAGCTTTTTGACAATAGAAAGTGAAGTTTGGGAATTAGTAATGTTACATTTTGTTTGTGTTTTAGGACGAATGCTTCAGTCCCTACGGACAGCCAGGCTACCCCACTGACACCCACAGAAAAGTAAGTGCCACCTCCCAGACTGAGAGAAGTTAACTGGCTGAGTTTATTGGCATCAAACCAAGTGCACAGAGTCTGTGCCTCTGCCCCACTGCATCGACCCGCTCCAGCCACCCTGCAGGAAGTACAGCATTGGTGGCTAGGCCTTCCTGACTGGACAGGTCTCCAGGGAGAGACTAGAACACCTACCTTCCTTCATGCCTTTGGTCTTCCTCTGCCTCTCCTTTTATGGCTTCAAAATAAGGAAATGATCCATGGGGGAATTTTCAAAAAGGAACTTCCTGGTAACTCTCAGCTATAATCCGTACTTCCATAGTTACCTGGGAGCTTCTTAAAGCTTTGTAATTGTCTGAGATGTTTTAATTGTTTGAGATGGTCAAGTATGCGTTAGAGGACGCAGCCATGCTTGTTGCAAAACCTGAATGTTGTTTGACACCATTGTTTGCGGCTCATGTCTCGTGTGGGGAAGCTGATGGTGCAGTTCTCCTCAAGGATCCTCCACAGACCACTTATGTAGACCACCTCCACAGACCACCTCTTGAGACCTGCCCTTTGGTCTTATTTCTATACTTCTAGAGAGCAAGAGAATAGCACTACACAGACGTTCCCTCGGAGCAGACGTTCCTTCCGCTGTAAAGCAGCAATCTCCACAAAGACCTCGTACAATACTGACAGACAAACTGGCGGAGATGCTGACTGAGGCAAACACTGCTCCTGTGGTGATTAATTAGCTCTAATTAACAGACAGCATTTAAAAAAAGTGAGGGAAAGTGAAAGAGAGAGAGAGTGCTTCCTGCTGTGTTCTCCAGAGAGCAACAGTATCCCAAATCCTTCGTTCATCCCTTCGTTCATACACTTCCACGACCCTACACTTCCAGGACACTGCACTTCCATGACCCTACACATGCAAACGAACAGCTGTGCAAGAAAATCACATGAATATTTTATGCATGTTTAGTATTTTCTGGAGGAGCAGGACAACGATGCCATTGACGAATACAACTAATAGAGTGTATTAAACAAACTTCATAAACTGGATGGTTTTACTTCTCAATCACCCATGTATTCTGTCGATAGCTGTATCCTGGAGGGGACGGTCCACCCTATAAGTCTGAGAATATAGGATTTCTTCTTCTAGATGATGTAAGACTCGGTGCTTTAGTTTGTCCTCTGATGTATTTCCTAGTTCCTGCCGCCCTCTGGTGTCAGGCAGTTGTACTGCTGCACATGTCACCCTGTGCCTCCTTGGCAGTCTTTGAGCGCCGGTTCAGTGGGAACACGTACCTGGGTCAGGTGGTGATGGAGCCCAGAACCAGCTGCTGGGCTGGAGCAAGGAAGTGGCTATGCTGTGCACTGCTCAGAGCTGTAGCTGTGTTCTCCACCTGCTGACTGAATTATGAGGTTGTGAGGTCTTCCAGGAGGCACACTAGCCTATCAGAGCACCAACCTACCTCATGAGTATCAACCTACAGTATCAAGTCTTGTAGTGATGGTACATTCCTATAGTA
This sequence comes from Tenebrosternarchus preto, assembly GCA_025802075.1. Lineage (NCBI taxonomy): Eukaryota > Metazoa > Chordata > Actinopteri > Gymnotiformes > Apteronotidae > Tenebrosternarchus > Tenebrosternarchus preto. The sequence continues at coordinate 9,642,574 of JAOYMR010000014.1, forward strand.
TCAAGTCTTGTAGTGATGGTACACTCCTACAGTATCACTGGAGATGTTGTGCACTATTATATTAAGAATAGGCTTCAATACACCACGGACCGTAATTAGAAATAATCCGAGGAGATTTTTCATAAACACACAGTGGTTGAACTGCCTTCTAGAAGTAGTTCCATCTTTACAAGAGAACATGAAACTTTAGTCCAGGTTTAATCCAGGTGAGATCCTGTCAACTGCTGGAGGAGGAACAACCAAAGCAGATTGTCCATTTATCCTATGTATTGAACAGAACAGAAAAGCAGCATCCCTTGTTCACAAATGTCTGAAAGAGATTTGTTCCTAGTCCAGACTGAAGGAATGCTGAGACTGGTCTGATCCTTCCTTACAGATACCGGGCAGTGCACAAAGAATTGCACTTTAATAGAGTTTAGCAACATCACAGAGGCCTTCGGGCAGACCGTCTGTGACCGCTGTGGCTTTGCAGAGTGGATGACTCACACAGTTCAGCATTAGAACTTCAACCCCAGAGGCCATGAATCTGTTACCTCTCAGAATCCCCTTCCAAGGTCTTTGTGGACCAAAGCCAAGACCATGTAATTATGGCCAGAAAAATTGTACCTAAAAGTGGCATCTTTTGGCTTTAGTATCTGTTTTCGTCTTTCGTAACCATACAGCTTGTTCTCAAGTCAGTTGTCATCTTTTGGCTTTAGTCCAAGGTGAGCTTTTCTGCATGTGCTTGTATTGTCAGCTTCATGGGACTGATCAACCATCACCTCATTTTTACTGTTAATGTTCAAAGGCGCTCGCACGCAAGAAGATAAAAAATGAACAGGTGTGTGGCATGAGCCCGTCGGGTCCTGGTGTTTGTGCTCTCAAGAGTTTCACTTGTGTCTTTAGGTGCCTTTGATGAATGGGCAGATGTGTGCTCCTCCTCCTGTGCGGGCACAGATGCCACGCCACCCCTCCCGAGAGCAGCTCATCGACTACCTGATGCTTAAAGTGTCACAGCAGCCTGCTGGCCCACCACGCCACCCTCACGAACCTCTACCACAGGAGGTAGGCATGGTGGGGGGGGGGGGTTGTGTAGTCCACCAGTTCTTCTGCTATTTGTTTTGTGGCTTGTTGGGACCTGCGATGCTGATGTCACTGCGGGGCTTTCAGATGCACGTGAAGATCGAGAAGAACCCGGAGCTGGGCTTCAGCATATCTGGAGGCATTGGAGGCCGGGGAAATCCCTTTCGCCCTGATGATAATGTAGGCCTCTCTTGCGCTCTCTTTAAATTCATGACTTTGTTTTGGCTAAACGAGTTACAGGATTCTTTCATTTACAAGCGTGTATGTTTAGATGAGTCCCCCTCGTTCTCTGTGTTTAAATGGCATCGGAGTTACTGATTTCTTCGTTTCAATAGGGTATATTTGTGACAAGGGTTCAACCAGAGGGACCTGCTTCCAAACTTCTACAACCTGGTGACAAGATTATCCAGGTACCTCCCACATGTGCTTCTTTCACTGAGCAGCTCCACTGATTGCTGTAATATCACACAGAAAAAAAAATTGGCTCACTAACCTCATACATATTACAGGCAAATGGGTACAGCTTCACAAACATTGATCATGGAAATGCAGTGTCCCTCCTGAAGAACTTCCCCAACACCGTGGACCTGATCATCATCAGAGATATGGCAGTGTAGAGACCCTGCAGAACTTGCACTCTCAATGCCTTTATTTTTGTACATGGAGGAACCAGATTTATGTATAGAATATTGAACTGCTTTTCAAGGAAGGACCATAAAGCTTTGAAGAAAACGGGGCAAAACCACTGTGTCACATGGACAGGGGAGTGTCTGCAAGCAAACTTGTTTAGAACAACCACAACAAAAGCCTTCACTGTAGAACAGCCTGTTGGTGTAGTCCAGCATGCATAAGAAAAAAATTTGGGGGGTTGTTTGTTTTGTTTTTGTAAAACTGTTTTTATTTTTTCAGTCATTTACCATAGAGCAAGCAGCTAAGCATTTAACAATAGCTGTTACTGGGGGCAGTGCTCCCTGTCTGCTGACATCAGTCTTATTTTAATTTTTAAATGATGTTTCAATTTTCCTCTATTTGTTTCCTATTTAAGAGAGTTTTAAAAACCACTTCTCTTACCTGTGTGTGAGATTTTGTTTATGTGGAGGTCAAGGCTATGTGCTTAATGCGAATTGCGAATGTAGAACTGGTGTATGCCATGGAGTCTTCCTGTTGGCCCCGATGGTGGACTTGTCTACAGAATATCCACAAGGATCTTGGCAAAGGCTGCTTTCCACTTTAGCCTTCTCGATGTCTCTTGAGTCTTCTGTGGATTCGAGCTCTTCCATGGGTCATTAGTTTGTTTAGAAACCAGACCCCCACCCATCCTCATATAGATGTGGACCCACTCTCCAGTTGTGTACAGACACCTCAACTTTGGACATTAGCTAAGATGCTGACATCAAGGAAGTGTGCTGGAGAACTTTCTGTACATCTAACACAGACTGGAACATGAACTTCTGTGGGGATCATGGAAGAGATTAAAGTGTAGGGGACAAGTGTCCCCCCCGAGTCAGTGTCCCCGCTAGATTAACCAAAGCTGGTCAGGACGTAGAGTGTGAAATTCTGGAGCGAGGAGGGTCTTCACTGAGCACACTCACCCTCTCCACCTTATTCACAAACTGTCTTTGCTTAAGAGAAAATGGGGTTGGCCTCCTGTACAGAGCAGTTTAAAGACATGGATCTGAATCAAGATATTCACTCCGCGTTTTGTGGACGCTGGACCTAAAACTAAAGGGCTTCCTCCTCACCTCTGAGCTGCCCATTACGCTGACGTGTGGAACGGGTTTCTAAGTTCAGGCGGGACTCTGTGGAACCAACTTGATTAGCCTTTATTGTCACCTCATCTTCCTAATCATGATGCCAAACGTTTTTTCGACTTTTTAATTTCTTCGTTTAGAGTCTGGATGATGAGCTTTAGGGGAGATTGATACAGGGAGGCAATGGACTTGTAGTGTGGCGGTAAACGTTGAGCTATTGGACACGTGGAAATGGGGTCCCCTTTGTTACCCAGAACAATATCCACTGATACACACACTTCACTGGCCTTGTCAGACATGCTAGGAGACTGTGGGCAAGAGAGCAATAGCAAGAATTATTATTCTTTTTTTCAGAATGCTTCAAGTTTGCAATGTTTGAGTAAAAACAAAAATGGAAAAAAAGGAAACTCTTTCAGTACTCGTTAATTGTGATAGATTATTTTATATTATAAACCTTTTAGAAAAGAAAACATAGGAAATTGCATTTCGAGTATTTTGCAAAGATGTTCTGAAGTCTGGATACGGCAAAGTAGAATCCATCAGTTGGTCCATCAGTCAGTCCCCAGAGTCCCAGGCAGGGATTCACCTGCTGAAACTTCTTCAGTGGAAAAACATCAAAAGGATGTAGAAGCAAATCATTTTGTAAGTGTCACAGTGAAAGGCTGAAAAAGCCGTTTTTGTATGCAGGCCTGAACGTTCACTGACCCCTGAACTGCTGGTTGTTGTACTGTGTGAATTATTTGCATGAAATCACTCTAGATTACTTTGGCTATGATTATGTTCACGTATACTGATAACACATGAAAACCCATCTGCATACTGAAACGTTATACATGCAGAAGAAAACACTGATGCTTGTTTAAATCATAACTGTACGTGATCCGATTAAATTGACTGTATTATGATTTTAATTGAGTTATTCCACCATCGTTCTTTGGCCACCGGCATAACAAAAGGGTAGATTAGACCGTGAGATTAGACCACTGAAATAGACCAACCGTCCCCAATGCCGTCTTTGTTTTAAACAAGTCAGACAGTTTTTCTTCTTCTGCATTGGTCTCAATGTGGTGTTCAGCCAACTCTTTAGTCTGAACGATTCTGTCTGAACATTGTTTAGATGCATTTTATGAGTACTGTGTTATCACCTCTATGTTATCACATCTATTTCATCACAAATCAGACAAATGAAGCTCTTGATTCACACCTACCGTCATCAATGATGAATTCTGACAAAATGTAATGAGAGTCTGGGGATAAATGTATAAACTTATAGCTGATTATTTTCTGCCATATCAAAGAACACATCTTTTTGGATTCTGCCATGTTTGTCTATTTATTTAGCAAACTTTTCTTTTAGAGATTACTAATCAAAATGTAAATACTTTTTAAATTTTGAGTTAGCTATGGCATTAGTGACCTTAGTTTATGAAAACCAGCAATAAATCCAAACCCTTTTTAATATATAGCTATTTCAATGATTTCTCTGAAAGCAGCTACAAAACAGGATGATTGGTATGCATTTATTCTACATTCCAGATTTTGTATATAATTTTTGGTTCCACGGTGTCCTGTGGAAAATAAAAAATAAACTAATGGTCTTTCAGAAATGAGTTTTGTCTTCATTCTATTTTAGTGTAAATGTTTGTGCTGAACATTTGTACCTGTAAGATGCCCCCGTCAGTTTTACCACATGATAGTTTTAACATTACAGAATTAACAATATTTAGAACATTGGGAATAACACTGATGGTAGGCACGGAATGTCCCAGGGTAATGGCCAGTGAGTTCACATGGTACATTGGTAAGTGGCTAAATTGGTTTCTTCCCTGAAATAAGTGTACTTGAGAGAAGTGTACTTGAAAGGTTGCCTAATCTGTCTTCCTAGGTCATCTTCTAAATCCTAATATCGGGTTATCAGTAACCAAGTTTGTCAATGGAAAAATGAGTCGTGCTACAATGGAAGGTTCTTAAAATTCACAGTGCTACCACTAAATAATATTTCGCAATATGACATTAATATTAAGAACTTTCAACAAATTTGCGCAGCATGGCAGAGCAGTGTACATGTGAGCGTAGGAAAGCTGGTACTAGTCCCAGTGAACTGGTTATGAGTAGTTAAAATACAAAATTTCTGTGTTTTTTCAGGTAACCTGTTTATTAGGTCCAGTGCTGTGTGTTTTCTAATAACCTGTTTATTAGGTCCAGTGCTGTGTTTTCTAGTAACCTGTATATTAGGTCCAGTGCTGTGTTTTCTAGTAACCTGTATATTAGGTCCAGTGCTGTGTGTTTTCTAGTAACCTGTTTATTAGGTCCAGTGCTGTGTGTTTTCTAGTAACCTGTTTATTAGGTCCAGTGCTGTGTGCTAGATATCAAACAGGAACAGACTGGTGACTCTTTCACGTGCGATCACCTTTTCATCGTATCAAGTTCTTCTATATTTAACCCGGAGTGCAAAACAGCTTCACGAGGCCAGTTATCGTCGCAAAATTAAAGTAATAATTACAAGCTACTACATGACTGTATATGTCGTTTAACCATCACTGAATATAAAAGATCTAAATACTCTTGTGCTCTGATTAGTATTTTTATTATAGTAATATGAATATATAATTATGAAACTAAAAGTGCAGTGTAACAAAAGCAATCCTGAAGTCTAACCATAAGCCAAAAAAATAATTTATTTATTTACAGTAAATAAGCAACGATTTGTAACGTGAGGAAGAAATGTGGTGAACTTGCGACATTGAAACCGTGGAAAAAGACTTTCTGTGAGAACGGACGAACCATTTAAGAAAACAGGAAATGGCGCACGAAGTGGAAATAAGTAGCCAGACAGTTCCGACAGTGTGAAGTCGTGGACAGTAACAGTTATTGTGAAAGGTGTGTGTTGCGCTTAGCGAGTACGTCGCGAATTTGAAGGAGGAAACCGTCAAAAATAAAACGGAAACAACTCAATGTGTAGTTTTGTGTTTTTAAGTTATTAACAGTTACACAGACTACCATCCGCGACAAACCAGACTAGCTAGAAAGAAACGAAAAATAATCGACACGTAAAATGTGCTCTCATAAATACCTCGTGGAGGTATTGGGTAACCCGGAGCCGTGCTTTCCTAATTTAATAGGACAGACTCGTTTATTCTGACGAAATCTTTAAAACTTTCGCCAGATGACTCGCTAAGCGCTGTAGCGACCAGCCGAGTCGTTTTGGTGTGGTACGGTTTCCTCCGCCCAAACGTGTCGTTTCTGTCCGTGACGCCACGCGCCCCGCCTGCCCTTCACTAAAGAAAAGCAACCAGCGGCTAATCGACGGAAAACAGACCGAAAACGGAGTGACTACGGGCGGGGCTCGGGAGAGCAGGTTACCCACACTACCTGATCGGAAGGCGTACATAAAAAGAAAAATTTGGGATTTCTTGGTAAAATTGAAACGGACACAACCCTTCTTAGTATTTTTGCATTACAAAAGGTGAGTAGAACCATATATCGAGACTTAACAACTATCTTAGTTAGTCAGAGATAGCAGGTTTAGTTGGGTTAGCCGCGTTAGCTACGTTAGCAGGTTTAGTTGGGTTAGCCGCGTTAGCAGGTTTAGTTGGGTTAGCCGCGTTAGCTACGTTAGCAGGTTTAGTTGGGTTAGCCGCGTTAGCTACGTTAGCAGG
>JAOYMR010000014.1:9665683-9673183 GCA_025802075.1 Tenebrosternarchus preto
ATTAAATGTTCTTCAGAACCACTATAGTATCTCTTTATTAAATGTTCTTCAGAACCACAATGGTATGTCTTTCACAAACTGCAAACTGAATTTGACTGAAGTGAGCTGTTGAGTTAATATTACTGTACATGCAATATGAGCCAAAAACCTAAACCCTGTATTAGTCATGTTTACTGTATGACATGTCTCACCTGTAAAACAGCTATGAGTAATATCTGCATGTAGCAGTTAGAATAAAGCACATTTAAAATGATATTTCAGGTGTAATGATGTGCTTGGTTTAGTGCTACAATTTTTTTGTTTTGTTTTGCTTCAGACAATGTCATTATATTCTCCAGGCAAGTATCGCTGTTTCAAATTTTGCTTGTTAGCATCTGTAGGATGAAACATACAAACATATATGATGTATATATGCACAGTAAATATCTTTACATGGTCCTATATGATGTATTATAATGCACAGTAAATACCTTTACATGGTCCTTTTTGAAATGTTATATCATCAATGGCAATATCACTTCTTATTGATGGACCACGGGTGGCTTCAAACACAATCTAAATCAAGACAAAAATACTAAATGACAATTCGATAAAACATTTGTTTGAATGTTCTTTTGGTGACTCATACTAACACTAGAGGGTCCTAGGTAATGTAGTTTACATACTTGGTGATGCTGCTCATACTGGTAGTTCACTGAAGCTTTAAACCAGGAGATGCCCTGCTCGCCAAGGCGTGTCCACAGCAGTCTGTCTCTGTTCTCCTGCTGTGAGCGCAGCAGGACACTGAGCTGACCCACGCCCGAGCCATACATGTGGTAGAAGAACCTCAAACACTGCGTCCCTCTGGAACCGTGAAACAGCATGGAGAGCAGGCGGGCATTATGACCCCGCAGCATCAGGGAAGCCTCAATGTACAAATAATGACCTTCAATAAGAAGAGAAAGGGCTGGTAATATAAATTTTGGAGCATAAATAACAGGTTGAAGGCAAAATATTAAAAGCAGCAAATACCATTTAAAAGTTGTGTATAAACATGGATCATTGTGAATATAATGTGTTATATTCACATTATATACACATTACATACATAATGTGTATATAATGTGTTTGACTGTATGTAATGTGTATATAATGTGTTTGACTGGTGAGTGAGAGAGAATGGAGAAGGAGGAGAAACAGACCAGTTCCAGTCGTGTGGTCTCCTTTAGGTCCTGTATAGGACGTTGGTGTTGAACCACTTGCCAGAACCCAGTCTGCTTTATCATTTTGGTTGTCCTGAGTGTTCTCACACAGCCCACTCTCAAAGTTACAGTGGGAAGGGATAGAGAGAGAAAATCCTGTAACACAGAAGACCACAGCAGTAGACAGCTATAATCTCACATGTATGTGCATGTATGTGCAGTAGACAGCTATAATCTCACATGTATGTGCATGTATGTGCAGTAGACAGCTATAATCCAGTATGTGCAGTAGACAGCTATAATCCCACAAGTATGTGCATGTATGTGTAGTAGACAGCTATAATCCCATATGTGCAGTAGACAGCTATAATCCCACATGTATGTGCATGTATGTGCAGTAGACAGCTATAATCCCACATTTGTGTGTGTGTATGTGCAGTAGACAGCTATAATCCCACATGTATGTGCATGTATGTGCAGTAGACAGCTATAATCCCACATGTATGTGCGTGTCATGATGATTGAGACTAATCAAAATCTTGATTCGTTATGGTGATTTTACCTAATGGTAGTTCACAACTCCCAAGATTAACGCTAATGTCATCAAGACCAACAGGACAACAGTTCCAAAAACTTTGACATGTACTGATGAACACCACCTTTTATGAAAAAGAGACATTAGCATAACATTACATCTTATCTCATGTTATGGATACATCACAAGAAAATATACACTGAGATGTCATTCTTTAGTATCACAAGTTTCTATATATCATCTTCTAACATGCATAACTTGAATAGTCAAACACTTTCTTATGAGACTCATGGGTCAAAATGTTTGAGGCCATCCTTTTCCAGAACTTAAGCATTATGTCTTAAATAAAACATAAATGAGCATCTTAAAGCTGGGCAGATGTTGTGGGACTGAGTCAGACACAAAGAAATGGTAGTTTAAACAGAAGCTTTCTGTGGAGGAGTCTGTTTGTAATCAGGATAGTTCTAAGGTGGGTGAATTTCCATGGCTGCTTTTGCATGTATTATGTAATAAACTTCAAAAGTGTTTTATGTGTGTAATAACATTTAAATTTAACTGTCTGTAGCAGTTTCACAAAGTGCGTTTCAACCTGAAATATTACAAATTACCTGGGTATTTTTCTCAATCTGCAAATTGAGCTCAACTTGGATCCAGATATTCCTGGTCTTCTCACTCTGTTTCCAAATTTCGTTTTGTTTGGTTGTAGTTCTGTCATACAGATACACAGCCAGAGCTTGGCTGTTTTGGACAAAACCTCTGAGTGAATAGAAGAACTTCAGGCAGTATGTCCGGTCGCCTGGCAACAAAGGCCCGTACAGCCGGCTGACATAACCAGCTGTCAACGTGAAGTGTGAATTTGCCAGCAAAAAGGACCCTGTTTGGGCAGACAGAACTAGCATGAGTTTATTTCACGTGTACATTTACGTATTTGGTACACATTCATATTTATCTCTATGACAGAACATGTGCTACCTGGGAATCTGACCCATGACCTTGCAGTTATCAGCACTACCTTGTCCACCAGGTGAGCTACAGGTGCATACAGAGTGCACAGTGTACTAGTGCATAGAGAGATGACCTGTTCCAGTGGTATGGTCTCCTTCTCTGTAGATGTTGGGCCGCACTGAAATTCTCTTCCACAGCTCACCGTCCTCTAGCTTGTTTTGCGTATACTGGCATGAGTCCAGCTCAAAGTTGCAGTTTGCCACAGATGGGTCAGAAGTGGGCTCTACAACACATGGAACCCGAGAGTTTTGACGAGAAATTTGCAACCGCAAAGTTCTATTAGAGATTCAGGACTTACAGCACCTGTATCTGCACTGCAGGCCTCTGGGGAGAATGAGATATTGTCAAGAAGCACACGGCCGCCATTTACACTGTTGAAAGATGCCTCAAACACTACCTAGAGACAGTTAAAACACACACACACAACTTATTGAACAGGGCTTTGAAAACTTCTGTCATTTAGACCTTGACAATTCACAGGCAGGAATACTCATAGGAAGATTGTCATGGTCCTCAAGCGAGAGGGAAATGGCCACACACACACACACACACACACACAGTGTGTAGTGTAGTTTTAAACTAGCCTGCCAAGCTTGTTTTAGATAAGCATTTCTTTTAAGAAGACGTCCTTTTTTATGTCAGGTTTTACTATTATTCACTTTATTGCTTTTTGTATTTTACAGATATATTACACTTATTGTTGTTTACGGCCTATAGCTCCCTCTCCTCTCCTCTTCCTCTCCTCTCCTCTCCTCTCCTCTCCTCTTCCTCAGGCACTACATGATAAACATCTGCTTTTGAATGAGAACTTATTGTCTTATTATTTAAACTGATTGTTTAAATAATAGCTTAATTCCAAAAAGAACAATACCAACTTTGCTCACAACGAGTGAAAGGTTAGCATTATGTGGGTAGGATCACACCTCTGTTCAATCGTAGCTTTGCTAGTATTTTAACCTAAAGCTTGGTTTACTTACCTCCATGGGGTAAAGGGCTTGCAGGGCCACCTCCACAGGTATCCACACTTGGGTTTCTTCTCCCCAGTCCACTTGGTTCCCACTGCTCACGCCCGTCCACCACAGTTCCTGGTACTGCCCGGCCCAGTCCCTGCTGTAGACCTGGAGCAGGTGGTTGCCCACCCGCTCCTGCTGGTATTGAAAGCTCAAGCAACCCAACATGGGCACTGTCGTCATGGGAGACACCAGTTTGGCCACTTCCCGGAGAGTGCTGGCATAGGCTGAATCCACGTACATGTAATGCCCTGGGCATGAAGACACGTTAGAACAGAAGAGCAAATATAGGCCAGTTGCTGCACTGTTCCTCATTCAGATAAGCACACACAGGCTAGTCCTTATCTCACACAGATTAACACATACACATATAGGCTAGTAATTTCACAGATTATCACTTATACATAGGATAGTCCTAAAATCACTCAGATTAACACACTAGATAACAGATCTAATAGATAATAAATTATTAAAATAATGTCACATTATAATAAATTATTAAAAACAAAACAGTACTAATGTCTTTAAAAGAGGAAACAACAGTTGGTGGTAGATGTTAAAGAAGCCAGTAAGATATGTTTGCAATAATCTGATAATCTGAGCATGGGACAATATACAATCAGATTAAACACTAAGACATTATCCTACTCTTTCCAAATGTCATAGTGCACCAAGAAGTTGTGGTTATAAGTGCTGGGTATATGTATTGGTTATAAGATGTGGTTATAAGTGCTGGGTATATGTATTGGTCATAAGCATTGGTCATTGGCTATATGGAATATGGACTTAAATAAAGTCACATTATGGTAGTTATTGTCACATTGCGCCGGGCAACCAGTCCAAGCGCCACTCCCCCATCAACACCACGCCCATCTCTCGCACCTTCCCAATCACCCATTTATCAGTTACACCTGACGCTCATTCCCACTAGCCACTTATATAACCCTGTATATAAGCCCACAGGTCCTGCAGGTCCATTACTGCACATTCGCTTGCCTTCAACAGACTGAGCCTGCTGCCTGCGCCATAGCTGAGCTCCCTCCAGCCTTAGCAAGGTACAGTTTTGTTTTGATAATCGCTAATCGCAGCCTTATGCTGCTTGTCACTTTTTCTGTGTTGCTCTGAGTCTCGCTGCTCGTCTGCAGCCTCGTCTCCTGCTCCCTCACTGACGCTGTCACAGTTGTGATTGCCAGGAACGTACAAGATTGAAATAACGCAATGCTGTATTCATCTAATACACTTGAAGAAAAGCAAACACAACTAGATATAAAAATGGCGTTCAGAAAATTTTATAATGCAAATGCCAAAATGTACTGTGGCCAGAGCAAACTCGGTGCTCAGGTGTAGCAGGAGGGTGATGTGGTGGACTGTGAAGTGGTCTGCAGATATGTAGCTTTCATTACAGTGAGAGAGGAAAACTCAGTGGCTGGAGGAGTTTAGGAGCAGTTCTCCTCACGTCCTTGCGCACCTGGTCTGTCGCTGTGAATGTCCGTTGCAGTGCTCCCCACATACCAGTTGATGTTGCTATTCCATTGGTTTGTGTATCCACATAGATGGGACTCCTCAAAATCACACTCTTGGATTAAAAACAAAGCACAAATATTTGATTGGAACCTGTTCATAAAACACTTGGTATGTGCCTTTGCCAGGATTCATTACACCATGGAAGCATTATTGCTGCTGAGTGAGTTACAGTGGCATGCAAAAGTATTCATACCCCTTGAACTTTTCCATATTTTGTCACATTACAACCACAAATATTTCATTGGAGTTTAATGTGGAAGACCAATGCAAAGTGGTATATAATTGGGAAGTGGAAATAACATTATACATGATTCAAAACCATTTTTTACAACTAAGAAAAGTGTGGTGTGCAAAAGTATTCAGCCCCCCGCCCCCCGAGTCAATACTTTTGTGGAACCACCTCTTGCTGCAATTACAGCTGCAAGTCTTTTAGGGTATGTCACCACCAGCTTTGCACATCTAGTGACTGAATTTTTTGCCCATTCTTCTTTGCAAAACAGCTCAAGCTAAGTCAGATTAGATGGAGAGCGTTTGAACAGCAGTTTTCAGATCTTGCCACAAATTCTCAATTGGGTTTAGGTCTGAACTTTGACTGGGCCATTCTAACACATGAATGCTTTGTTTTAAACCATTCCATAGCCCTGGCTTTATGTTTCTGTTGTCCTGCTGGAAGGTGAACCTCCGCTCCAGTCTCAAGTCTTTTTCAGACTCCAACAGGTTTCCTTCCAAGATTGCCCTGTATTTGGCTCCATCCATCTTCCCATCAACTCTGACCAAATTCCCTGTCCCTGCTGAAGAGAAGCAGCCCCAGAGCATGATGCTGCCACCACCATATTTGACAGTGGGGATGGTGTGTTCAGAGTGATGTGCAGTGTTAATTCTCCACCACACATAGCGTTTTGCATTTTGGCCAAAAAAGTTACATTTTGGTCTCATCTGACCAAAGCACTTTGTTCCACATGTTTGCTGTGTCCCCACCATGGCTTCTGGCAAATTGCAAACGGGACTTTTTATGGTTTACCTGAGCTGTGGATCTCTGCATTTCAACAAGAGTCACCATGGGCCTCTTGGCTGCACCTCTGATTAATGCTCTCCTTGTTCGGCCTGTAAGTTTAGGTGGACGGCCTTGTCTTGGTAGGTTTACAGTTGTGCCATACTCTTTCCATTTCCGGATAATGGATTGAACAGTGCTCCGTGAGATGTTCAAATCTTGGGAAATCTTTTTATAGCCTGACCCTGCTTTAAACTTCTCCACAACCTTATTCCTGACCTGTCCAGTGTGTTCTTTGGACTTCATGATGCTGTTTACTCCCCAATATTCTCTTAACCAACCTCTGAGGCGTCACAGAGCAGCTGTATTTGTATTGAGACTCTTTTTAGTCATTAGCAGTTATCAGGCAACTTCTGAATGCAGTTTGGTTGCACTCAGAGAAAAGGTGCTGAATAATTTTGCACACTGCAGTTTTCAGTTTTTTATTTGTAAAAAATGTTTTGAATCATGTATAATGTTCTTTCCACTTCACAATTGTATACCACTTTGTGTTGGTCTTTCACATTAAATTCCAATTAAATATATTTATGTTTGTGGTTGTAATGTGAGAAAATATGGAAAAGTTCAAGGGGTATGAATACTTTTGCAAGCCACTGTATGTGATTATGTTGTCCTGTTACTGGAGCAAGAACACAGAATTCTTGTTTAGGTTCCAATGAGAGACCTACATTGGTCCAATAATTATCTACTTTTGTACCAATGAGAGATCTACACTGGTCCAATAATCCTCTATCTTTGCACCAATTAGAGACCTACTTAGACAACATTAAACAGTGTGTCTTCGGTGTGGGCCACTGACCTATGCAGTATTTATCAGAAATGTTCACTTCAAAGATGGCCACACTACTTCCCCCTGTGGATCCAGGTCGGCCCTCCAGAACAATCTACAGAACAGAGAGCAGTTTGAGAAGGTGTTCGCACAAAACCAGCATAATCACAGTAGCCACAAGACACAACAGATTCTTTGGCCAGGAAGTGTAGAATATTTCGAGTTCTTCTTCACAGCGATTACCTTGTATGGCTCGGTGGAATTCTGGAGGTCTATGTTGACCATGTGCCAGCTATCAGAGGGACTGCTGGTGGACCACAGCACGTGGTCGAAGTTTTCTCCATTGACACGTCTGAGCACGTGCAGTGAGGCTGTGCCCAGGAGTTGGTAGACCAGCCGAAAGCAGCTGCAGGTCTGCTGTTCCA
>JAOYMR010000014.1:9675683-9681417 GCA_025802075.1 Tenebrosternarchus preto
AGTGTTCTGTGTGTGTGTGAAATCACACAAAGGGAGAGTGTTCTGTGTGTGTGAAGTCACACAAAGGGAGAGTGTTCTGTGTGTGTGAAGTCACACAAAGGGAGAGTGCACTGTGTGTGTGTGAAGTCACACAAAGGGAGAGTGTTCTATGTGTGTGTGAAGTCACACATCTGTAACCCAGCTTTGATTCCTTTTCAGTACAACAGTTCAGAGATGGGCAGAACCAATTGTAGAAGCACTAGTGTCTGATTCCAGTGTGTGGAACATCTAGCCTTCCTGTAGGTCGACAAAGGGCAAATCCAAAGAAAACATTGTCATTCTTACTCTCACAGATAATCAAATAACAAACTAGGCCAGGCATCACAGAGGGGACAGACAAGAACCCTCAGGTGACAGTGGCCCAGGCCTGCCCAGGAAATGGGCGTGAAGCACTTCCTATGGGCACAGCTCTCATTTATGGAAGTGAATGCCATGAGACAGGGAATAGGGGTAGTGAGCAAAGGAACATTTTGCTTTATTTGGAATCAGACCTGCATGCATTAGTGCCTCCGTAGTCCACACTGCACCAGGCGTGTTTGAAGGAATCAGGCATGGAGCTGGAGAGATTTATATGAGCTCTAAGAATGGACATGTGTTTCATATTAGATGGCTTTTTGTTTAAACGGCATCTGTGGACACAATGTTTGCATAGAGAGCAGTATTTGAGCAACCTGGCCCTGATGGATTGGAGCCTTGAGAAATGGTCTGATGAATAAATGATGTTACACTGGAGAACAACAACTTGGGTGGAGGGACATGCCCTGAACAACTACTTCATATCCAAGCATTTGGAAAGTCCCTTTTGAAGCAGAAGCAGTTGTCCTGGAAACCTTTTTGAAGCAGAAGTAGTTGTCCTGGAAACGTTTTACTCTCCACTGCAAAGCCCGCTGGCAGTATAAGAAAGGGAGAGCAAATATGAAATAGGTCATAGTTCAATAGGATCAAATACAAAAGCAACTCCTGCACATCACATACAATCAATTTTTTAATAAGCCTGGCATAGATTTTACCCAGCAGATGGCAGTATAGTTCTAAGTATAAAAGTGCAGCAAAATTGCCTGGGGATGAAGAATGGAGTTAATTTTTTTAGACCATTAAAGAGTAAACATTAAAGGACTGATTGCTACTGTATATATTTCAAAACTGATAAGTGATAATGGTGTATATGTGTATATGTAAATCTAAGTGTAAGAAAATGTTTCCATTACTTTGGATGCATTCAGCATTGCTTGACCGCAGTGACCCCGACCATAGTATTTAGGCACCGTGTCAAAACTCTGTTCTCACTAACCTGTTAGTAACTTCTCATTTGTTGGCATAACGGTATGCAAGTTGAGATGTAACAAGTATTAACAGGTTCAAATCAAACCGTTCTTGTATATCTAAGGGGCGGGACGGTGTCCTTAAGTAGTTGACATGACGGACATGTCCCCAGTAAGGCTTGTTTCCAGAAGTGAGAGAAGGACAGATCAATTGTTTACAGGTACCGTTCTCTCTCTCTCACACACACACACACACAGATTTTTCAACACAATTTCAAACCACAGAGTTACATGTTTGTTTGTGTGTAATTCGTGATTTAATGGATTCACTACACAGAAGAAAATCTCTTACGGTGATGCTTCAGCTGCCTTTCTGATTAAATATTACAGACACGCAATCCAATCGAAAATATTTTCTTCTTTTAACGAATGATTGCAACGATCTAATACCTGACAGGTCTAACATGATCCACATTTCTAAACGTTTTTTTTTTTATCAAGAAAAGTGTATTTGTCATTAAAAGCACCTGCGCATTTTAAGATAAAACCAGAGACAACGAATGTGCGCGCTGAATGTCAAAGGACTACGGTTATCTAACCGCAGTTGGAGTGGTTTACTGCAGTAGCCGGTCCAGTTTGTGGGCAGAGGATGTGTGGAGAGGCTTTATTTTATAAGATCTTTGCGTGTGGAAACGCTTTATTTTATAAGATCTTTTGCGCATCGTTTGTAATCCTCTCTGATGTCACTATGACGAAGGAGGGGCAAGAGATTGCGCTGGCCTAATCCGCACGCGCTGATAAGAGGGAGACGAGCAAAGATGGTGATGGCGAGTCGACAAGACCTTTAGCCATCTCGTTTCTAACAGGTAAGTGAGAATCCACACCTCTGCGGTCTGGAGACAAATGCTAATATTATTATTATTATTATTATTATCCTGTTTTACTAAAAGGCTGTTTGATCTTACCTTAAACGATGCACCCCATAACGAGTGTGCCGTAGGCGCACCTGCAGGCTGAATTTACTAGCGAAGAAGGACCATCGTAGTGCAGGCCCCTGCGTTTGAACACGATTAAGTTTGTAGCTGGAATTGTATTGCCTATGCATGTAATGTAATGTAATACTGTCAAAAAGTTTTAGTACTCGTTTTTAGAATGTGCCCCGTCAGTTCGGCTTCCGTGACTTGATATGTTTTGAAGCTTACATGACCGTGTCCTCCCAAAAACTTTGCCCGGTCGTAACCTACCATGCGGGCATATAAAAATGTCCTGTTATCTGCACCTGTCCGCCATCAAATAACGACTGGATTTTACTGTAAACCTTTCCACCAGCTCTTTTGTTCTTGCGGTGTTCCGTTCCCCATATATTTTCTACCTTCTCAGGTAGTCATATTGACTAATGGCTCTGGATTCAGCATCAAATCACACGAATTCCTTACCAGTGGCAGGATGCCAGATCCATTGTATAACGTAGGCTGCTTGGATTTACATTATTATAAAACCGTAAATCGAATGACCTTCATTAAGATGAGTGACAACTGGGTGAAGTAGGAAAATAACAGTAAGAAACCAGGGCACAGTACACCAACACGGATCGTTGAAATAGTACTGCTTCTTAGTTACGAGCCAGTGCGTCGTATTTTGATGGGGTAATGACAAACGTTCTAACATTGTGCCGATAATTTAAAAAAACAGATCGGGATTATATTGTTGCCAAAGGGCGCTAAGATCACTTGAGTTAATAGGCAAATCCCCTGTCGGTCGGATTCGTGTGGAGACTCGACAGATGGACGAACTTCAGGCCAAGCGATGCGGGAGCCACACTCGAGCAGTCTGTGTCTGGGTCCGATCCCTCAGCCTACTGGAGCGGACTCAAACCAACTACCGCTTTAATGGTCATGGAGGTTACATGTCAGGAGTTTATGGTGTACAGACCAGCAGACCATGGACATAATTTTACACAGATTTGTAACAATTCCTCAGATTTTTTATTGACTATTTTTGTTGACTTACTTTGTAGTCTGCAGTATGTGTTTAATGTCATGCTTAAATCACTGTAGTTTCATGGCAGCCTTGGATATGATGAACCACTGCTTTTGGAAAAACGAACCTGACGCTATGAGCCCGATAATGCACTTATTTCAACATCCTGGAGGTCAGTGCTAGCACCAGAACACTGTCCCCTCTGGTGGGTGCCAGCTGTTCAAAGGCTGGCAGTGATGTCTGGGATTAACCACTGCATTCCACTGGAACTGAGCACTAATCACTGGAATGATCAGAGTAAATCCACTGCCACTGCATTAATTAAAATGGCACCTAAAACAAGGAATAAAGCACTGTTGGCTCTTTTGGGCCCTAATAAGATGTACTTGCAGTCAAATGGGTAACCCAGAAAAGCAGAGCATGTTAAATTTCCATTACGCCATTCTGTCTTATTATTTACATTGTCCTGTTGTTCTTTTGTCCTGCTGTCCTGTCCTGTTGTCCAACTGATTTGCTTCTCTCCATCTTAGGCCTCACATCAGCATCCAGGTCATGTCCACTCCATAGCACACAGCCATGAGTCACAGGGAGGAGCTGGAGGAGGCAGGGCCTAAGTCCCTGCCCCTTCAGCGCATCCGGCAGCCCAAGGGGACATCTGCAGAGGGAGGTCGATCCAGGTGGAGGCCGTGCCAGCTAAACAGCCAGGATGCTCAGGGAAATGGCCATCATCATCATCATCATCATCATCAGCCGCACCACCACCATTACCACCAGCAGTCCCACCATCATCAACAGCAGTCCGGGACTGGCCGCGCACCACCGCGTCGCAGAAGACACGCCCCCGGTCACGCTCCTGTCCACACCCCTGGCCTCAGCCAGCACAGGGTGAGTGATGGCAGGGAGGGCGAGTCATGGCCGGGCCAGCTGCCCCGCCCAGGGCCGGTGAAGTATCGGCGGAGCGACGAGAGAGGCCAGCGGCACAGGCAGCAAACCACAGTGGGTTACACAGCAGAGCAGCAGCCACTCGATGTCCCGGAGACCGATCAAGCCCTGTCTCCTGAAGAGTCCCCCCAGGAGGGCCTGACTCCTCCCCCCCAGGAGGGCCTGACTCCTCCCCCCCAGGAGGGCCTGACTCCTCCCCCACAGGAGGACCTGACTTCTCCATCACAGGAGGATCTGACTCCTTCCCCAAGTGAAGAGGTGGAGCATGATGGAGGCAGCCCAGGCCTACGCTGTTCCTCCAGCACTGAGAGCAGTCTCCACGTGGAACAGGCGGAGAATCTGCAGTCTGAGAGGGAGCAGATGGACGATGGGGAGGGAGGAGGAGCTGAATGGGAGGCGGATGAGGGATATAAAAAGGAGGTGGAGACTCCCAATTCTCACAATGAAGCTGAGGGCCATGAGGGGCACCAGGGCCACGTGGCAGCAGGCAGTGCAATGCACTCCCACAACAGGAGGGCGGGGCCTATAAGGGTGGATGTCCCCCCTTGTGCTGCAAGCCCTCCTCACCCCCAATCTTTCTCCAGACCTCTCAGGGGTTACAGCTCGGAGACAAAACCAGGCCCCACCTGTTTCACCTCAAATAGCTATGCAATCGCTGGCACAGGTCTGAGGTCAGAGCGTGGTGCAGGTGCTCAGGCCTGTGAAGAACCTCTCTCCGACACCAGTCCAGAAGCCTGCTCTGACTCCTCACAGCTGTGCTCAGAATCCTGCCCCAAACCCTTCCATACCATTCCGACAGAAGCATTTGCTAGGCATGAGCGCTCAGAAGAACAGCAGACCTGTGTGAAGAGCTTGGACAGGCCTAGGAACCACCCTAAACCCACGGCAGGTCAGCAGGATGTGCTCAGAGAGCAGGCGTGTGTGGGGTCCAGGCTTCACCGCTACAACCAGCAGTCTGGCGACGAAGCAGGCAGCCCGGAGAGAGGCAACGCTCGGAGCGGGAAGCGCGCAATACCTCATGAGCGCTGCAATCAGGAAGCTCGAGGGCTCTGTGAGGAGCACCATGACATGGGTCCCAGCTCCTCTGACACGGACGGAGGAGAGGCCCCGCCTCATGCGCCCACTGTGGGGCCGGTGTTGGGGAGTGCTGGAGGGGACGCCATCTCTCTGGCTATACGAGACATCAAAGAAGCCATCGAGGAAGTGAAGACGAAGGCTGTGCGCTCACCCTACACACCTGACTCGCCTACAGAGCCGGTGTGGGTGATGAGGCAGGACACAAGCCCAGCAGAGGAACGCCCCCTACAGGATCACCCACAGACGCAACCTCAGGATTCTGCTCCTCAGTGCATGGTGAGTACACCTGTATATATGTATTTCTATTAAAACAAACACTGCGCCACAAAAAAGTTTGTGCTAAAATGGTAAAAATAGGTACAGTGGTATGCAAAAGTTTGGGAACCCCTGATCATTTTCATGATTTTCCTTTATAAATCTTTGGTTGTTTGGAT
>JAOYMR010000014.1:9686657-9700745 GCA_025802075.1 Tenebrosternarchus preto
ACCAACTTTATGGAGATGCAGATTTCATTTTCCAACAGGACTTGGCACCTGCACACAGTGCCAAAGCTACCAGTACCAGGTTTAAAGACCATGGTATCCCTGTTCTTAATTGGCCAGCAAACTCGCCTGACCTTAACCCCATAGAAAATCTACTGAGTATTGTGAAGAGGAAGATGTGATGCGCCAGACCCAACAATTCAGAAGAGCTGAAGGCCACTATCGGAGCAACCTGGGCTCTCAAAACACCTGAGCAGTGCCACAGACTGATCGACTCCATGCTACACCGCTGCAGTAATCCAGGCCAAAGGAGCCCCAATTAAATATTGAGTGCTGTACATGTTCATACTTTTCAGTTGGCCAACATTTCTAAAAATCGTTTTTTGTATTGGTCTTAGGTAATATTCCAATTTTCTGAGATACTGAATTTGGGATTTTCATTAGTTGTCAGTTATAATCAGCAAAATTAAAAGAAATAAACATTTGAAATATAAGTCTGTGTGTAATGAATGACTATAATATACAAGTTTCACTTTTTGAATGGAATTACTGAAATAAACTTTTTCATGATATTCTAATTTTATGACCAGCACCTGTAATTCCACTCAATACTACTGATTTACTGTTCTGGTTTGAAAATGCGTTGGCCCAAAATGCATGTTGTGATTCAAATTTGGAGTTAGTCACAGTTGCTAGGGGACAGCTTAGGTTGCTGGAAATATGTTTTACAATTTTTTTTTAATGAAACTTTTACCATGAAGTATAAAACTGCTCTAACACACCCAGTTCAGCTCAGGAAGGGCATGTTAATGACCAGACTACTTAAATGGCAGTGAAACCACAAGACAGACATTTCTGTTCCCTCTTTCTATGGACCAGGTGCACATAGAGAAGCAGAAAGGTGAGATCCTCGGCGTGGTCGTTGTGGAGTCTGGCTGGGGTTCCATCTTGCCCACTGTCATCATTGCGAGCTTGATGCATTCTGGGCCGGCGGCAAAGTCAGGCCGGCTCAACATCGGGGATCAGATCATGACGGTGAACGGCACCAGCCTGGTGGGCCTGCCTCTCTCCACCTGCCAGAGCATCATTAAAGTGAGGCATTCTCCTGATCACGCTCACTGCCCGCTAGGGTGTCTTTGGCACTTCAGAAGGAGCTGATATGACATAGTGAGGAGTATCACTTGATGCTACATAGTCTCTAAATGTTAGAAATGTCTTGGTTAATATATGAAGTTGCATGTGTGCACCACCTTTCCCACTACACAAATATGATTTACAGTCAACACATTGTGCAATGATTTTACATCCAGTCAAAGCATTCTATGAGAGAAACCAAAGTGATTTTTCCTTTTTCAGTTCAAGCAGTTTTTAGTAGTGAGATTGAGCTAGTTTTTTTCTATCCGTCGCCACAGGGGCTGAAATCTCAATCCAGGATCAAGATGAACATCGTTAGATGTCCTCCCGTCACCATGGTCCTCATCCGTAGACCGGACCTCCGCTACCAGCTGGGCTTCAGCGTGCAGAATGGCATTGTGGGTAACTTCCTGCCAAAACTTGGCCATGTTGTGACACCATTTCTGCTCCCAAGAAATACATCTGTATTAAATACGTACACAGTAAATGTGTGCACCAGACTGTTGTAAAGAGGATGAAGTAAATTAGTTTTTCTTTTTGATTTCAGATATGTAGTCTCATGAGAGGAGGTATAGCTGAGAGGGGCGGAGTCAGAGTAGGCCACCGCATCATTGAGATCAGTGGACAGAGTGTTGTGGCCACACCCCATGAGAAGATCGTTCACATTCTTTCAAACGCAGTTGGAGAGGTACCTCCCCACTCATATGGCTGTAGCCTTGGGTTTTACTTTTTTTTTTTGTTACTAACATCAACAAGGGATGGTGTTTCCAGAGCTGGGAGCTCTTTTAGTAGACTGGGGTTTTACACTGCACCATGCAGCTCACAGACCTTGTACTCTCCGGAGAAATCTGGCCCAGTGCCAAAATCTCACTTCAAAAATCACACACACAAGGATGAGGGTTGGATTCTCTGACTAATTCTGAATGGCTGTTTTTCTTGTTTCTCTCAGATCCACATGAAGACCATGCCTGCTGCCATGTACCGCCTGCTGACGGCCCAGGAACAGCCCGTCTACATCTGACCTTCGCTCCTCCTGCTCACCTATGCTAATTCAAGGTTGAATATTCATGTGATCGTTTACATATTTATTACACTGGATGTATATCTTCTCAGAGCCTTTTAACCTGCCTTAAGCTGTAAGGGACCTAACTCGCCCAGAAGTTCTTGGGTTAGAGAACTAGCTGTGCTGCAGCTCGAATGAACTGATTTGCTCACTGGTGAGCACTTTGTGCCACATAGTTAAACATCCGGCTGCTTTATTTGGACCATAATTATTTGTTTGTTGCACGTGAACGCCTTTATTAAAATGCCACATGTCTGCGATGAAAGAGGAAACTCCTGGCACACAATTGAAAGCAAGTTAATAGATGTTCACTAGCATTAGCGCAGCCAGCATTAGTGCTGCAAAGGCCAACACTGCAGTTCGATTAACACACAACAGTTGCCCTAGTTACAAAGTCAAGGAACTCCTCATTCAAATCCTCAATGTTACATGAAAAATCTCCTCTGCAACATGGGAATTTTTCCTTTGAGGAAAGACTTCAAAGTAAAAGTCACATGCCACTTGTGCACCTGCTGCTTACAGACTGGGCTGAGTACCAAAGACGGTGTGGTAATAATCTCTACTTCATCAGCACTGCACCTGAACCACTACAGACCATTCGCATTGTAACAGTAAATCTACAAGATATTAGATGTTAATGTTGAACACAGATGTAATTTATTAAGGCACAAGATTGTTCATGCTATTCCTGATAGTAAAGGAACAATAATTAAGAAATGCTGTACTTTTTCTTTGACTTTTAAGGTAAAAATATTTTGATTTATCCACATTCACAGAAATAGTTTGGACCTGATGTTTTGAAACCAAAACACACAAGGTGATCACATGTAAATATGTTGAATGTAAAACTCAAAACAACTCGCAAAAGTCTAAAATGAAGAAGCATTACATTTAAGGCGACTTGAACAATGTGTCATGTTACAAGCAGGTCATGACCTCTTGCCAATCACAGTGAGGTTCACAACACTTTTCCCAGTGTGGATTAGAACTCTAGAACAGCTATAAATTTTCATTAGAGGAAAAAAAAAGAAGGTACTACAGCTGTAGTCAGTACATCAATCTATTCTCAGTATTGTATAAAAAAGATAAATATAGGGGAAAAAAACCCAGGATGTTCATCTAGCCCAACCTTAACTCTTACATGTTCGATTTGAACATTGAAACTGCCTTTGTGATGTTTCGTGTATCAAAGCCCAGACGCTCTACAAGACTCTAAGGGCACGGTCCATGACGCATGCAGGGTGTCTGCAACAACATGACCCCAGTTCATGGGTCTGGAGATATTGGGGAGTCCGAGTCCTACAGCTCGGTATCGTTGTATTTCTGGGGGTTGTAGTAGCCTTGGCGCGACTGGTCAGAGAGCTGCCGGCGGTAACGCTCATCCTCGTCAGCAGCAGACGGGTAATGAGGACGGCCTTCCGAGAAGGACGACTTGGAAGTTATGCCATGTGATTCCGAACTGGAAAATAGAGGAAGGTTTTATAATCAGAGCCGAGCAAAAAACAAAATACAAATTACAGCGACACATTCATGAATAAATGCAGTACGGTAACGGTTTATTATTCAAATTTTGGTCTCACCCAAAAGGCTGCGGTCTGTTCTGACTGGGCTTGGGTTTGACAGGAACAGCATAAATGTCTGGGTGTTTCTGGGAGATTTCCAGCTGGACAGAAAAAGAAGTTCAATAATTGTCAAGATTCACAAGCAACACCCCTCCTCTCAAGTGACACAAAAGATGGTTTTAATCATAAATCTCTAATCATCAATCAAATGGTAATCATCAGAGTAAACTTGTTTATTCTTGAGAGGGCAGGGGAGTATAAGCTGTGTGTGAGAGAGAGAGAGAGAGAGAGAGAGAGACCAACCCGTGCGTGTTCAGCCTCCTGCAGCTCCAGCATCCTCTGTGCACGAGCAAGGTGGTCCATCTGCTCAAACGCCTTTACCTTACCCAGGAAGGAACGGTTGGCTGGGTCCTCCTCACCCGCGGTAGGCTCCGGCACTGGGCCGCCCCGCCCCAGGAAGCTGGGCTTCTGGGCCACGGGCGGTGGAGGGGGCCTGGAGCCGGCAGGCGCGTCACTGCTCGTCGTGCTGCTGGAGGACAGGTCGAAGCTGCGTGCGTCAGTGCCTCGAGGCTGGGACTTGGCCTGGAACAAAAAAACAGGGAAATGGGAGCTCTCAGCAGAGAGAGGCAGGCGCCGGCCTGTCCATAAACACGAGGCGGGCAAAGGTACGCAGAAAGAAGCCCGATGTCAAAGAGGTCGTTGAGCTGCTACTTTAGCAACAGGTGTTGTGTGCGTGGGAGGAGCTTAAAGGAGGGGACGCTCACCTTGGGAGGTTCTGGGACAAAGGAAGGAGGAGGACTGGGATCTCGCAGCACCTCTCTACTCCCAGCTCGCTTCATCCGGGGCACATGGGCAGGTTTCTGTAAGGAGAGAGAAGGGGGGGGGGGTGTTGGGCCAGCACACAGGCCCACGCACACACAACAATCACATTGGCTTTTAAAGCTGTTTTAAAATAAGTTGAAAGTATTAACAGCATATTGGCTTTGTTGTACTAAAATCAGTAAAATGCTTTTCCCTGAGGACCATCAGGTTAGATTTTATTTCTAAGATCAGATAAGCATGCATGTTTGCAAGGGTGCTCCTGTTTGAGTGCAGTTCCACAAGTGTCCTTTAGAGGGGAGTGTTGGCAGTCAGGACTGGTAGTGATCTTAATGATTATAAACGGTTACAAGCGCTACATATGCTACTATATACGTAACATTCACAAGCCAGTGAAAAGATATGCCTTACTAGTGCCGCCCACAGACTTTTCTTCTACCAGATTCCCTTAGGCAAATGGAAAGGCAAAGGCCAGTACAGCCCTAGTTAAACTACCATCATCATCCAATACAGCCCTAGTTAAACTACCATCATCCAATACTGCCCTAGTTACAGTTCCATCATCAAGTAGTTCCACTGCCCATGTTTCTAATGTGCCCAGAACACGCAGGCTCCTCTTACATAACAGTGCAATCTAGTGATCTCTTCACAGGGAGGCCACACAACTGCATTACTCATGCAATCTTCCTCAGTTCTCACACGCACATGCACACGCACAGCTGTGCTGTGTGTACTGACTACATTAGACTGAAAACCCTGACGACAGCTTACAAATCCAAACAAGACACAAAAAGAAAAAAGGATTTCATACATAATGAACACACACACACGGCTCACATCATCAGGAAGCACCGGTTCAGAGGAGCGGCTGGTGCCCGACACACGGGGTTCGTCCACAGCCTCGTCCAGCTCGTTGTCTGTGTAAGCCCCTCCCTCGTCATCACTGGTCAGACGGCTGTCCATACTCAGGTAGTCGGCGCTCATGGCCGACAGGTAGGACATGCGGTCGTCCTGCTGGTCTAGGTCTTCCTCTGAGCCTTCCAGCTAAACATTGGAGTTTATGTTAGTATTTATGTCAGCGTTTGCGGCAGCATATGACAATCTACACACACGTTGTAACGGGGCTGGTGAGTGTTGCCACAGTGAGCCTTACTTTGCTCTCACACACCCACACGGCTCGACTCTGCTGTTCACGGACAGTGTCCTTCAGGCTTCCGTACCAGGCATCATGGCTCGCGTTCAGATCCACGGTGTCTGCAGAGCAGGAGAGGAGAACCAGAGAGGAGAACCAGAGCCAAGAGGGCCGCCAGAGCCCCAGGCCACAGGTGTGCGTTTCCATCAGTGTTCTCAAGCTGTGTATGCAAAGCAATGTTCTATGATTTTAAAAAATAATAAAATATTGTTAAAATCAAACAAACAAAAGGTAAGGAATAAGAAAACTCCCAGATGAAGTTTGGTGGTGCTGACCAGTGAAAAGGTGTGAGCAGGTTTTGCGCAGCTTCACGGCCTGCTCGTAGAGTTTGCGGGAGCTGCGGTTGGAGCCAGGCATCAGGCGATTCCTCATGATCTTCACACCCTGCCTGCTGTCTGGGTTCAGAAAGACCACGATGGGGTACCACTGTGTGTAATTGAGCGTGTCCACAGCCTTAGGGGTGATGTCAAGCAAAGCGTGCTTATCCTGAGAGAGAGAGAGAGAGAGAGAGTGTTGAGATCCCATTTCAATTCTCACTGCTCTTTAGAGAAACTCTGGAGCTTTGAGAAGAAGGTAGGGATTTACCTGTTCAATGATCTGGCGAATGGTGTTCAGTTTCACCACTCCTGAGGACTTCTCGGAGCCTGCATCTTTGGGCTCCGTCTCTGTTAATGAAACATGATCAGCATTACACTCAAGCAGCCAGAAAAAGGGTAACCCTTACTCTAACCCCCGAATGGCAGAGACCACATCTCTTCTCACTCACTTGCAAGGACAAACTCCTCTGGCAGATCATTAGCCAATTTCTCGTTAGCCGCGTCAGCAATCGGACCAAAAAGAACCACAGGTCTCCGGAACCCGGCTAAGGAGAATGAGAAACGGTGGCAGTGAGGAACACAGCGCCTGGTTCATGCAACACAAGTTTTGCTGAAACACACTGCCGTCGTCTCAACCAACAGCAACATACCCTCCCGCAGCACCACTCGCTCGTACGCGGGGAAGCGCGTGGTGACGGCCACGGCCGTGAGATCCTCTTTGCTCTTGCGGAGGTCCTTCTTCTTGCCTGCCCTTTGACCTCTCAGCCTCCAGAAATCTCCTCTGTCATTGGCTGCTCCCTTCTGGGTGTTCTGCACGTTGGCCATCTGATCTGCCCTGTTGGTGAAGGAGGGAGATACACAGTCAAGCACGGCACCACGGCAACAAGCAGACCAGAGGGTTATGCAGTGGATCCTGAAGCAGCGTGCCACGGCTAGTGTGCACACACACCCACACCCACACACGATTTCGTGCACGCGTGTACCCACACGCACACACTTGCAACCCTCTTCGGCTGACCTGCTCTTGCTGGGGATGACGCCCTTATCGAGCAGCTGGTTGCCTCGGTCGGTGCGGATGGCCAGCCAGCTGCCCAGCTTGCCGTCGTACAGAGTGTCTACCACCTTGAACACCTCTCCCCTGGTAAAGGCCAGGCCCTGCGCACAGTCTTTCTCGTGCTCAAAGTGGGTCCTGATGAAGAAGCTGTCCCCTCGGCCAGACTCCCGCACCTCCTCATACACTGCACCATCCAGCACACAAGTTTGAAAGTAAAATCACAAAATAAAAAGACTATATACTTCTGCATTAAGACACAACATGTAAGGCAAAAGTACTGCATGACTTCTTTTACACTTGGTAGTAGAGACACTCTGCCAGAGCTCTGAGGAGGAGGCCAGTCGTACCGTCAGGCTTGCTCTGCGCCAGGATCGTGACCTCTTCTCCTTTAGGAATCTCCAACAAGTACAGCACTGCATCTTCTCTCACCATACATCTGAAGTCCGTGTTATTCACCTGCCGGGAGAAATCAATAGGATATTCATCTCAATTCTATGAATTTTTTTACATTTTAAAACAGATGTCTCTTTCCACTATAAAGCATCTCACTATTACAGCAGAGCATCTCACTATAGAGGTTCCTGGGTGTTGGAGGGAGTTTGTGTACCTTCATAATCTGGTCTCCTGTACGCAGGCCCTCAACTTCAGCAGGGCTGTCCTCCTGAACACCCGCTACGAAAATGCCCACGTCATTGCCCCCTGCCAGCTGCAAGCCCACGCTGTCACCCTTCTGAAAGCGTACCATCACTGTGCCAGGTCTGCAGTGGAAACATGCCATTTTGATGAAGCATGTATCCGTAACTACATTTAATTGAATGTAATTATCCGTAAATACATTTTTGATACGTTTACTCAGATGTTTTCG
Organism: Tenebrosternarchus preto; assembly: GCA_025802075.1. Lineage (NCBI taxonomy): Eukaryota > Metazoa > Chordata > Actinopteri > Gymnotiformes > Apteronotidae > Tenebrosternarchus > Tenebrosternarchus preto. Next base: position 9,694,661 of record JAOYMR010000014.1, read on the forward strand.
CCTCAGGTGAATCACAGGACACCTGCATGTGTTGGGAGGAGAGTGATGTTCGACTAGCGTCAACCTGGACAACAGCGTTCCCCGGAAACAATGCCATCCCTTAGAAACTTGACCAAAATTTGGTTTCTTAGCCTTGCGGCCCTGGACAACTCTGGCACTGCAAGCGCCCCATGACAGCGTAGCTGAGTTGAGTGTAACAGCCATGCTTCACTTCAGCAAACGACTAACTGCAAATGCTAATTAGTGCAAATCTAAAATTGAACCCTTGACCCCAAAGCAAAAAGACCCCAAGGTTTTTTGTTCTGTTCTAAGGCCAGTGTTTGTACAATGGCGAAAGGGACTCCTACATACCCATAAACTGCCAGGTCCTCTGGGCTTGGTCTCAGGGGAGTCTTTGGAGGGGCTTTGGCTTTTGGTGGAATGCTGATTTTGGGAGCAGCATTGACCACTGGAGCTGTTGGCAAAGAGTGATGAACATCAACATCAAGCTTTCTCGGTCTCTCGGACTTGCTTCATTTACAAGATCTCTCAAATCTCAGAATGCAGAGTGTAAAGGAGGTGTTCCGACCTGGAGCTTCCTCAGGAGGGGGTTCGTCTTCCTCCATCGGTGGTGGTGGCGGCAGATCGTCTGGATTTGCCAGGAATGGCGTTGGCACGGCACCTTTCTTAGCCAGTCTGGTGGGAGCTTCATCCCTGCAACACCGCACATCCCACTGTCATTATGTCTTATAGCTCTTAGAACTAAAGCAGAAATGAAACAGACATTTCCATATCAGCAGGACTGTCCCATCAACTGAAGGGTAGTAATGTTTCCTGGCATCAATTTCCTGTCACCGCTCTTTGACACTGATCATGACACAAAGGAACCTGTTCAGGATGCTCCTGTAAATATGCCTCTGCGTCGTGTCCGACACTTTCAATAAGTGTTTTCACGTAATGAACCTGTAATATCACATTTAGTAATTGATCGCTTTATAATTCATTATGCACTGAAGGGTAAACTACACTTCACAGCAAATCCCCGACTAGTTTATTGCTACAGACTTTGAAGAGTCCAGCCTGGTAGGTCACCTGTTTTTTTCACGGAGCCTCTCGTTGGAGGAGTGGGGCGACGTGTCCGAGTGGTGACCTCGACGATCGTCTTGAGGAGAATACGACCGGTAGGACCCGATCTCAGAAATGTCTGCGGTAAACACACCAAGCCAAAATTTCACTAGGTGCATGTGCACTACAGCCTCATGCTGCTGTGGTTAAAGAGGCGTGGCAACAGCTGTGCAGTGCAGATAAAGCCACACCCCCACTAAGCTCAAAACCTCACAGGAAGTCAATGTAGCAAATACTACCACAGGGTCTTTGCAAATACTGCAAAATATATTTTTTAATGTGTTGATTGGACAGTTGGTCCCAAAACTGCACTGTATCTGCACTGCAGAATACATGTTAAAGGACAAACCATGGCAGCAAACAGCAAGAAATTCTTCTTCCACAGAACATACAATTTATTGTGCGGGAGGTTTACACAGTTCAACAGAAGAAGGCACAGTGCGTCTCTACCTCTGTTCTCTGAGGTCAGCAAAAAGAGGCAAACACAGACTGTGCGATGGGTAAAGAATCCTACAGCAAGTCATGTTATAGAAAGTCATCGGCAACAAGGGTTTAAAACAGAATTAATCTTGAGCCCAACAGCTCAAACTATTTTTGTGTGAATGGCAGTTCAACAGTGACTTCACACATCCTTAAAAGGAAGTGGTCACCAGGAAAGATCCACTTCTTAACAAGCACCCAAGCGTTTTTTGATTGGCTGGACTTACCATCTAGCTCAGAGTCGCTATCAGCCATTGGTGGGATGCGGACCAGCACCTTGCGGTGATCCCTCTGCACCATCATCTGCAGCTTCCCACGGGACTTCTCGATCAGCTTCCCTGCATCACTCAGGGACAGGTTCTCTGTGACCGTGCCATTGATCTGAGAGAGAGGGTAAGATGAGAAGAAGTACCATTTACAAATCACAATACTGTTTATTAGATCTACTGTTGTTTTTATATCATCATTAATTACAAACTGAACATCCAATTATTTTAGACATTCCCAGAGTCAATTTCCTGGAATGCCTGGACATCTGATACCTTAAGAATGATGTCTCCCTCCTGCAGGTGGCCATCCCTGGACGCCAGCCCTGTGCTGGTCATCTCCTTAATGAAGAGCTGACTGCCCAGACGCAGGCCATACTCTGGGAGGAGGAGAAACAGAATTGGCAGGGTGAGAAACGTGTTTAAAAAACTGCTGAAACGTTTTTTAGAAAACGCCTGCATGCAGGAGCAGTTGGGTTGTGACGTGCGTGATGAGGGACGGAGTGCGACCCCTCCATACCCTCGTTGGGTCGGTTCTTCTGCAGTGTGACGCTGACTGGTTTCTCCAGGGGCTCTGTAGTTCGTAAAGACACTGGCGAAGGAGAGCGGTCCAAGCGGTCTCGGCTGGCGCTCCTCTCAGGCACATCGCCTCTCCTCGGCTCTGGGAGGCGGTGGGGTGGCTCGGGACTGTGCGTTCGGTCCAGGGTGTAGTCACTACGGTATCGGCGGTCTGGGCTACGACCTCGGCCCAGTGCTCGGTTGGAGCGGTAACTCTGGTCTGGGCTGTAGTCGCGATCAAGGGCATGTTCGCTACGGTAACGGCGCTCAGGGCTACGGCGACGGATCTCGGGACTCTGCTCCCGCTCCAGTTGTCGCCCCCGGCTACCGTCCCGTCTGTACTGACGTTCAGGACTCTGCTCCCGCTCCAGCTGTCGCCCCCGGCTACCGTCCCGCCGGTACTGGACCTCGGGGCTCTGCTCCCGGTCGAGTTGTCGCCCCCGGCTACCATCCCGCCTGTACTGACGTTCGGGACTCTGCTCTCGCTCCAGCTGTCGCCCCCGGCTACCATCCCGCCTGTACTGACGTTTGGGACTCTGCTCTCGCTCCAGCTGTCGCCCCCGGCTACCGTCCCGCCGGTACTGCTGTTCAGGGCTGATGCCGCGCTCTAGGGTTCGTGGCTGCCCACGGTCATAACTGTACTCGGAGTTGGGGTAGCCTCGCTCTGAGCCGTCGTCATAGTCCTGCCGCCCGCTGTACATGCTGCCACGGTCCTGGTCGTAGTCATCACCATATTCGTAGTTACCAAAGATATGGGCGTCTGGGGTGGGCACAAGCTTTGGCTGGCTGATGGAAACTCTCCGGGCCCTCTTCACTACCTGTAGGAGGCAAGTGAGGATAAGGAATCACTGCAAAAGTGCATTTACATTTTTTACTTTTACATTTTTTTTTCCTTTTAATGCTGCTTCATAGGTCTTCTTCACTTAAATTTAGCATAAACCATGCCTACATACTACACAATCTTGTTAAAAAAAAAAATAGGGTTTTCTTTTTATGGGTTAAATATGAAACATTAACAGTTTAATATGTTCTATTTCATAATGATGCCTTGGTAAAACAATTACAAAATATTTCTTTATTAAAAAAAAAAAAAAAAATTTAAGTCCAGCTCACTATTTTGGCGATTTTGCCACATTTGCGGAGAGTCTGTACAGCGAAGGCGTGAGGCACGCTCTCCATGGGCCACTGGTTGACCTGGACCACTCGGTCGTTCTCGCTATGGAGCCAAAAGAAACAGCACCAGCATGAGTACACACAGGCAGGCTGTCCGAACAGGATTGCCACATTCCCCAGTGACTGCGCTGGTCTTACAACAGGAGTCCGTCTGCAGGGCCTCCCTGAAGGACATCTGAGACGATGATCGAGGTTTCCCCGCTTTCTTCGTTTGGGTTATCCTTCCCACCGGACACGGCGATTCCAAACCCCATTTTGGGATCCTACATTGAGAAAATATGGGGTCATTCCCATGTACAATGTATATGTATAACCATAACCAAGCAATCTAGCCAAGGGATCTAGGGTGGATGTGAGACAGTGGGATGAAAAGGTTGCTTGCTGGGCAGGACCTGGTACTGTTTGCAAAGGGGGCTTCAAACAGGCAGCGATCTTCTTACGGTACACACATTTAATTCTGCATTGCTTTGGATATGCAGAATTAGAAACTAATGAAGAAATGTGCTCTAGCTAAATCATCAGGCAGAGCAGTTACAGGCAGGGCAGCAGCTAAAAAGATTCCAGTGGAACCCAAGACCAGAACAAATGGATGGAGACTTGAGTGATGCGTTGTGGGAAAAGGCCATGGGGGCACTCACTCACCCGCTGAAGGGTCACTGTGTACTGCTCCCACACCATCTCCTCCATAATTGGGTTCTGAAGAACAAGGAGATTCACTGTAAGAGGACGTAGCGCTGAGCGCAAGATTCTACAGCTGCCATTAGGCCTCTGAACTTCTCAAGTAGTCTTGCGGAGAAAAGGAGTGGTGAGATATGAGGAAAAACTGGTACAGAGCATTATGTGGTGAGTCATAAAGACAACAGCAGATCTGGCACATGCACTGGCCAGCAAATTTCTCCCTTGGCTGGGCTTGCTTATATAGTAACACGCACACACAATGATTACAAATTCTGCTTTTTAATCTTCTTGGCCCACTTTCAAAGATGCATTACACTATTGTCCTAAATAATCCTCATCCTACAATCCAGCACAAACATACATACAAACACCAACACAAAGACATGCAATGGCATGCATGCAAGTGTACAAACATGTACGCGCATGCACACACAAACACACTCACATGCACTCACACACACACTCACGCATGTGCGCACACTTTGTATTTAATCATCAAGATGCAAGAAGCCACAAATCATGTAGCGTTTGGCAAAGCCATCCAAGTGTGACCCATGACATACTGAACCATAAATTCCTGTCTGATTATTTCCTGTCTGATTATGAACAAACATATCAGTATGCTTTCTTCACATCACGCATGCCGAACCTTCATTACAAGAAATAAAACCACAAATAACAACTCTCAAATGTCATCTGTTAGCTCAAAACTGGTTCTACATTATACACATCAAAAGTTAAAGGTAACCGTTATTACCATGACGATGCCCTCATCAAATCAATACGAACAGATTTCAACCTTGATGCCTGAGATCCGTCGACCTAAGTGCACTTTCAGCTTCCAAAACCTAAAGCAACATCATTAGAAATGTACTAATGTGCCTTCAGTCAGTCAAACTCCCAACAACGGCGCACAGACAGCGAGGTCCAGCACTGCGGTCCGAGCGGTGAGACATAGAGCAGGAGAGAAGGATCTTACGTGCCCCTGAACCACTTGCATGGACTTGATGGCTTGGATCCATTTCCCATGCAGCAAGAGGACCGTCTTTATCCCGAGGCCATTCCTCCGGGCCGGCATCTCGGCTCACCCGGAAGAGCGCACGGCTCGCTGGACAGTGTGGCGCGGACAGGAAAGCCACTCTGTGCTCCTGCTTGCACACAACTGCCCCCTTCTCTAACCCCCACCACCACCTCAACAGGTTTTAAAAGGCAGTTAAAGTGACGGACCACAGTGGAGCACAAATCCCTCCCTGGGAGTTCTTGGGTTATGCAAGATCTGAATTGGAGCCATCTCCTGTAACGACACCTGGACTTTTGGACCTCTGCCCACTGCAAAAGTAGGCAGTGTCTGTGTGCGTGCAAGTGTGCATGAAAGAACTAGACAAAGAGAGAGGGGTCTGAGCATTGGAAGTTGGTTCTATGCCAATTAAATATGCAAACACTGACTGAACTGTTACTTAATACTGTAGCACACCAGCCAGACAGTTAACTGTCCACACTGTCTGTGCACCGAATCTCCTCGACTTCTTAAAAAGGACTCAGAACAAGATGCCTGATCTGCACACACTCTGTTACTGCAGGACGCAGGAGGTCACTTGATGTGAGATGCTACAGCAGTGAGGCTCCAAGCCTGCTACTGCACAACCATGCTCACATCTCTCTTAGCAACAATCAAGCTGAAAGTGAGGTATACCTACCTCACTAACCCGAACCCTAGGAGGTATACCTACCTCACTAACCCGAACCCTAGGAGGTATACCTACCTCACTAACCCGAACCCTCGGAGGTATACCTACCTCACTAACCTGAACCCTCAACAGATATAA
>JAOYMR010000014.1:9707713-9721277 GCA_025802075.1 Tenebrosternarchus preto
TACTTCACATGACCATTGTTAATTTAGATTTGTGCACTTACTTCACGTGACCATTGTTAATTTAGATTTGTGCACTTACTTCACGTGACCATTGTTAATTTAGATTTGTGCACTTCACGTGACCATTGTTAATTTAGATTTGTGCACTTCACGTGACCATTGTTAATTTAGATTTGTGCACTTCACGTGACCATTGTTAATTTAAATTTGTGCATTTACTTCACGTGACCATTGTTAATTTAGATTTGTGCACTTCACGTGACCATTGTTAATTTAGATTTGTGCACTTACTTCACATGATCATGTTAATGACATGTTAATTTCAACACATTCATACTTATGAATAATTTAAGCATTTTGGTATGTAGGACACCAATTGTTAAACTGCAGGAGGGTATCAATGAAGTTTTCAACTTAAGTAAGAAATTTCTTATAATTGTACCCACATGAGCCATTCTAAAGATTTACATAACAAACTTCCAAAATGAACAAAACAAATGGCAGTAAATATATTTGCAGCACAATTACATGGATCTCAACATAATGATATAAATCAGTGTTACTGAGTCCCGCTTGCAGGGTCTTCTTGCACTTGTTGCTTCTGTTATTCCCCTGAAGCATCTGACTCACAGGCTCCTGTGTTGTTATGGCTGTATTAAACCATGACGACTCTGACTCACAGGCTCCTGTGTTGTTATGGCTGTGGTAAACCATGAAGGATCTGACTCACAGGCTCCTGTGTTGTTATGCCTGTATTAAACCATGACGGCTCTGACACACAGGCTCCTGTGTTGTTATGGCTGTGGTAAACCATGAAGGATCTGACTCACAGGCTCCTGTGTTGTTATGGCTGTATTATACCATGAAGGATCTGACTCACAGGCTCCTGTGTTGTTACGGTTGTGCTAAAACATTACGGCTCTGACTCACAGGCTCCTGTGTTGTTATGGCTGTATTAAACCATGACAGATCTGATTCACAGGCTCTTGTGTTGTTATGGCTGTGGTAAAACATGGACAGCATCTTCTGTGATTTCCCTGAAGCAGCATGATGGATCTGATTCACAGGCTCCTGTGTTGTAATGGCTCTGTTAAAACATGGACAGCATCTTCAGGGGGAAATCACCCATAACTGAATACCAGTAATACCAGTAATATAAACATTGTTACAAAAACTACAAGTCCACATCTTCCAGAAGGCATTTATGTGCAGGAGCAGCATGGCGTCTACTCTGCCATTGCAAAAAAGGCCTGTCTCAGTTGTTTTTGTATTAGCAGCACTATGTAGCGAGAGTAATCACAGTGTGGAACACATGTTCCTGTGATCCTGTGAGACAGCCAGCACTGGCCATTAGGAGTCCCTCACGTGAAAAGTTGGCGCAGCTGACAATAATAACTGGTGAGGAGTCGTTAGCATGACATTACTGGGATTAGTGCTAACTCATTCATTCATTGTCATTCAAACTGGTGAAGTTAGCATGATGGAACCTGACTGAACAGTAATGCTGACCACGCATTTAGTTTTAGATTTTACGTCCTCTTCAGCAAACTTCACGTCACTAAAAGAAAAAGGGTCAAATACGAGGTTAGTGTTTCCACAAGGGAAAGATAAAGCTTATGCTGTCAGAAATGGTGGAGCTATCAATTTAGAACAGAACAGCATCTGCTCACCAGGTGAACATCAAGTTCAGACTCGGCAGAGCTGCTCTGGGTGGACACACATGGGTGGACGCAGTCATCTGCAGCCAGCGTGGAGCTGGACGTCTCAGGGTGAATGAATCTACAGCTCCAGATGTTTGATTTGTTCAAGAAAAACAAAAACAACAACAAAAGCAGTGCAGGTGAGTCTGCAAGCAGTAATGTAGCCAAGTATCATTATCTCAGAATGGATACACAGTTACAGTCATGTTTTCCTTCTCATTAATACAGATTAATGGATACACAGTTACAGACACGTTTTCCCCTAACCCTAACGTTAATACAGATTAATGGAGATAACATGGCTGCTAAAACTCACCTGGTATCCGTGTCTTCTTCCTGGTCAAGCCTAACGTCGTCTAAAGATGAGATGGAGGACACAGTACCAGTTGATACGCTTGCATGCAAATGAGCAGAGGTTGGAATGACATCAGGTTGCTGACACAAGCCCAGATCTGCCGTGGACGGACAACAGCAAGTCAGTGTATGTGGTTGGGCTTTGAAGTGTTAAACCATTGTCTGATTTAAATTTGAAGTGTTAAACCATTGTCTATCCCCAACCCTCCAAGAATATAAGATATGTGCATAAGATGAATGCCTTTGTCATCCAGGTTGTCTAGACTTTGTGTCTTCCTTTCCTCAGTGATCTCTTCCTGGACAGTCGGGAGAGCATCCTGTGATGCAGACCTGATTGGCTGGATGGAGTTCCTTTTCCTCCGAGAGGAGGCACCTCGCACTGCCAGCCAACAGAGATATGGAGTGATGCCAGGGTTTTCAGTTAGGAGTGAACATACATGGAGGAAAGAAGTCATATTTGGTATTATAAAATGATTTAATACATCTATAAAAATTTGGATGCTGGTGGTTTGAAGATAGAGGACAGGTGCAGCACACTCACACTGGATCTTTTTAAATACGGTGCCACCCATAAATGTCAAGAACCTGTCAGCATAGAAATTTGGTCTGTGGACTGACACCGTGTCCTAGAACATGCAGAACAGATGTGTGAAACAAAGTACATGTGTACTAATGCGCAGGATTCAATGTATTTAGACAAAGTGTTAAATACAACTTACACCATCATGTACAAGGGCTTTCCAGGAGTGCTCGATTTTTTTGATGAATCTTTATGACAGACAAAAAACAGTTATTTAACAGTTATTATAGTGTTTGCTAGCTGATTGTGCACTTATATAGTACATCTCATGTCCACATGTACTTCTATTCATGTTTTTGCTCTCTTTTAGTGGTATGTTTTACTCGGCTCGTACCTGTAAGACTGTAGAATGTCAATAATTCCCAAAAAGATCAACAGTGTTTCATCTTGGTGTTTAGCTGGGATCCCACCCATTCTAATAAAAAAAAAAAAAACATTTAATTGCTAAAATATTGAAAAACTGAAAAAATAATATAAAAATGAAAACATGCATGAATCATTACAATCTAATTGTTTTCCCTAGAATAAGCTTGATTTATGAGACAGTTACACGCATGGATTTCCAGCAGAAAACATATAGTGAAAGATTAGGCCTAAATTTTGAGGATTGTTCCTTTAGAAATAACAAATTTAAATTTTTTTATCAATGAGAAGACTTGAGGTGTGTGAGATTAGCCATGAACTGGGTAAGATTAGCCATGTGGAGTATACCGCGTTAACACTGCGAGATAACATAATCTGTGGTGGCCGATTTAGTGTTTCTGTGACCATAAACAGATGACCTTTGAGTTATGGCAGCAGATCAAAATTGCAGAGTGTGTGTCCTTTCCTACGAGGTTCATCTACAGGCCACCAATGAGAGGATGTCACCGGGTGACGTGAAACTCACGGGACAACTACAAATACTCTTTGGAAACAACATGCTTTTTGGAAATACCAACATCAGTATGGGAGAGCAACTAATTACTTGTCAGACCATCAGGATATCTAGGAATGACCTGCGTGTCCTAACCCTAACACTTACTGTACTCTCAGAAAAGGTCACCCCTCACGGACCAGATCACGGTTCATAGGCTACTCAGTAGGTTTCCTGAACATAACCTAAAGACAAAACAAGTTCTCCGCACCACATGATGCTATAAAAATACAAAAGTAAAGTATTTAAACATTTTTTTAGGTTTTCATAGTTTTTTAGGTTTTATTGGTCTCTGTTGTACTGATATGACAATAATATGAAAACTTGACCTCTCAGAAATCATGCAAATATATTTTTATTGTGCGCTCTGACCATCTGACCAGTCCCAAAGGTTCCAGATGATTGTTCTGCATAAATCACATCATCCAAAAAATGACAGCCTGCCTTCTACTATACAGCATTAAAAGTTCAGTTATATGTAGTCAGACATATTTTGATTCCACTATATAAAAGTATAACCATAATGTAGTATTTTAGCCTAGATCCTGCAGCGGCACCAGGGCGTAAGCAGATAGAGGTGTTGGGAGATTTGGTTATCAGGGGAACCTTAGCACTGTTTATACTCAGGAATGTCTAATTGACATGTGTTAACACAAAAAATATTCTGATGTTCCTTAATAAGGACTCAGTCTGTTGGCTTTATGTAAACAACATCTTTGTATGTTTTGTGTTTTACTCATTTCTGTAAAGTGTCCTTGAGTGTTATGAAAGGCGCTTATAAATAAAATGTATTATTATTATTATTATTATTAAACAAGACTGTGCTAAAGAATGCACACTAAATACACACTATTCATTACTGGTTTACAGTTATGTGAAGAAGCTTTTCTGCAGGTTGGAACCCTCATACAGAGACAATGATGCATGTTGGGAAACTACTGAGGGTGCAGTTTAGCTCACGTGTCATGGTCAGTTTCTGGGAGGGGCTCAGCAGGCTTGCCCCCCTGGATGGACTCCAGGGCAGTGGAGTACAGGACCTTCTGCCCTCCCTGGCGTCGACTGTCTCCCCTGTTTCCTCTCTCTCTCAACCTCTTGTTCAGCACATGGATCCCCAGCAGCAGGCTGTAGTCCATGATCTTGAAGCTCTCCAGCACCTGACAGCAGCAAAACCATGGCACAGAACCAAACAATCCATAATGAATTTAATAATCAGGTTTCTGATAGGTGCTTGAATTGTTTTACAAAAAAATCTTACAGCTTGGAGTACCAATAACAGGTCCTTCATAAAACAACGCTGCATCTATGAAATATATCATCAACATCAATCATCAGATGCAGAAATGCAGTGACGAAACCGGACAGAATTTTCTCAACCGCCAACATAGTTATGACTTGCCTCGAAAAATAGGTCTATTTTCCTATTGATACATTTGGAGTTCATTAGGAATTGGTTTAGTAAATTCCTTAATGGATGCTTTGCGCCATGTGGTCCAAAGGTGGATAAACAGTGGGTGAAAACTCTTGTGTCCCATTAACCAGCGCTGTTTTTAATTAGCTCAGTCAGAATGACCCAGGACTGCCCAGCATTCACTGCCATTACTGCATGCTTTTTTTACAACATGGACATAGTTCAATAAATACATAGATAGTATTACTAGGATAGTAATACTTTTCTTCACCTACACAATATTCGTAAGTTAAGGAATACACTATCCCGCCATGATGCAGAAAAATTTGTACATGCCATTATTAGCTCTATATTAGACAACTGTAACTCATTACTATTAGGATGCTCTAGTAAGAACTTAAGTCAACTTCAACTAGTTCAAAATGCTGCAGCCAGAGTTCTAACTAGAACTAGGAAATTCGATCATATCAGCCCAGTCCTATCAACCCTGCGCTGGCTCCCAGTCAAATTTCGATATTGACTATAAAATCCTTCTATTAACATATAAAGGTCTGCATGGGCCCCTGATTATTTGCAAGAACTTATTTCCTACTATGAGCCTCCATGTTTACTAAGAACACAGGGTGCTGATTCTTACTTGTTCCATCAATTAATAAGGTAACAGTAGGGGGAAGAGCCTTTTCTTATAAAGTCCACCAACTATGGAATAACCTTCCAGAAAATGTCCAGGACTCTGACACAGTCTCAATCTTTAAGTCTAGTCTAAAAATGTACTTATTTAGCTTAGCATTTGGTAATCAATATTCCCCCTTAGATAAAGGTTACAGATCCAGGGGTTCATGGGCAGAGGGTTTTATGGTATACTGAGACGCTGGTGCTGTCGTCTCACCACTGCACATGTTCACTCAACAAGTTTGTTGATGGTGGAGTGGAGGGATGCCTACGTCTCAGGGTGCCCCCAAGTCTGTGTTACCTTCTAGTTCTGTCCTTTTAGTTGGGCTGTAATAGTTAAATTGCCGGAGTTGCTGTCACGCTTCTGAAATGTCTATAATTAGTGTTCCATAATTAGCCCCATACAGAACTTACTGTCTCTCTTTACTTTTACCGAGCCAATGGATGTCCCCCATCCAGCTTGGTAAGGACTGGGGTGGCAAGCCACCCCCACCCCCTGTTGTGGCGCAGCCCTGGACTGTCATATTTTATAATTTACAGTTCTTTGTATTTTTTCGGTATATTTATCTTGTTGTCATGGTGACCGGTTTCAGCAAGAAGAGGATGGGCTCCCCCCTTGAGTCTCGGTTCCTCCCAAGGTTTCTTCCTCACACTCTTAGGGAGTTTTTCTTTGCCACTGTCGCCTCTGGATTGCTCATTGGGGGCTTGGACTCGGACACTTGTAAAGCTGCTTTGAGACAACATCTAGGTTTATTTGATTTGATTTTGAGACTATAAACAATGTCATTATCCCTGGTTTTAGTAGTCTGAGCCTGCGTCACTGTAGTTTAGAGATTATGGCATAATACTTTGCTCCGATTGAGTGACTCACTCATGCTCTCGAACAGAATGACATTTTTATACCACTTAACCTTAAGGCACTTTGTGGCAATGGCAAACATGTATTACCAAAGATTCCTCATTCAAACATGTTATGATCTGTATTTTAAATCAACAGATCCAAAAACTGGCACCAGTCTCCAAACACAGAGATCCTTGATAAGTACTGAGCACTGATGATCCAACACAGCATTGTCCTATCTGTGAAACGCTGCAGTTGAAACTTAAGCTTTCAACTACAAGCATATTCGTCTGACTTCATGGGACCACCAGGAACTGACCCGACAGTCTCGCTGCAGCGTCTTCATGAGGGCGCTGTACGTGTCGGTGTCGAACTGCAGGCCCTCGGAGTGCATCTCCTGGAAGTCCAGGTCTTTGAAGGTGGGCAAGGCCTTGGCGCGCTCTTTGCGCGATGCCCGCCGCTTGTACGTGGAACCCTTCAGGTCATATTTGTAGTGCATCGTCAGAGAACATGGCAGGACGTTATTCATCACCACAAGCCGAACGCTGACTCCTCCACACTGGATGCAGTAGAGGCCGTAGAACTTGGGCAGGAGGGTCCGTGGGTTCTGGTTCAAATTCTGCAACAGGAAGAAGCTTGAGGACCAAAGCGTTCTGTCATTACACCTAAAGCTTCTGTGATTGACTCTAATGTTCTAGCTAAGTTTTAATCCTCCATGCAAACCCTTCCCCAAAGCCCCTCCCTCCAAAAACATCTTCACGTAACACTTTTAGCAACATATATTATAAAAAGCCAGGGGATTTCTCAGAAGAACTACTTTATTACTGAAAATGCAGCTTAGTCAAAGTTGACTGAAAGTACATTTCTCACAAAATGTTAACAGTATTTAGTTTCACAATGCAAAGACACACTGATTATATTCTATGTAGTTATGTGTATGGTAATGCCTTTTCCTTTTGGCTAATCTTCACCCAGTGATTGATATTGTTAATTATTTAAGTAAACTTTAATAATATATTATGCATAATGCAAAATAGTAAAAGTAGCTAAATGTAATGTATATGGAGGTGTGCTGTGGTGCAGCATGTATATGTATATGGAGGAGTGTTGTGGGACAGAGTGTATATGAAGGTGTGCTGTGGTACAGCATGTACATGTATTTGAAGGTGTGCTGTGGTACAGCATGTATATGTATATGGAGGTGTGTTGTGGGACAGAATGTATATGAAGGTGTGCTGTGGTACAGCATGTATATGTATATGGAGATGTGGTGTTGTACAGCAAGTATATGTATATGGAGATGTGGTGTTGTACAGCAAGTATATGTATATGGAGGCGTGCTATGGTATATGGTGGTGTGCTGTGGTACAGCATGTATATGTACCATATAATAACCAGGTAGAAGCTTCTGTAGGAACTCTGCCTCTTTGTGCTGCACAGTCTTGATGATAAACTCATCATCACTCGTTAAGTAAAACCAGGAGCTACTTGCACCTGGGTTAGAGAGTTCAATCAGAGGCTCTTTGCAAATGGAGTACTGTAAAACAACAATAACCACAAACCATTAACCTGCAGCAAAATGTCGGAGACTAGTAACTTAATAACCTGATCAACACATAGTTAATCCTGATTCCAGACAGTCCAGGATATTGCAATAAATCATGACTCAATGTAATGACATGTTCATCAGTGAGTATTTCAGATGACACTTTGTTTTTATTGCTTGCGTACCAGGTAGTCGTCTGGTCTGATGCCAAAAAGTTCCCGGAAGTAACGGAAGGCGAGAGGGGCATAGGTTTTAAAGCGGAAGTCTGGATAGTGATGCGCTGGAGTCAGGCTGCTTCCTTCACTAACAGTGAAAACAACATAAAGGGGTCACCACTATATACTCACTAACAAAGGGATCACCACTATACACTCACTAACAAAGGGATCACCACTATACACTCACTAACAAAGGGATCACCACTATACACTCACTTTCACAGTTATAGCTACAGTTTATAGCTTTGGTGTTTAATGAGATTAGCAAAATCATGCAAAACACAAAACTGCCATAAAATGTGATCATGGCTAAAACGATCATCACAAAATGAGCTAAATGGCATGTTAATTACATAACACAAGTATTTACAGTTCATAATACAGTGCAATATGGAATACCTGGGAAGAAAGACACTCTCCACCATGTAAAAATCTTGCATGAGAACGTCTCTGTCTGGCTTGGAGGTGAGACTACCTACGGTGTAGCCAATCCCCAGCTGAATGGCTCCCTTCATTGCCTCCGGCGTGGGCTGCAAACAAGCACAGATGCACTGAGAGAGACCACAGACTGTGAGATGCTGCTTTTGAAATGCAGGTCAGACGAAGCCTTACAGGAACAGGATGTGTCATTGTGAGCTCACAAAGATAGGTGCTATCAGCAGCACAGACACAGAAAGGAAGATGCTTGAAAGAAAATGTAAAGGCCTGAGCATGTGTTTGTTTCCAAGAAGAAAAGGGACTGAAGTTATCAGTCAAACTGATATTAACTGTTGATATTAACTGTTTGAACAAAATCCCAAAATTCTACACATGATGTAGAAGGAAAACCACACCAAATACACAGAAACACATTTAGCCCGTGTAACCAATTAAATATAGATTAACAGGAAACAACAAAGAATTATAAATAAATATGACAGTTCATAAGTGGCTGAATAACTAGATTTTTTTTAATCTATTTTTATTTTATAAAATGTTGTTCAAGCCAAATGTTGTTCATGACAACTACTACACACATATTATAACATGATATACCATGTTTTAACATGACTCACATTTGCAATGTGACGGCACCTCCTCATTTCTCCTACTGCTTTTGCCTTCCAGAACCAACACATCTGATCTAAAGCTCAAAGATCCACTCTTTTCATTAAACCAAAAAGACATTACTGGTAGTTACACATTCTTTTAAAACTAAGTGCACCTTTAATACAGCTGTGAGTTAGTGCTGTAATCCAAAGAGCCTGAACAAAAAACAGAGCATTCTGACGCAGCCATGACACCTTCACTTAATGGATTATTGGATTATTCACTTAATGGATTATTGGATGCCTCTTGTTTTAATAGAAACTCCCAAGCTTCAGGGAAACTGTTGCTACTGTGGGCAAATACTCTGTCCTTCCTTTGCCTCTCTCTTCCACTACACATGTAACACCACAGTAACAACGGCAGTTATGTAACAATCAGCGCAAAAACAGGACCATAGAGTGTTAAGAGTGAGACTTCCCAAATTACTCGGAGCACAAAAGATGCCTTGAGCCAAGGGATTGTTGGACAGTTAATAAAACAGTGCTGTGTGCTGCAGTCATTTTGTGCATCATGTTAGCACAGCATGGTCAAAGACACATTATTTGCCAAAACATGGGTCTGATTACTGAGAGAAAAATCAGACTCATGTTTGGGTAAATAACGTATCTGACAAATTCTACCCCCCCCCCTTCCATTCAATCCACCATACCATCAAACATAATACCAGCCATCCTGTTTAGCTCTGCATGTTCAATATCTGTAGCACGTGCTCAAAGAGAGTGAGAACATAACAGAGTGAGAAAATAAGAGTGTGAGAACATAAGAGTGTGAGATTTATACCTTTTTGTGGTCCTTGTCTCCATTCTTCCACGGCTGCCGACTCACGGTCTCATTTGACTGTGACATTCTACAGTTAAACAACAAGAACAACAACAAAAGAGATTAAATAAATTAATAATGTGTCCCATCTGAAATAAAAAAATGTGAATCGACTTGAACATTCTGTATTTGTTATTCAAATCTCTAATCTCAAAGTCATTATCTATTCATCAGTGTACAATAGCATCCAGTTTGTGTTGACTTTAAAAGTAAAAGAGAGGAAATGGTCTGTTCCTGTTCTCAGTAAAGATCACTGCTGGTCTTTTGAGAACATCAAATGTTAAATGTTAAATGCCTTGACACCTGTTGATTCAAGGTTTAGTCTTTGGCCATGTTATGATATATTTAATGTCTACTAAATGGATGATATACTAAAAGGTTAATATTAAAAGTTGTGCACAATTAATAAGACACAATTACGTCCTTTACCTAGTAAGCTTCTCTTTCCAAACTATGTCAGGACCACTGCATATCCAAGTTAAAAATTAAATCTAGGAGTTTTATGAGGGAGAGAGAGAGAGAGACAAGCAGATGCATGAGAACATGAGAAACATGCCTAAAATAGAAAGTGAAAATAAAAACAACCCTACATGTGTATCAGTAGTGAGGGGTGAGTGAGGAAGAGGTGGGGAGAGTGAGGGGAAAAGAGAGGGGGTTACATCACATCTAATGTCGTTCTTCCACATGATGAAATAAATTAGGGACCTTTTCTGACAACAACAAAAAGCAAAAGATCACCACAGAAAAGTGACTGAAAAGTGATATCTATCTATCTATCTTTCTCTCTGTGTCTCTCTCTCTCACACACGCAAACGCGCGCACACACACCTGGAAACAAACACCATTTTAACTGAAAAATGGAGAAAGGGCTGTTGGTCGAGCTGCACAAGCACTTGATGTTTGCATTTGGCGGGGCAGGATGGGAGCGCAAATGGCATATGACGTCAAACCAACCATGCCACGCCCTTCAGATCAATTTAGCAAACATACATTTACACTAAAGTGTAAGGTGGAAACTAATGTAAACAGTGCGGATCAAAGTGCTTATAAAGCAACTGTACATCTTCAGACTTAAGATCATTCTATTGTTACACAACTCATAATCTTCGGAGAGACCAACGCATTCATATTTCGGGCATATATGAGAGACGAGATAAACAGCGTATTCTATGTGGACTTTGCCATGGTATGATTAATCATTGCTCTGCTTCTCCATTAGTCCTGAAACAATACTAATTCGGTGCCCTTGGGAGTCATGGAAGCATCTTGTGCACGAAAGAATTATTTTGCGCTTGCGTTTTTGCAAGCGGACATTTGCCCCGAAGCATTATAGGGACTAGGGCATTTATATAGATTTAAAATTAAACACTGACGCTAAAACTCCAGCTCCGCCTGTGTTTATGAGGAAGTTAGATCATTAGTCGATCATTAAATTTCCCTCTATGACAAACAAGTCTCCAAACCCTTTCCTTATGGATGAACGAGTAGCTTAATTTTGCGTGAAGTGGTTGACATTATATGTCGATATATTCTGTATTAGAATAAAATGACTGTTTACTTTTTTATGAATTAATTGTCTGATTAGTACTGCGATCTTCTAAAAACTCGAATTACTTTGTTAATGGACTGATCTACGTGCACTTATGAAAGTTACTCGCCATCCTCATGAGAGCTCTCTCTCCCTCTCTCTTCTTTGTCCTCAAAAAAGAATGAACAACGTATATCTGTGCCGAAACTCACAATGAAAGCTCTATATAAAAACTTACCCGTCTTCACTCTAGAATGCGATAGGTTCTAAAATAAACGTCCTTGCGCGCAGCCATTTGTTTTTCGTTGAAACTGGTTCCGAGTTGATATTCAGCCCTACCTTGTGCGTGCGTGCCTGTCAATGCTGTCTCCGCCCTCGCGACCGGCGAGGCGCTAAATAAAATGCCTACCATTTTTGACACGAGAAGTTACCTTTTACTAAAGTTTACATTAATTTAACACGTTGCCATGTTATGACAACTGCGTCATAGCCCATCAGTGCTTATAAAGCCGTATGTCTGCTGTACGATTAGACCTAAAAATAGACTCGTTGCCTATTTTAGTTAGTTAGCCTATAAATAAATTAACCTGATACTGTGGATACTAGATTATTACTGTATATAAAAAACACTATGTAAGAGTCGTGTTGTCTGCGTGAGAGCTGCCTCAAATTTTCTTGAAATGTGCTAAAAATTTGTTGCTTAAAATGCAAATTATAAGAGGAGGCTGTCTAGATTAAGTGCTGAGACAGACTAGCACTCCGAGGAAAGTTCTCTGCTTGTAATGACTTACTCCAAGAGCAGATCTTTAGCAAAAAACCCTCAACATCTGTAACTCTGTTTAGAAATGGTTTTCCTTTCTAGGCTCCCCTGTACCGTTTATTATCCCCTTCCTCCTCATCAGCTAGCTCAGATTTAGATCAGGCACATGTTATGGACTGGTCACACACAATCCACCATCCAACTCTGGTAGCTTTCAGCAGGGTTGGCTCTCAGTCAGCTGGGAGGCTCCAGGGGTCTGGTGCAGAACAGCAGCTCTGGGTGTATGATGAATCATAATCAGATTTGCATTGAACCCAGCGTACACTTCCTCATCCTATTTGAAAAGAGATGTTGACACTTCAGACATTTCCACCTGCAAAGTTGCACTGGTACACTTCACTAGAGATCTAATGCAGGTCAGAATTGATATAGATATATATGAATCCAGTAGTTTGACATGTAATTTATGCAGTAAAATAGGAAGAGGCTAAAATGATTATCCACAACAGGCTCCCTAGTGAAGCATGCTTAACATACAACACTTAACAGCCAACAGCTTCAACCTATCGACCTCTGGGTTATAGGCTCAGCATGCTTCAGCCTCTCTTCTAACCCACCACCCCAGATGAGACTCAAACCCTCATTTGCTGGCTTAAGAGGTCAGTGTCTCATCCATTAGGACACTACATTTACATTTACATTTCTGGCATTTGGCAGACACTCTTATCCAGAGCGACTTACAGAGTGCTTAGGGATACTTGGCATATCTAGTGTAGCTCAGATAGACCCGAATTCATGTACTCCAAGCTGGAATACTACCAGAAGATAGTCTTATGGTACCAAGCCTTTCCTATGCACTAGGGTTAGGGTTAGGGAGTAAGGGATGAAAACCCCCATGCAAGTGCTAGATTGCAATAACTTTTGACAGGAAGGTCCTAGAGACTTGTAACCAAGTCCAAACTAGGGGTTTTGGTAGATGCTCTATCGAATGGCACCACCCCCATGCGTCTATGATGTCAGAAAGTGCCTCATTCTGATTGGCCTGATTTTCAAAAGGCTGGATTGCAATAACTTTTGACAGGAAGGTGCTAGAGACTTGAAACCAAGTCCTAGGTGGGGGTTTTGGCATGTGC
>JAOYMR010000014.1:9721377-9735548 GCA_025802075.1 Tenebrosternarchus preto
TTCTGTTTTATTGTCATGGATAATAAATCGAACTGTATTCAACCTCTGCCTCCTGCTGCATCTGTCCCGGCGTCACAAGAAGAAGATAGAGGAGCAGAAACGCCTCCATGCTTGGTCCACAGCCAGCCATTATTATAGTCAGGGTGGGCCATCATCGCAGCGTCTGGAACTGCATGACTGAATGAGCACACGTCTGAGCAAACGGCTCCCCCAACACACTGCACACGCTTCTGTGGCAAGTAATATCTATTATGAAACCGCTTAGTTGTGTCTAACTGATGCTCTGTGCATCGTAAGTACCTGTGCCCTTAACTAATAAGATTACAGTCCACTTTATGCCAAACAACCTTGTCAGAAAAATAAATTATGAAATCATTCTTGTCTGCAGAGATGCAGTTGGTGATGTAAACAGCAGAGACAGAAAGAGCACTTCCTCTTCAACTTTTTAAAATCCCGCCCAGCTGCAGAGTTGGCACACCCAAGACAAACCAAAACACTTCTTGCTGAACTGCAATCAGACATTCTGTGATTGTATTGGCCCTGAAATTACTGTCTATCAGTAGTACCATTTTTTTAAAGGACTGAACCTTTTTCAGCAGTCTGAGATGAAACATCAGGGGTAAGGCAGATATGAAATCAGCTGTCTGAACCCACAGCAGATCTGGAGTCAGCTGTCTGAACCCACTGTAGATATAAGTTTGTGGCTTGGTCCCCTACCTTTAGTGTATTCACCCCTCCCAAAGCTTCACTTTAGCTTAAACCAAGTAAACCAGTCGATTGTAAGTTGAAACACTGAAGCAGCTTTATTGCTTGGTCTTCATGCTTACATGCTTCTGAAAAGTCACTGAAATATGAGCCAGTAGATCTCAAACAGTCCTTTGAAGACCATTAGCTGAGTCTGAGATAATCCTGAATGATTGATGTATTTTTCTCTATAAATCAAATTCCTCTTTAAAAAATTGTTACATCACATTTAATTAATGGATTTTTACTGCAACCCGTTAAGAGGAGAACAGTGTGATAATGGGTGTTTCTGTGCAAGTACTGATATACTGACCTCTCATTCTCTTTATCACTATACAATTTCCACTGAACTGTTTTTTCTGCTTTTGATAACTAGTAATGTAATAGAAACTCCCTTTCTCCATTAGGCTCCAATTCTATCAAACAGTTATATATAGTATATGTCAATTAGTCTCATGGGGGTTGAAGAAGCCTTCAGTTCTTTAAGAGTTAGTGGTGGAAGAGCTATGTATGAAAGAGAATCAAATGTTATAGTGGATCATGAGAGTTTGGATCTCAATGTCTTTGGATTTGTTAAATATTTTATTTAAGCCTCTCAAGCTCAGCATCCAAACACGTATCTGTATAATCACTCATAAGAGGTAATAAGGATGTCTAATTGAAGGCAAATCTTTCCATGATGTACATGTTAAAGGGAATAAAGAGACTACAATTACTTTTTGATGTCAGTGATGTTTTTGCTGTGATAAAAAAAAAAAGCAAAGGCACATTTGAATAGATGTGAATCTTATTAGCTGTATGCTTTGATACAACTTTGATCTTTGTTTTTGACTATGCTGGGCAAGTTACCACAGCTCAGAGTTTCCTGGAACACTTATGAAACAACCAAGCTTACCACATACAATCTCAACAAACCAAGCCTACACACTCACTGTCAACTAACACCACATAACTATATACTCACACCTTTCAAACACAGCTATCTACATATTCACCAGCTATACCACATTTACCTATGTGGCTATATACTTATCACCTACAAACACCATACAGATAACTATATACACTAAACAACTATAAACACAACTATTCTCACCAGTTAAAAACACCACAATTCAATGTTTATATGCGATTTGTTTAGGTGCAAAGAATTGACTGGTTATGCTGCTTTCTGAAAGAGTAAAGTTTCTCTCCAATTCTAGTCCAAAGCTTTGTAATGGCTCTAGAACCTATAAGACTAAAACGGAAAAAATAGCATGAAATCATTGGTCTTTCTATGCATTGATAAAAACATGGATGTACTGATTACATTTTGAAAAGCCTGCGTTTCTTTGGACATTTGGGGTGGGGGGTATTGTAGAAATATGACATACATTAAATATTTAAAAAGACATTTGAAGGTATACTGAAACAGATTATCTGCAATAATTTAAACAAACATTTTGGTCTCCTATAAACATTTTATTATAATTCAAGAGATTGTGTAAGTCTCAAAATGCCTACTGCTAGCCTATTCTGGTCAATGAAAAAAGGCCAAAGAAGTGGAAATATAGGCTAATTTACGAAACACTATCACAATGATCAGACATGTATCTTAACTACATTCCCAAAATCCATTTTGACTATTTTTATTTCTCATTTTACAGCTTCACTGAAAGGACCTACACTATCAATCAGTATTTCAAAAACAAAAGTTTTACAGATAACTACTTTCAACAATCCACAGACTATCCCCAGTCCTTAGAGGGAAACAAATATTGCAAGAAAAAAAATGAGCATGAGCTTGTCCAGTGTTGACTCTAACAAATGTCTCTGTCTAATAAAGGCCTTCATTATGTGGCTTGAGAAAAGTTCAGGAAAGATGAGCTGTTTGAAAGGCTTTGGTAGAGAGAAAAATGTAATCTGAGAGTTATTCAGGGACCTCCAGTGGTCCCCAGGGCCTTGGGCTAATGTGACCTCTAGTTAACAATCAGGACTTTATTTTGGGCTAAAATACACCTGCTTTACTTCTTACTCTCCTCAATCTGTTCAACCTCACTAGATTCATCCACGACTTTCCCGTTGATCATGGTCTGGGTGACCACCTTCACAATCTTCCTAGTGCGAACATCAGGTTCTTCTGCAGAGTGAGAGAGAGGGACAGTGAAGTGAGACAGAAAAGCACAGCAAAAGAGAGAACAAGCAAAAAAGAGAGCATGTGTAAAATTTGTGTTGCCATGGAGCCACTGCACTGTTTTGGGAGGCTGCTCTGTTTGCAGCTTTTATTCTGCCATTAGCGTCCTGGAACAGGCGTGGAGTGGAGAGACAAACCCAGCTGCCTGCGAAGCGGAGCTTTACATCCTGATGCATGCGATAGACCACATGAATTTTGCTAGATAATTATTTGAGCCTGACATATTAAAAAGTCAGAATGCTCAGTCCTATTAAGCTGCTTTTGAAGGTGAGTCTAGATTACGTCACCTATGAGCTGCTTGTCGCTGTGAACCGGAGGGTATTTCAGGACAGGAGTGAGAAACTCGGGTGGGTCTCAAGCGTGAAAGATTGGCCATTCATTAAGCTTGCAGCTCTTATCAAAGTGAAAGGCACTGATGTCACAGGACTAGGTGAGAGTGTTTCAGGTGACCTCTGCCATGCTAAAAGCTGGACAATAAAGGCCATGCAAGGTGGAACTGTAGAGTTTAAAGCGTGGAGTGCTTTGACTATGGTCTACAGAGGAGGTGTGACACCATGTTTAACATTGCAAATTTCTTTGAAACTATGTCTGAACAAAAATACTTACTCTTGGGGGGTGGAGTAACCTCCTTAATACTGTAGGAGAAAAAATATCAAATTAGAATCACCCATAAAAACAAGTCCATAGATATGAAGCAACAGTCCCTGTTGGACATTTAAAAGACTTAAATGATCTTGAACTCAAATGAATTAAATGAGAGATTATAGACAGATTAGAGAAATATCAGTTACAGACAGAATCTAAAAATAGATTATAGACAGATTATAGTAATACAGAAACAAAAAAACACGTCTATAGTGTTGAAAGCAGAAATGCCATGACTGCAGCACTCACGAATCCTCTCCTTCCAGCAGCCGCCTGTAGGTGGCGATTTCCATCTCCAGGTTTTGTTTGATGCGCAGGAGTTGTTCATATTCGGTCTTGTTACGCTGCATGTCCAGCCGCAGCTGAGAAAGGTCCTCCTCCAGCTGGTTGAGGGTGGCCTGCAGGCGCTCCATCTCCTGAGAATATTTCTGACCTGTTTCGCCAAGGTTACCCTCCAGGGCGGCCACCTGTAGGGGGCGACGTTAAAGGTGGGGAGTCAGTGCCTAAGTGTGGTCACATTAATAGTGCTACCACAGATTAAGAGTGATGCAAGATAGGAGCTCACAAAGCGATTTTGTATTGCAATGAACATTCATGAAATATCTGTGGCTGTTATAAACTAGAATCGATTTTATTATTAAGTGTTAGGGTTCATTCTAACAAGAATTCAATTTGGACAATAAGAGTATTTGTGGGTACCATTTTGGTTGGGGACTGATTTTTGCTTGGGTATGATGAATGCTTAAGGGAAATAAAGCCAAGGGAAGGAGCTCCTTTCACGTTAAATGATTGTTTGAGGAAAGTCAAAATTATACAAACGGGGCATGTGACCTTATGTGCATAACTGCATGTAAAGATTAATTAATGCTGAAAGGACAAAAGAGGGAATGGCTATTGACAATTTAGTACAATTACACTATTTTAAATATACTGAGAATCACCCGAGGGACGTGTACAATAGCTCAGCAAACCTTAAATTAACCGAAATGTTTGAACACATTTTGTAAATACCACAACGTACTATAAACAGCGCACTACAAACAAACGTCAAGCAAGGCTGGAAGTACAACACAAACATCCAGTGTACCATGTCAGGCAGGCTTAGTGCATTTGTGTGGATGATAACCAAAGGAATAAAGAAGTTTGATGTGTCAGTAAAATGTTCTTTCCCCCCCACATAAAAGCTAGACTGCTGATAAGGGAAACCTGTGTAGAGTGACATGAGGCTGCCTGACCATGGCTACAGGCAGACAGAGGCTCTTTGTGCCTTTAATATTGTGTTACAGCAGTTTTACAAAAACACTCACCACTGGGATACAGACAGGATGGAATTCATACATCTAGGGTAGACGGAAACGGTGCGTGGGAGGATATTAGGTGAAAATGGAGTGTGTGTGTATGTGTGAGTTTCTGTGTGCTTTCTGTCAAGAGCAAGGAACTCAGTAACTGTGTGAGAGACAATGTTATCACTATAAGAACTGTAAGGGAAGCGTAGCTGCTCAGACTGCCAAAGTAGCTATGAAACAAACCCCTATGTGACTGGATGATTTCTCTTATTTACACCGGAGTGATCTGTTTACAGTAACTAGATGATTGGTGGTGGTGAGTTGGAGCCAGCAGACTTAAGAGAGGTAAATCTGAATCCCGAGCCAGACTACATCTTTACGTGAAACTCAAGCTCTGGTGAGAAAGTCCAAGGTTGATAGAAGGCATGATGCTAAGGGATTATTCCTTTGCGAGTGTAAGCATGATACATGGCAGAAACCCTTTCTTCAGTTTGGAACTCAAATCTGCAGATTCACTGGACAAGTTTGTATGTGTATGAGTGTGACTGTATGTGTTCCTGCTACTGCAGACCTCTCAAACTGGGACACAGCATGAGACACAGTGGGTTTCAGTTCAGTTCCTCCATGTAAAGGGCAGCGTTTTAAATTCCCCACTTGGCTGCAACTCTGTAAGCACTGTACATTGCTCTAAAAGTTCACCCTGGAAACAAGAACAGTGTTTAAAAATGTCCCCTCCCGCCCCACACTACCCCTCAGCTGCGGTCCCAACCTGCTTGTGAAGGCTCTCGAGCTCCACCTCCAGGGTCTGCAGGAAGCGCTGTCGCTCAGTGAGCTCGCTCCTCGCCCCACGCAGGGCCTCATTGCTCTCCCGCACCTCTGTCTGCACCACATCCAGCTGTAACACCACCACAGTCGCAGCAATGAAAAACCTGCAGTGCTATGCATACACGGAACTACCAGGTGTAGAAATACTTGAAACATGATGCAATATAATGCAAAAGTAAACTAATAGTGAATAATAGTAAACTAATGGTGATGAAAAGGCAGTTATAGTTGTGAAATGTGACACTGAGGTAAACATGACACTTGTGAAAAACTAACAATGGAATCCATAACATTACCCACAAGTCTCTGTTGGATACTCTGCATAATTAGAGTGAATGTATCAGGTCAGATAGGTGGGTATTGTAGCCATAAATATTTAATTTATGGAGTTCCTTATGGATAAGACTATGGTAATCCTTCTTTCCTGAGGACACAAACCTTCTTGCGGTACCAATTCTCAGCCTCCTCTTTGTTTTTCTGGACGATGCTCTCATACTGAGAGCGCAGTTCAGACAGCACTGATCCCAGATCAGGGCCACGGGCTGCATCCACCTCCACGCTGACCCCCTCCTGTGCTATCCGTGCCCGCAGGTTATCTATCTCCTACAGAGAAGTAGAGAGAGAAGAAAGAAAGAAAGAAAGAAAGAAAGAAAGAAAGAAAGAAAGAAAGAAAGAAAGAAAGAAAGAAAGAAAGAAGCAAGTCAATAGGCCTCACACTTTTCCTGTTTTTAATAGTATTTGAGTATGTTAAGTGTGTGTAAATTCAGCGTATCCTCAGTGGGGTGTGGTCTGTGCATGTGAACACAACTGTATATGAACCCGATACCACTTGGTGGTGCAGGGCAGGTGGAAGTCCCTTCATTATTAACTTATCCTCCATAAATATTTCATGGATGTCTTGCATTACCTGCCATTGTTTCTAGCAACTATATGTGTACTTGCTCGTCTTTGCATAACTTGGTACATGGCTCTACACCCTCAAATGCAGACCTGAAGCCCTCCATATACAAAGGCATTAGTGTGTTCTTAGTGTGGTCCAAATTCTTTGTAAAAATAGAAAATATCTGAGAATGCTAGCACACATGCATGATCTGAGCCCTTTTCTTTTGTGCATTATAATGTTGTGGGAAGTGGAATGGGAAGTGAAAATGTCTCCTAAACACCATAGTAATCAGCTAATCAGCTGTTTAATCAGGATGAATCTGAAGACATTGGAAAGATCCCTTATCTTAAGTTTGAGGACAAAGGGGACTACTCATTGGGTTTCAAAGTCCCTGTTTGTCACAGACAATGGAGGCCAATTCAGACATGTTACTGACCAATTCCCTGAAGAAAATGTTTGGCCATTAACATCTCCTCAGTTACATAGACAAGCCATCCTATCTAGAAGTGTTTACCTCCTCGTGATTCTTCTTGAGGAAGTAGAGTTCTTCCTTCAGGCTGTCCAGGTCTCCTCGAAGGGTAGCAATGATCTGGTCATGGTCTGTCTTAGCCTTTTTTAGAGCCACACAGTCCCTTTCAACCGACTGACACATGGCACTTTCTGCTTCCCACCTGAAATATGTGCAAACTTCAAGTCTCTCCTCTGTTACTAGATGTATATGACACTTTGAAAAATAGAAAATATCTGAGAATGCTAGCACACATGCATGATCTGAGCCCTTTTCTTTTGTGCATTAATGACTAAGCCTGTTCCAAGTCCAAGTAATAACAGACCTACCACATGCAAAGTTCATTTCCCATTCAAGTCTAATAAACCAGACTTCACTGTTCAGCTGTTCCTGAAGAACTTGCTTAACTGGACCAAAGTTTTAGATTGGGGTTGGGTCTAAATGTTTCCCAAACTTTGAACAAAACGGTCCAGTCTGGTTTGATTCCAGGAACACTTCCATTTACTCACTTGATTCTGAAGTCATCTGCAGCCAGCTTGGCATTATCAATCTCTAGCATAATGCGGGCATTCTCCAGAGTCTTCTTCCTGACCTGGATGGTATCAGCAAACAAAATGAATCATCAGGTAAAGCATCATTGCATTGCACACATGGGGAGCTATTGTACCATAGTATGATGTCATATCTTTAAAAATCTCACTTTCACTAATGTTCTTGCCATGTCTGTATTAATTGTTACATTCCTTGTATGTTAAATATTAACCATTTGTTCTTGAGTAATCTGCTCAATACTGGATAATAATTAATGGTGTAATGTTGAACTTTCTAAAAATTCATACTGGCAGAATTGAGGTTGTTAAGGAAAGACAACCTCAGATACCTTCAAAGATGTAACTTTTTGAGTACATATTCAATTAAGGGATTGCTGTATACACAGGGTATGTAGAAGTAGGTGTATTTTACAACCTACTTTTTGACATTTCTGCTAAAAGTGCTGTGCATTGTTCTACTTGACCAAGTTATTTGTTCATATGTGTTCAAGCTTCTGTGTGAAGGTTCCTCTCTCCAGCTGTAACACAGTTTGGTGTTTGCTTCACTACTGAACAGCAGATTTGGATTATAGAGTGATAGAAAATTAGCCTATGATGAGAATCTGATGCACTATCCCCAAAGCCCACAGTCTGGCTGTTTCACTGGATATTCTTTAACTAAAATCAGGCTACATAACTTTTGAAGAACAATGCTGTGGACAACTCAATCTAGTACTAATCTAGTGCTATCCTGGTGTGCAGGACAGTGGTTTGCATCAGGGTTAGACCCAGTGCCAGCAATTCCAAATCAGTTTGGGAAATAAACTCAGTTCACATGAGGAATCAATTAAAATTCTGAAAAAAAACCCATCATGAAAAATGTATTAGTTAAAGATAATCTAAGCAATTTATTTTTAGAACATCCCTGATATAAATTGGTATTGATGACTTGCTGGGCTGTGTATTCAACAGCTAAATAAATCAACACTGTCTGACTGTATTAACCAATCAGGAAACTCTACAAGGTCTTCCCTACCTAGTCACTAAGTGTGAATATTTTTGGAGGGAGGGGCTTTGGAGAAATGTTGGGTTGAAGGGCATGAGATTGAAGAGAGTAATGGACTCTCAGTCTGACGGAAGTTTGTAAGAACAGCAACATCCACTGCAGCAGCATTAACAACATTCAAACTGGTTAAAACCAACCAAATAAACTGGACTGGGATAGAAACCTGCCTAGCATGGTTTGATGATTAGCATGTCTGCACAACTACCTCCTGCTCCAGAGTGTGGGCTTGGGCCAGCATGGATTCTATGTCATGCCCTTTGGGCACACGCTCCAACATTAGTTGTTTAATGCGGAGCTCCAGGTCAGCATTGGACTTCTCCAGAGAGCGAACTTTCTCCAGGTATGTAGCCAATCGGTTGTTGAGGCTTTGCATTGCTTCCTTCTCATTGGCACTGTTGCCCAGGCCATTGAGTGACAGGGCACTCAGGCTATTCAGGTCAGTCATACTCATGGAGACGGAGCGAGAGAGGGGCTTGGCTGCAGCAAATGAGACTGCAACTTTGGCCCGGCTACGCCCACTGTCTCTCAGTGACAGGTTGGAGAAGGAGGGCTGTCTGCCATATGAGTAACTCCGCATAGAGGCACTGGATGCCATGACAACTGTTGACACAGAATGATGAAAGACATTGTTCAGGACATTGCACAGAAGACAGTAAAGACAGTATTCTACATATATATTCTAGAACATATTATACAAGAACATATTCTTCATCTCTAACAAACTACATACTCTGAGGTTGTAAGTAAATATATAGTTCTGAAAGTAACACTGTAAAGGTCAGGCAGTAAAAGTCCATGAATGTTTTCATGTTAGATAAAAAGATGAGCACCAGAACAAACTAATCCTGCAGTGGTGGAATTTATAAACAAGTGGAGAAAGCCTAATATGATTAGAAATGTATCTCTCCTTGAAAACACAGGAATAATAGTAACACTGCAAATTTCCCTGTAAGCATGTTTATAATCATTGTAATATAAAAACACCATACATCTCCCTTCATCCACAATCAGCATTAAAAGGGAAAAGTTCCATTAATCAATTCTTCATGTACTGGCTTTTACAGTTGAAAGTAACTGCTTTCAGGAGGGATAACGTCCCAGGTATGTTCTGCTTAAGGCAAGTCAACAGTCCAGTCACTTCACACCTCTATAATCCATTAATCTCATGCCATACTGTTGGTCTTCCTGCTTTGGTTGTTTGATCACTAAAAGTTACCACCAACCTGAATTTAGAAGCTTATCAAATCTCTGAATTTTCATGCATATGATAAAGAAAACTAGTTTCATATCAGCATAAAAATTGTACTTCCACAAACATGTTTAAAAAAAAAAAAAAAAAAACCTTCCTAGTTTGAAAACATGGAAGTAGCTACAAAAGGTTACAGGATCTTATTTAATCACATTTTTTCTCGAACAAAAGTTAAACAGATAGTGAGACAAAACAACAGGTATTGTGCTGGGTTGTCGTATCAAACAATCAGCATAGGTGCCCTCCTCTGACGCTGGATTAGTTGTCATGGGAACAATGCTGTTCTTGTTGGTTAACCCAGAGTGAGTTGTTCAAAACGTAACACAGCCACATTATTTATAAAGTTGCTTTCACTTAATTTCACCTCCTATGAATAAAGTCCTATAAGCTTTTCAGCTTGGGTTTAGTCATGTCAGAAAATCTACATATCTGTAAACTTAAACGTTAGGAATGGATACAATAGAAAAAAAGTCAAGCAGTCCATTCAAACAATATCAAGCAAACCTTTGGTGCTGAATGCGTGGTACCTCTTTGAAACTGAGCTGTAGCCCTTGCTGATAGAGAACACAGTGCTCCACTCATGAGCGAACAGTGCATATTTATACAAAGCAGAAGGGAGGTAGCAGCACACCTGGATATCTGTGGGTGGAGCAGAGCTCCGTGTCCCTCTCTCCCTTTACTCTCCCTCTCTCTCTCCCTCCCTCTCTCCCTTTACTCTCCCTCTCTCTCTCCCTCCCTTTGTCCATTTCTCTCTCTCTGTAACACTCTCTCTATCTCTTTGAGACCCTGATACTGAAGTCAGTCATTTCAGTCAGGCAGTGGCAACCTGAGACACTGAACTCCACAGCAATTAAATATTCAACAGTCCAGCATGGACAAAGGAGAATGAGGGATCCCACAATAGCAGGCTTGATTAACCTGAAACATCAAGAACAACGTGCAAACCCAATTAGATTAAACAGTCTTGTTTTTACACCACATTCCTTATTTTTCACAAAACCATGGTACCCATCATTAGTTCTTGAGTATACAGTTTCCCCAATCCAGCATCCGGTTCCAAAAACTCTATAATGGAATTAAATGGGCATGTTATTGATATTTTAATAACAAGTTTCACGCATAGGGAAGCACCACCATAAAGAGGAATAAAATAGTCCCAATTGCAGATTTACATCAAACCAACACATGTCAAATACCTGCTTTTGTTTTAATGTAGGAAAACTGTAAATATTAATTTATCAAAATACATACTCGAAATAAAAGATATGCAGAAAGCACAAGTCAAAAACATACAACTGGACTGTGGCCACACAGAATGCGGGGCTGCATGAAAAGAGACAGTGGCTGTTTGTTAGATTCTGAGTTTCTATGGCAGAACTTTGTAAGGACATGCACAATGACCCTGTTCTCTGAGCAGATCTGTTGGTGCCAGACTGGGTTACAACTCTCAGGTTAATTGCTTTCATACCCCTGTGAGCCTGTTAAGGCATAGTGTGAGATTACAGGAAATTTACATCCACCATATGCTATATTTATTGAATTTATATACTATACTATATAAATGTGTCTTAACCAACTAACTGATTCCTGTTAAGATTCTCAAATGGACTGTGTCACTCTGTCTGTCTGTCTGACTGGCTGGCTCCTGTACAAAAAAGCCTTTTGTACCTTTTTTGAAGGTGCCAGCTAGTTCTGTTTGCATCACATTTTGCACACACATTTCATACTACAGTGACAAGTTCATGCATCCATCCAGTGCCCTCTGCAGGAGTGTGGACTGCCCTCATGCCATTCCTGCCGCCTGACCAGAGATCATCAAACCCAGACTACCGCTGTCGACCTCAGCAAAACACTCAAGGCAACAGGAATCTGCTTTTAAAAACAAACCAACAATACAGTACATCAGCATTTTTATAATGAACTGTACACCACTACACCAGCATTTTTTATAATGAACTGATCTGGGGTTGTGAGTGTTTCTTTGTATGCATCATGTCCTGGATCTGTTTTTACTTTCCAAAGTTTGAGCATGCCTGAAGTGGTTGAAGTGGCAGACTGAGGAAGGCTGATGCATTCAGTACTCAGTAGATTCACTAGACTCAGTACATCAGCAGCTCAACAGATCAGTAGTTCCCAGTGAAAATGCCACAAGATCAGAGAATCCACTTTAATTATGTCATGTAATGTTATCAGCAGTGTTATCTCTGTGTTCAGTTTGCCTTATTAAAACTGAGTTGTGTAGCACAGAATGCAGCCAGATGTATAATGAAACTAAAACATTTAAACAAAGAGAAGATTTGCAGTAATCAAGTAACTAAACAAAGGAAATTGCTATAGATAGATGTCCAGAGTTTTCTGAAGCAGGTCGGTTAAACGTGATTGTTGAGTCTGGTAGTTAAAGTGTGTAAAGGCTAATGCTGGAGACGGGAAGACCGTGGGAAACGAACGTGCGCGGGTTTTCACACAATCATTACCATCGCTGATCCTTTAGCTCGAACTTCTAAGTTGACTTATGCAAACAGCTCCACGCCTCATTTGACCCAACTTCTCTACATATTTGCATATATCCCTAGTGAATGTTCTCACCTTTACATATCGCCAAATACGAATATGTGGGTGGGGGTTCGGTTACTTGGTTAAAATTCAGGCAGGTATTACAAGTCGACTGGTACTAAAACAGAGGATATACATCACTAACATGGATGTTTTCCAACCAGTTTAAAGGGATGTGAGCTACGAGAAGTCTTTCACAGAAGACAGTCCCGACAGAAACAGAAAACATTTTTTATGTTTATTATTCAAGAACAAATTGTGGTCTCCAAAGTTGGACAATTTGTCACATTTAACGAATGAAACCCGTAATAATCTCTTAATGTTTTAATTATAAAAATGCGTTTTCGATACAAGGTGGACATTATAGGCTGTTTTGGTTCGATTAAAATTACCCATTGCACGATTATTCTGATAGTGCTGTTCGATAGAAGAAGCGTGAATGCTCCCTTTCCAAAAACCATGGTGCTCAACAAACAAGCTGACCGAAGACCACACACAGGTGGTCATCACAAAATGCGGTATCTCAAGATCCTTAAACACCGCGTGAGAGAGCGGAATGGTGGTAGCGAAAGTGAGTAGAGCAAATGTGGAACAATATGGAGGTAAAACGGCTCAACGTTTGGTTCATAGACCGTATCTGTCCTATACTGAAATAAATCTCACATAAATGCTAACGTATTCAAAATCCTTCAGTACAGTTAGTTGAATACACCAGCGTAGAGCGTCGTTCTAGGTCGGCGTTATTATCGTACTTATTGTGGCAAAATATAAGTCAAAAGCGTCGTCATATGACTTGTATTATTTTGGTTCTTTTGTAAATGTTAGTGTGAACGGTAAGCCAACCAGGACAGAAAAGCAAAATCTATCGTTTTCTGCTTTGAACCGGATCTAGGGAACCCAAGTACAAATAAAACTGACCTATGCGATGTAGGGACTGTGCGAATGGCAAGAACAACTAAATGAGGCCCGATTGAAAACACCACAGTATATGGTGCTGTATTATTCTCCATAATAATAGACAGGTTAAAAAGATGAATACATAACACTTTAATAATATGAATAAGTCATCGTTTAAAGCGTTTGCGCCACAACTACATTTGTTAGGACAACACTGCCATCTAGTGGAGGGCAAGGTATTTCTGGTCATTTACAGTATTTCACAAAAGCGAGTACACCAGTCACATTTTTGTAAGTATTATTATACCTTCATGGGACAACACTGAAGAAATGACAAGGAAGAGGGATCATGCTCTGCTTCAGTACATCACAGTACATGTTGGCATTCATGGTTCCCTCAATGAACTATAGGTCCCCACAACCAGCAGCACTCATGCAGCCCCAAACCATAACACTCCCACCACCATGCTTGATTGTAGGCAAGACACACTTGTCTTTGTACTCCTCACCTGGTTCCCGCCACACACACTTGACACCATCTAAACCAAATAAGTTTCTTTGTCTCATCAGACCACAGGACATGGTTCTATAAATCCATGTCCTTAGTCTGCTTGTCTTCAGCAAATTGTTTGTGCGCTTTCTTGTGCATCATCTTTACAAGAGGCTTCATTTTGGGACTGCAGCCATGCAGACCAATTTGATACAGTGTGCAGTGTATGGTCTGAGCACCAACAGGCTGGGGGGGGGGGGGGGGGGGGGGGGGGGGGGGGGGGGGGGGGGGGGGGGGGGGGGGGGGGGGGCGGGGGGGGGGG
>JAOYMR010000014.1:9760594-9770911 GCA_025802075.1 Tenebrosternarchus preto
ACCCCCCCCTCCCCCCCACACCCCCCAACCCCCCCCCCCCCCCCCCCCCCCCCCCCCCCCCCCCCGCCCCCCCCCCCCCCCCCCCAACAGGCCACTCTGTCACATACAAGTGGAAAGGAGCGTTACAGAGCACTTAAGAAAATCCACCTTATCCACTGGGGAGCGAGAACCTAAACCATCCACCTCCCTGAGTTAAGCAATACAGATCACTTCAGAATATTCACCTCATCCACCTCCCTGAGTCAAGCTTCTCTCCAGCAATAATCCAAATCAAGGTTCCACTGGTTAATCAAAGCATCCAAACCACCTTCCCTGAGAAAATGAGACAAAAATACATTGAAGGTTCTGTGTATATTTGGAGCATCTTCTAGGAAGACAGGCCTCTAATCAAGAAATTCACACTCCCTTCGAGGTTTTCGGATTCTTCCGACAGCATGAACATCTGTGCCTTAGTGGTTTTGTATGTGTGAGTGTGAATGTGAGTGTGTGTGTGTGTGTGAGTATGTGTGTGTGAGTGAACCAAAGTCATTCTCTCCTGTCAAATGCTTGACACTAATCTCATTAAAAATGCAAGCTTCATTATACATGTGGCATGGATCAAACTTTGCATCATCTCCATATATATGCATGCATTGTTCTGAGGAGAGCCATCTGGAGAGTCCCGTCTATCGGCTGTGGCAGACAGCGTATATGAGCTCGACCTGCATGCAAGTTCAAAGCCACTCTGAGTGGACGTTTTAAAAGGAAACATGAAAGCAGTTCTCAACGCCATGGAGGGGGGGTAGCTAAAGTAAACACTTACAGACTATGCCTTGCTTTCTGTATTAACAACCACAACAGCTGGTACAACTGCTAGCTAGTTAACCTTAACCTTCAGAAACCAAACCACATAGGTCTTACCCATTTACAGTTGAATGGTTTTTGTATATTAAAAAAAAAAAAGCACTGATGTACACTTCCTCTCAATGTATAGTGGAGTAGACTTGGGGGCTGCTGGGAAGATGGAGTGGTTGGAGCCAAATCTATGGGCATGTGGAGTTCTTGACCCACGTAGCTGCAGTCTGTTTGCGCCCATCGCCCTTTAAATGTTTATTTTTAACCTGTCAAAGTTGGAGGTGAACAATGGGAATATTGACAGTATAGTGCTACGAACAAGCTGGTTTGTTTGAATGTTTTAGCACAGTGAACTCCCAGGCGGGCCGTTGCTTTATGAAACTCCTGTATTGTATTTCTTTCCGCTGCCACAGTGAGCTTCCTGCGCTGGGGAGCACTGGCCGACGCTGACCCCACTTTCCGGCGTTAGGGTCTGAACCCGGACTGCCACGAGCCCCCAGCCATGCCTGCAGCCTCCAGATCTCCCCCCTCGCACTGCAGTGGTGTGGTCGAGGTCACAGCCAGCACTGTCAGCGGCTTCCTGCACAAGCCGCCGGACTGGACCACACCTCGGGAGTTCCAGGGGGATTTTTAAGATAGACTGGTCGGGGTCAAAAACAACCGTTTCACAGGAAGCTTCATGTATGAACAAGAGAGCGGATCAGAGCAAGCAGACACCTCTGGAAATAGTTCACAGTAAAAACACGAGCCTACAATAATAAAGATTTATAATAAAGTAATAATGTACCACATAATTCATGCTGTTAATTGTGTAGTTACAGGAATTGTTAAATGGGTATTCATAAGTATTTATTCTTAAACAATAGAGCATTTCCTTGCGTTCTTGGTAGTCAGTTTCCACTGTAATATCTAACCTAAAGGACCACTTTTCCTTCATGACAAGTAATGTAGCCTCTTCAAAAACACCTATGTTGCTGGTACAAATCTTACCTCCTTACTCCAGTCTCATAAGGCCCATGTTGCTGGTACAAATCCGACCTCCGTGAACCTCACACTGTGCCACCATTCAGTCTGTAGTCTGACGTGACCTTACCTCCAGATTGCTAAAGAGCAGAACTACATTTTGAATAGTAAGTCAAGGGTTACTTTTGCCCACCCACAGAGGAATAAAATTAACACTTTCAGATTATATATGCATATCTTAGGTCATTAATCATAAAGAAATGATTCCTTATTAACAGTGAAATTAAATCCGAGACAAAGCTAAATATGTGTTTAAAACCAAGCTCAAAAAGTGCTCACATGTACCCAATATATTAATCAAGCATGCTGAAAAACAGAGCCGTGTGCTTGTGCCATTAGTGTTATTTATACTGGGCAGTGGTCTCTGTTGCCTGTGGGGCCAGTTGACCCGAGGTGTTCTGCAGCAGAAGGGCACGGAGCCCTGTTCTCCTGCACTGGCTCTTTGAACTGGAGTTGTGTTGCACAGACCCTCCTGCTGCAGAGCTTGAAACAGGAAGTGAAAGGAGAGCGCTGAAGGAAATTGGTCTCAGCCCAAAGGGACTCAACCCTCAACCTTGAGGTCCCTGACACTACCCAGCCTCAGTCTGGTTCACACACACACACACACACACACACACACACACACACACACACACACTGCTGCATTTAGTCAGAAGGTAGGGACTGGACAGCAGAGCAGGCCTCTAGAAAAAAAATGCAACCTTAACAATGAACTTAGAGGTTAGAAAAGGGGGCAATTCCAAAGCATGTGAAAGGAGCCATTTACAACAGGGCCAAGAAGCCAAAGGAGTCTGTGGATTTGCCCTCAGCTTGTTTCTACCCACCAACCAAGTTCTGGGTGTCACCCCACTGCCCTCATTTCCCTAAAAGATTCATCACAATTAAAGAGCACCAATCAGTTCCACGATATCCCAAGGAGTATTCTAGCCATGTCCTCCATTTCTTGCTTATGTTTGTTTTGATTGCTTCATGGTTCTGTGCGATTCAGAGTTTGTGTCACTAGCAAACAATCACGCAATGAGCTGTCCACTAAGCCATATTTCAAAACATATGGAAGATGCCTTCAAAAAAGTGAGCAAATTACAGGTTAACGTTCATTTTGACATACTATTCCTACAGATTATAGGTTACAGGCAGTAAAGGAAAGATATCAGGAGGTAATGTTATGGATCAGCATCTTATCTGCATTATGTATGGTCTAAAATATTTTACCTATTGTAAACAAAAAATAAACAAACATGTTCTAACAAATCTATGTAAAACATTCTTAGAAATACTTTGTAGTTGTTGTTTAGGTTTCCTAGAAATTCTGCCATCCATGCACCACCGCTAACAGCACATGCTATAAAGATCAGATTCTGAAAAGATCAAGAGGACTCAACAAAACCCAAAGCACGGTTTAAATTACATCCATTTAATTAACACACCAATAAGCTTTGTTGACTTGTAAGGTTTCAACATTGTGGCGATAGCAGTGTGTCTACAACTGTCCACTGAGGTCTGGAAATGTCTGAGGGTGAGGAAGTAGCCTGCACAGAGGGCTTCAAGGAGAAGTTGAAAGTCCCTTTTCACCAGTTCCAGAAAAACAAGCGGCTGCCATATTTGGAGGGTTTCAGTGTGCCCTCAATGGCTGGGTTGGGCTCTGGCTTGGGTCTCGACTGGTAGGGGTTCTCAGGCAAAGGCCTAGAGGTAGCCACCTTGGTCACCTAAGAGAGGAGAAAAGAAAAAAAGACATCTATGGTCTGAAGAAGACTGACTGAAGTACAGCAATTTAGGTGGGTTTATGGTTATTAGCATGGACTCCCAAGGACGCTACCCAGGACTCAAGTCTTCAGCAAAAAGTCATGAACACAAGAGCATGAGTGGAGGATGCTGTGGAAAGGCGCAAGTGTGCCTCACCTTGGACAGCTCCCCAAGTGCAGGTCGCTCCCAGCCCAGTTTCTCAAGAACACAGTCATCAAACACCTTCTGCTGCTTACGGCAGCGGCGGAGCTCAGCCTGGTTGGAATAGTCCAGGCATGTCCAGTATTCGGTGAAAGACTCAGCACAGTTCCCCTTAATCTGCCTGTACCAGAACACACTGCTTTAACATTCTGCTGGCAATATATGGACGAGTGAGAGAATGTTAAATAAATGCTAATCATTGAGATCATTCTAACTAAACGGTGATTATTCCCAACCATTTTATTCATCACTAAAAGCCATGGCTACTGAAGGTCCTATAAACTCCTCAGGCATCTCTGTACCCTCAAGGAGATACAGAATTCACAACCAGTTACTACAAATGTTCTGTTGGCAAAGGTTTTGTTAGGTTTTTTTTTCCTTTTGTGGGAAAAAAGAAAAAAAAAAAACTGCAATTTCCCCCTCTGGGATTAATAAAATATTCTGATTCTGAATACTTGCTAAGTATTTGACACAAACAGTCATTAGCCGTTTCATTATCATTTTTGGTCAAGTTATTATGATCTGTGGCCTCTTTTTTTTTTTTTTTTTTTTTAACTTAGCTCTGCAACTTATTCTTCGGCGTCTCCAAGGCCCCTCTACACTGCACGCCTGCTTTCCAGCTCATTGCTCCTGCCATGTTTACGCTATGGACAAAATGGTTTATTCCACCCTCCTAGGCAAGCGGTTAAGAGATTTGTGGAGGTCCGGCAAAAGCTGTTTTGTGTTTTAATGACAGACACCAGTCATAGTGCAGAGGCGTCACTGTGTTATTAGAGCCAAGCGCCTGTCATTACCCAGACTGAAGCGAACCAGACCACTTCCTACATGGAATCGGCCAGGGGGCAGATCTCTATGGTCAACTCAGGATGTAAGCAGAGCAACCAGACACTGAAGGGTCAACACATAATTATGGGATTTAATCATGCATCATGATAATGTCACACCAGCAACTGTGGTGTATGTAGCAGTTTTTATTTATCTACAGCAATAATCATGTACATTCCCCTTCTTAGTAACATATCACATGTATTACAGCAGACTACTTGAACTGTGCTTTACATATACACATTGATCAGCCATTACATTAAAACACCTGTTTAATATTGTGTTGGTCCCCTCTGAGCTAAAGCAGCTGTGACCCTTTGAGTCATGGACTCCTCAAGACCTCTGAAAGTGTTCTGTCACCAAGACATTAACAACAGATCCGTTAGGTCATGTAAGATGCAAGGTGGGGCCTCCATGAATCAGACTTAATTTACTAGCACATTCCACAAATGCTTGGCTGGACAGAGATTTGGGTAGTGGAGTGGCCAAGTCAACACCCTGAATTCTTTATGTTCTTCAGATCATTCCTGTACAGTTTTTGCAGTGTGGCACCGTGCATCATCCTGCCGAAACAGGCCACTGCCGCTCGGAAATACCACTGACCTATAGACATGTAGTTGATCTGACACCTACCTACACATTATTGCAAAATAACACCCACATGCCAAACCTCAAGGGTTCCCAGCAGGGTACTGCTCATTTCTTTGCCTTTCCTACTTCCCATAACGCATCCTGGTGTATCCTATGTCCTTCCTAAGTAAGTAACTCACATGTACTTGGTCTGACACAGCCATCCACATGATTTAAAAAACTCATGATTCATCAGTCCAAACCACCTTCTCCCAATGCTCCATGGTCACATTTTCATGTGCCCGTTATAGGCACTTTCTCTAGCCTGCCATCAGTACTCCAACCAGTTTGCAGCTATGTGACTCCATACGCAGCAAGTGTGATGTGCTGTGTGCTATGACACAAGCAGCAATGTGTTACAGTAGCTCTGAGGGCCGTAGCAAAAAAGGCAGCAATCCCGAGTGATAGCAGCATCAGACACAAGGAACATGAGAAGCCTGAGAAATACCAAAGGCAGAAAGAAGAGCGAGAAATAATTTGTAAGGTATATAGTTATTAATTATTATTCTACAATATATATAATCACCAATTATTATTATTATTATTATTGTTATTATTATTATTACACACGCATACAAATGTCAAGGGAAAGGAACCTGCATTCCTTGCTCCTTGTTTTTCCATTAATGCATTTTATATAGCGCAACCCTGGAGTTAGGCACCCACACACACTCACCAATCGTTTTATTTAAACCTATTATTTACGTGCATTTACATACTTGTGTATAATTACATAATGCAATTGCCTGTGCATGTTGCCAGAAATTTTCAGAAACCACTTTTACCATTAGACCAGAGGATCGTCACTGACTTAATTGCCACTAGTAGCACAGTAGTGGGAGTAGTTGAGCTGGTACGAGTGGTTCAGGTGTCAGCAGTGCTGATGGTATTTCACACAAGTACTGTTTGTGTCAGCAATCTTTCAGCTCTTTAGCAAAGATTTGTTTTAACCCCAATTTTAATTTTTATTTGTTCTAACCCTAGCTGGGCAGTAAACGAGGCTGAAGGTTGTTTATCTGACACTGGCAATCAATCAGTCAATTACAGTTTGTAGCTGCCCACAAGCACATCATGTTCCTAAGACAGGAAAAGTATATATCTGTTTATTTAATTAGTTCCTAATTTAATATCTAAAGTAGGCAGTAACTGTAGTGTTAATAAAGATGGCAACTGTAAGCAAGTTTATAATTGTGTAATTCTTCTAAATAATTCCTTAATTAAAATTTACTCAAACTTGGAAGTAAGTCTTATTCTGCCACATTTAATATCATCAATCTATTATCTGTTCTGCATAAATGCACTGGATACAGAACATACAGTAGATATCTATTCACACAGAGGTTGAATATATACACACAGCAAATATACCTTAAACTTTAAACTTAAAGTTTAAAAGTTCCTAGTGACATACTTTAATGGAAACAGCTTGCTCTCATAAGACATTTATATTAGACAGGTGCATAAGAAAGACATGCAATCGGAGACAAACAGCTTTAGACGTACGCTCGAGTGTCCCGTGAAAAGAAGAGCGAGTACCTGAAGAAGTTAAGTGCACACTCGTTGACTTTCCTCCCCTCGTTCAGACAGTTCCTAGGGTCCTTCTCTTCATATCGGCACAGCATGAACTCCTTGTTGGCCTTGTCACACTGGGAGCCATAATGATGCGCTGCTGCCTTGAGTACGGCAGACGATACGCTTACCTGTTCAAGAGGAAATAACGACAGGTGTATCAGCAAGGACGGGAACAATTTCTGACCCTCTTCAGCGGTAACAAACGAGTCGTAATCTACGTCCACGTGAAAATGCCATTTTGTGAAAATGCACAAAACCATCCAAGAAGCGCAAGTAGGCTTTTACAGAAATTCAGTTGCTGTACTGGGTGTTTGCACGTTACAGAACCAGAACATCAATAGAACGAGTTTTCAATAACTGTCTGGATAGCTAGCTAGCATATATCCTAACAAACACTAGAACACGGAGAACACACTATTCCACTCAGACGGACCACGGGTTAAATAAATTGTCTTAAAATTTTAATTGTAATTAAAACTTAATTAATGCGGACAGAAACAACAGAATATAAGACAACGTGAGCTAATAGCCTAATTACTTTTTAGCTACATAGCTAATTAGCAAGGCTAGCTATTTGGTGCTCCGTTACAAGTTAGTTTGTGTGATTGTTTCAGTTATTACAAACATACCTCCTCGACATTAAGCTCAGCCAACGACGGAATATGAACGTCACCGGGCATGGTATGGCTCGCAACAGCAGAAATAATGGAAAACTAATCTGGCAGCTCCCCACTATGAAACGATTCAATATTCCCGTCGGCAGGAGGACGAGGTCGCTGGAGGAAGGTCAGTAAACTGCGCATGCGCATCGACTTCCAGGCGCTTGTATATGACGCGGTATTTGCCCAAGGCAAAAGCTGGCGCTATTTATGCGTTAGGAAAATGAACTAAACTTTCTTGGCATTCAATGCTGATATTTTTCACCGTACGTACCAGATGCATTAGAGGAGTGGGTAGCTAGTTCATGCATCAGTATGTACAATATGTCCGTTAATTTCAGTTAGACAAATCATGCTCACACGTCACTCACACGTTTCCATGGAAACGTTACCAAGCTGTTGCCAGTTGTAGTTGACTAGTTACAATGGAGTTTACGGGTAGCAGCTACAGTGGCACATACAAAAATGGGAGGTAACGCAAAAAACATTTATTTACTTTTATGCCTTTGTCATGTACACTAAAGACTTAAGGCTGTTCCGTTGTTTTTAGCGAACAGTAACCCTTGCATTTAATGCTTAGATGCTAAGTAAGAATTTGTAGCAATCCACTGATTAAATTAAGACCTGAGTTGTTTTGTTTTACTAGGATGGAAGGCAGAGGAACGTTCAAGTTCACCACCCAGACCAGATATGAAGGGGAGATGAAGGATGGAATGTTTCACGGAAAAGGAGTACTATACTTTCCCAATGGAAGCAAATTTGAGGGAACGTGGGAAAGAGGGATATCCAAACAGGTGTAAAACAGTGTAACATCAGATGGATTGTGTTTAGTTTTAAAGAAAATGTAACAATATTTTCTGTTTTACTGTTTTACATGGACGCTGGAATTAATTTATCATTCTACTTTGGGGCATGTATATCCTGAATCCACTAACCCACTAATCATTGTCTGCGTCCACTAACCCACTAATCATTTGGTATGAGTGTTTCAGGACTTCAGTCAGCACCAAAATCAGTGACGACTTGTCACATGAAACAGTGTAACATTTGTTTATAATGGAGGGGAAATGCCACTATGTGATATGGACTAAATTCTGTTCATCACCTCCAGGGCTGCTATATTTTCTCTGATGGACTGGAGTACCAGGAAACAGACTGGGATTACTGTGATGGCTATGATCGACGCTTTTACACTGAGAGGTGCCATGGACTGAAACCTGCAGGTATGCTGCCCTCAAACATATCATCCAAAAAGAGAGAACAACCTACCCTCCTCCAGCTACTGACATCCAGAACATTCATCTGGATCATAGAAGATCCCATAACATATGTCAGAATGGTCTGTGATTTGTTAGATGCCTCATTTGTACAATATCAGTATGGTAGCAGCTATTATTGTAAAATAATCAACACACCATGTATTGTGTGCAGCTCTGTTTCCACCTCTGTAGTACACCTAGCACAGTTAATCAAGTTAGATCGAGGCTTTCCAGAGTGAGGACTTTTTGTAATGTAGTAGATCTAATCTGGAGTTGGAACTAATCTCTGCAGTACCTTAGCAAGGGGTCGTAGATATCAGAGAGAAAAACAGAGACAGAGATGTGTAACTTGTCAAAAATGCATTTTTCTTTATTTAAACTTTATTAAATGCTAGTTTTTGATTAATCGCATATTTAATAGGAGACTCCCAGCTGACAGATAAGGACCCCCCACGGGTCATTCCCGATGGTTGCTATGACTGCGGAGATGGATTCTATGATCCTGTCACCAGAGTCATTAATGACTACGAGGGCAATTTTCTTAGAAATGCTGGTAAGAGAATTAATGGTCCAAATATATCTGAATGATTGTGTGCCTCCACGGTCATGCACATGTGATGCATACAATACATCATACAACACATGAATATATAAATCAAAATTTCAGTAGAATTTGTTTCTGGGCTCATGTTTTTATGGTGACCACATCTGCTGTAGCACATTTTATAATTTGTTGATTCGTAAAACATTCTTGTCGATCACATGCTGGAATAGGTTCTGTTCAGCAGTTCTTCTAAAACATTTCATTTTTGCTCTGGCCACCTGGAAAACATGACAACAGAAAGTTTTAAAGTGGCATAAATGGATTAGCTTAAATACATGTAGAGTCAGAGATCAGGCAGGGAGGCCTCGTGATTGTGCGATAGCTCATTGGTAGGTCCTTTCTTTCAGTCAGACATGCTTTTCCACCACAGTCATTTGAGTTTCCAAAAGGAAAATGTGAAACACATTTCTCTCCTATACAATACCCAATGCAA
Organism: Tenebrosternarchus preto; assembly: GCA_025802075.1. Classification (NCBI taxonomy): domain Eukaryota; kingdom Metazoa; phylum Chordata; class Actinopteri; order Gymnotiformes; family Apteronotidae; genus Tenebrosternarchus; species Tenebrosternarchus preto. The sequence continues at coordinate 9,770,378 of JAOYMR010000014.1, forward strand.
GACCTTTGATTTGAAGTGAATTTGGTATGTCAGCCTTGTAGATAGGAATTCTGCTCCTTGTGCCAGGATTTTGGATCGGCACACCACCAGACAATGTCGTGGATTAGAGAAGTGTGTGTGTGTGTGTGTGTGTGTGTGTATGTGTGTGGGTGGGTGGATTAGAGAAGTTTGAGGACTAAATATGATACACCCCTGCTGCCTACATATAACATGTGTGCGTGCGTGTGTGTGTGTGTGTGTGTGTGTGTGTGTGCGTGCGTGCGTGTGTAGTGTGTATGCATATGTGGCCATGTGTATGTGTGTCTATGCTTAAGATTGAGGATGTATATTCAAGTAACATATGCTCTTAATAAAATCATATCTGTTAGGAAATTGCAGAGTAAGTTAAGAATTACATTGATAGAATGCATTGGTCTTCTCTGCTTTATATAGACTAGCTCAATCTCTTTAATCCATTCATGTATCCTGTGTGTGTGTGTGTGTGTGTGTGTGTGTGTGTGTGTGTGTGTGTGTGTGTGTGTGTGTGTGTGTGTG
>JAOYMR010000014.1:9806505-9817885 GCA_025802075.1 Tenebrosternarchus preto
CCCCCAACATATCCCCCCCCCCAAAAACCCCCGTGCTTACCTAACCACCCCCAACAATCACCCTGTGGGGGGCTTCGCCTCCTCCCCTGCTGGGGGGGGGGGGGGGTGCGCTGGCGTGGGGGGGGGAGGGGCGCATGTCCACTCATTATCCAAAAGCAGCAGGCAGCGTTTGCTCTCACTGGCGTGGCATGCACTATCCCTCATGACACAATGGAAGTTTTTCTTTTTTAATCCACATCTGCTCTGTTAACCCTGTCGTGGGACTGGAGTGGCTCTGATTACGATGGCAGTTCTGCAAATGCCGTCCTTTTTTTGGAGCCTTCCAGGTCCTGCCTCTGACCTCAGATGATCCAAAAACGGCCCAAATATGGCCATGTCCTCTCCAGCCGCTCGCAAATGCGTGTCCTCAGTGAAATTGTGCCGTCCATTGGTCAGCTTGCGTGTCCTGGAAAGATCAAAGTGCAGAAAGGTTGATGGCAGATTGTGAGAGAGAGAAAATGAGAGGACACACACAGACAGACAGACAAGAGTAGATGAGACAACAAGGCAGGGGACGCGGTAGTGTTTGAGAGAAGGCAGACGAAGGAAGGAGACGTGCTGGCATGAAGCTGTTAGTCCTGAGAAGGTGCAGAGAGTGAAAATATTAGGCAGGCAGCTATCTTTGACACTTTTTTCCGAACCAAACATTTATTTATTAAAATGTTACCTGTTTATGAAGGCTGTTTCTGTGCAGAAACTCACAAGAGTCCGTCTTGTCTTTGAGTTGTGTGATGTTTTGGAATGACAATAAACAATACAATTTCCCATGGTTTAGGCCTAATAACGATTCTGGTAGGGTTACAGCAAGGGAAAAAAAGGTCATTTATTTTTCAGCATTATGAAATAAAATTTTATACATATGGTGGTTCATGTTCTGGTACTCGTTCACAATTTTGTTATTTATGGGCTAATTAATTAATAATGGGTTAATTAATTGATCATTGAAAACCAGTCAAATTATAAAACATCAAAAGAAAATAATTTCAGTACTTTTTTTGATGCCGCAGTAGTGGGGTGATTTCCATTCCCTCATAAACGCAGCTGTTTGCTGCTTGCAGGTGTACTGGACCACATTATGGTGTCCACCAAGGATGGAAAATGCCCTCTAAACCAGCTTGGGCAGATCTCCATGAAGTCGCCACAGCTCCTCGTGGTCAACATGACCAGCTTCCCAGAGGTAACAACACTTCAGTCTGCCTGCATCTGCACAGGAGAGCTAGACACACACACAGCACACACACTCGCCCTGCACTGTAATCCGAGTGTGGTGGACCCAATCCAACCAGGTCTTGGGGAAGATTGATCGTGGTGGGGTGAAGCCCCTTTGTTGTTGAGGAGCGATTGAAGCAGAGGCCAGGAGTCTGACAGAGACCAGGAAATGACCGTACACTGCCCTCTGCAGCACGGATCTGCGTTAATGTGCGCTCTTTCTAACACGCAATCACGCATGTGTTCATGTGTACACTCTTAACACGCAAACACACACACACTCATGTTAACGTGTGCTCTCTCCAAAACAAGCATGCTCGAAAATGCACGCTAATGTGTGTTCTAATACACACACACACGGCCTTCCAAGTTTTCTGTCTTGTTCCTTCTACCTTACCACCCTTGTATTCTCTGTCTGATATCAGCTTTCTGCTGTTATTAATGAGAGTGGCCCGATGCTCAGATAAGTCTGTAAAAGAGATTAATGCTCCCTCCTTTTGGTTCCTCCTGTTTGAGGGTTTTGTTTCACTGCAGTGTTCAATGCACTAAACCAACATTTCAGCACAAAGGTTTTAAGCCTTTTGCCAGTCCAAGTATCTAAGCTTTGGATGCAGTGATGAAACTTGGCACTGAACACTACATGGAGCATTATGTACTTAAGAATATACTTGGTGTCCTGTTCATCACCTTTTAACTTAATGTAATACACAAGGACTCAGTGTTGTGTTAAGGAGAAGTCCACACTGCCTGTAAGGCGAAAGCCCATACTGCCCTTCAGGAGTAACTGGCCGTACTAACAGGCCTACAGAAACCACCAGCAAGATGACTGTTGTTAGCGGGGTTCGGCGAGAACGGCTGTTCAATCCCAGGACCACGCAGCTCTCCGTGCTCCCCACAAGGACCACGCAGCTCTCTGTGCTCCCCACCAGGACGCGCGTTAATGAATCAAACTACTTTTGCAAAATAAACCACAAAAGAAAACATTGCACCAACAGAATGCTGAATTCCAAAGTTTATTAAAGTCTTCTGTTATACCACGGCTACAATGTGGTACTCAGTTTTAGCATCTTTTACGTTTTGCTCCAGCAAACACATTTCCGATTTCGTTCTCCTTTTCCTCTTAATAACTCTGTTAATAACCTCGAGAAGTTTATTAGCACAGCCTGAGTGCAGGCAGCTGGCTGCTCCTGAGGCTGCAGTACTGTCCCCAAAGGGGTCAGCATGGACGAGCCCCCGGTGAAGGTCATCAGAGGTCACAGGGTCGTGCTGTAGCTCCTCAGCCTTGTCCCAGAGGAGCGTGTGTTGACAGTGCCCTGCGGCGATCACACACACACACACACACACACACACACAGATCCTCACCCCTGCTACACAGCCCTCTGGAGAACCAGTAAAAGGAGCTTTTGCCAAGTCGGATCAAAGAGCCCGTATGGGCCATACAGGGCTCGAGCTGAGTGTGTATGGAGGATAGAGGACAGATGCACACGCAAGTGTGCGCGAGTGTGCATTAATGCACACACAAACAAACACACAAAGTGATCATGCATCGAAGAGGTTCTGGGAGTGCTTGTTTCAGGTACGGCAGCCTCAGATGGCTGTCATTAACCCTGGTGTGTTCGTGTGTGTGTGTGTGTGTGTGTCCTTAGGCCACTGCGGCAGTCACCCGCGCTCTACAGGAGAGCAGCATGAGACTGAACCCAGAGGTGGAGGGCACCATCATAAGGGTCCCCATTCCCAAGTGAGAGCCCACCTCCCACTCCCAAATCACTTTCACCTACTCCTACACCCCCCCCCCCCAACAAAAACACACACTTTCACCTTCTTTCCTCCTGTCTCTCTCTGTCCATCTGGTTGATGAGTAGCTTTTACTTTATACGGTTGTAAATTTTGTTTTTTGGGAAGATTGCTGTTTTTCCACACAGAGCTACATAACTTCAATATTTACAATTGTCGGTTCCATGAAACAACATCAGAGAATCACGAAGCATCCAAGCCAATCCCTTCTGCTCTAAATTCGACATTTTGCATTATGCAGGTGTTTAATATTAAACATCAGTTTGACTTTGACATGGAAATCTACTCTGCTGTTAAATTCTTTGTGTTCTGGTTTCCTATACCAGACCAAAGTAAAGCTGCTTGGAGTTTATAATTCAGTAGGGTAATTTAACATGTGCTACAAAAATAAATTCCTCGCTGTTGCTATATTTTGTTTTGGTTCCCATTTCCCGCAGTGCAGCACTGTTTGAGGTAGCGAGGCCTGCGTTGGGATCTATAACCTACAACCACTCCTCTCCTGCCAGGCAAAATAGCCATACAGCTTTGCCTTTATTCTGCACACCACAAAACCAGTTGATTGTGAAGACTTGCCATGGCGATGGCTGCTATGACGATGGCAGGTGCACCCCTGGCAATAGAGAGCAGAGGGGCCGGACTCAGCGGCTGCAATCAGCACGGCCCCCTCGCATGTATTTGCATATATAAATAGAGCGCAAGGCTTGATTGGCTCGGAATCACTAATTACATGCATTGTTTGCTGTAAACAGACACTGCACTTGGACTATTTGCAAATGGCTCGTAGCAAAATGGCAATTAAGGGGGGGTGGCGGGGGGAGGGTGTAGCACTTCTACGCCTACCAGGAATTTGGAAAGAAATATTCTAATGATGAGCCTTTTAAAGTTTGTTCTTAAAAATATCAGTTTGAGTATACGGTCGTCCTGTTTGAAAGCAATGTATTGTTTCCTTATTTGATTTCTGTTGATTTTCTGGAACACTAATGGAAGCACAGAGAAGACATTTTCGCCTCGTTGAACAGATTCGTTATTCCACCCTGTCAAAAAATGGTTCTTTATATGAGGCCTTCATATGATATTTGTATAGCTCTGCATACATGAACTTGTGTGTGTGATTGGCAGGGTTACTCGAGAGCACAGGGAAAATCTGGCCAAACTGGCGAAGCAGTTCAGTAACAAGGCTAAGGAGTCGGTTAGGAGAGCACGCTCCAGCGCTGTGGCCCAGGTCAGGAGAGCCAGCAACACAGTCTCTGAAGACACCATCCGCCTGATAGAAAAACAGGTACAGAGCGAGGGATGCAAACAGACCTGTTATGGCCATATTATTTGCAAATGGCTTTTTTATATATATATATATATATATATATATATATATATATATACACGTAGCATAGATTCAACAAGGTACTAGTGAGTGTGCAGCTCTGGTATACCAGAAGTTTAGTGTTTCTGAGCTCCAACACACTTGATTTGATCTGTGAACCATTGTGTGGTTGAGAGTGTCAAGGTGTGTCAATGACATGTATAAAGGACACTATTGCGTCAAGGCCTTCCACAGCTAGAGATAAACGAGACTGGCTGTTTCCTGTCCCCTCGCGTCCCCGCGGAGCATGTGCTCCAGCCTCTCGGACACACACCACAGCGGCCTGACGGGCGCGTCTCCATCTCTCTGTCGGCAGGTTCAGCAGATGGCAGACAGTTACACCGCCGACATCGAAAAGCAGTTGGCGACAAAAACCAAGGAGCTGCTCAGCTGACAGAGACTCGCCATCCCTGATGCCCCGTGACCTCACGCTCCGCACCTTCAGCCTGTTGACAAAAAAGAGGACATGCGTGGAACCGTAGCAGTGGTAGAATGTCAAAGGTGGTGATTCGGGTGGTGCTTGGTTGGTGTTTGTTTCCCTCATGAATAAACATGCCAGTGGCTATAAACCCTCGCCACTCTGCCCAGTCCTCAAGTCTTCAAACAAACAAACGGGAGGACATACGAAGTTTTAATGTGATTCGGGGGTCCTCCTCCTAATCAGCGTGATGCCACAAGCGTGGTGTTTATGTAAGAGAGCGCAGCAGTCAGCGTAAACTTTGTGGTCTTTCCAGGATGGCGGGAGGCTGTGGATGGTGCAGGACAGTTCACAACAACATACTGCCAACATTTGTTTCACATTCACAGCTGCTGAGCCAAAAATTCGCCTACTTCTGTTTGTAAGCAATTACCAATAGAGTTGGAATTTTTTTTAAAAAGTGGTTTTGGGGTTCCCCCCCCCCCCTTCAGAACAAAAGCTCTTGGCTTCCCTTTGCTGCTCGTTCTTTCAAGTCCTTGCCATCGTTCATTTCCTAAATGAAGCATCGTTCTGGTGGATTCGATCACGCACGTCGAAACGAGCTCGTTGTTTTTCAGGGATGTCGATGTAAAAAGCTCGACCCAACGTACTAACCGTCATGGTGAACAGCGCTAGTGCTTGCATTTAAAAGCATCATCCCTAATAGAGAAAAACACAGGGGTGACTGAATAAACAAGAGGCTCGAGGTAGTACACAGACAGAGGAAATGGGCAGGTTTTCACTGTTCCCGGGTCCATATGTCTGCAATTTGGGGGCATTGTGTATCTTGGCCTGGAACATAGGCTCATGATCGATGGAGGGGTGAAAATCCTGAGACGCTGGCTCTGCACACTGGCCTGAAAATTGCTTTCAGCTGATAGCTTCATCTCGCTTTACATTTATCAAGCGGATTACTGCGCGTCTCTCTCTGTTTACAGCCGCCATGATAGAGGTGATCGGAATGGCAGCAGGGAGACCAAATGTTTTTCCTTCTGTGTCGTTGAAAATATACATGCATAAATTGGCTCTGTAAACTTTCGAATTGAAAGCGTGCTCCTAGTTTGAGGCAGGGAGTGGCTGTCGTGCGTTCTGCAGAGCTCACTCTCTCGCCCGGCCTCAGAATCAATAACAACAAAATACTTCCGAGATCAGAACGCTGAAGATCCGCTGACGGCAACGAGATTATTAGTAGGCCGAGGACAAGCGATCAGCTGGCATTCGTTTTTCTTCTCTGCTTTTCCAGGAGGTAGAACTGTATTAATATTGTGCTATGCAATGCCCTTTCCTCACCTATTTTACAACTAGTTTATATGCAGATTATTTAGGATTGAACTGCATTATTCATCCTTCTAGTCGCGTGACAATGCAGGAACGGCGATATCCTGGTTCAGTGCGAGTATGAGCTCTTATGTGACGACGGGGTCTCTAGCAAAGAAGCGGGCTATTATTCTCTCCCAGGCGGCGCTGATTACGTTCCTCGCACGCACTCCGGTTCTCAGATAGTTACAGGGACTCGAGAGCGCATTTAATCACTTCAGTGCCACCGAATTGGCTCCCGAACGCTCGTTGCGTTCTCGCCTCTCAAGTGCGCGAGCCACCCGACGGTCTCATCAAGAATCCAATCAGTTTAACCGCGAAATGCACTTGGGCTAAGACGAAAAGCGATTTTCAGATAGGATGGTGGTTCCATAAGGGCAGACTCACTGCATATGCAAATAGAAGAGAAATTAACGCAGTTGCGCGTGCTCTGATAGCAGCTCACGTTTCACGCGTGCTATGAAGCGCGAGGCGGATCATTCCCTTTCGATTACATTATTCATTTTTGATCTCGGGTCAAACCGAGCCCTCCTTAACGAATTACAACACTTTAATCAGCTTCCCTGCTGCGAGCAAAACGGCGGGGTAGTCGGGACGGTGTTATAGTGTACTATTGATGGGACATGGCATTTGCTCAGTGGGATTTAAGACACCCGGGTTAGGCTCCATACTACGCGTCACTGAATATGTACACAGGTGAACAGGTGATTTAGTAGTTAGCCTGTTAGCCTACTGCAACATAAAATGATGTATTTATATTTGTTACATTTACAATAAAAGTAGCCTATAATCAGGTGAGTAATCCAGGCATTGGAATTGCTTCCTTCCGGTTCACCTCTAGTCAGCCTGACTGACTTGACCTGTGCCGTGGGCAAATTGGAGTACATCGCCGTGCACGCGCTCATTAGGTGAGGTACCCCATAGCGCGAGCCTGCTGGCCTGCTTCACCGCCGTCAAAGCGTAACCCCCTCTAACAGAGCGTCTTTTGAGTTTGGAGTGGTTAAACTGTCATTTCAAATCGCCTAGACGTTGTGATTACTAGCACAGGAGGAATTATATATTTAGCTTTATGTCCGCTACGATTTCCTGCCCTCGTCTTGATCCTAAGTGACTGAAGCACTAGATACCCCGATCTCCAACGAGGCGCACTCGTCCCGCGGGAAGACTGTAATCAGCGGTTTCAGGGCGCGAGGAAAAGGCAGATGAGGAGCAGACGCGGGTGGGTCTCTGTACAGCGCACATTATTCATACATTCTAAATACAAAATGGAAAAGACGGCACCTGCCTTACAAGTGAACGTGGAGGGCGTATTTAGATGTGAGGTACGTGAGTTAATGGATGGATTTGTCATTCTACTACTGCATGTATAAAAAAGACAATGAATCGGAGGGGGAAAAACCAAATGTAAAGAAATACGCAGTGCTTTAAATCTACTACTGTATACAAACAGTTGTCTTATTTGGATGCACAAAATGTTCACCCTTAATCACCCTTGTTTGTATTATTCTTGCGAGTACACTGTTCCGGGTACTACTGGCACCTTCATTGATATTACGATTTATTGTCAGATAAAAAAAAGTCTAACGCGAACGATTGTGTATGGTAGCAGTCCTGGCCATATGAGTCTGATTTCTTCCTTCCCCTTTACAGTCCAGCAACATAGTTGTCATTTTACAAATAAATAAATAAAAATATAGAGAAAAAAGGTGGCCTCTGACCATGACTGGTGGAACGCTTCCAGGTCTCTCGCTATCAATTTCCGGCAGTTTAAAGATATAAAGAAGAAAGGACGTTATATACGAACTAATACATGATAACCTTCGTGTAATAAAGAACTATCATTTGGAGTACAAATGCACAGAGTGGACAGGAAGTCCACTAATCTGAAACCTGATTCGAGAGGAAGGAAGGACTCAGGAACTAGCCTTCAAAGCTTTCACCAATCATATTCATCACAGGACGAAGCCCAGACTCATTAGGCTACAGCGCTGCACTTAACTAAACATCTTTTCCATAAAATAAATGCTTCCAGGTTACTCTCGGCCTAGGTCGCGCCTGCATCTGATCTCAATTACCCGCGCGCTATGGCGTGGTCTCGAGCGGCAGCCACGCGGCGAGGATGCCGGCCTGCTCTCCAAACTGCTGTTTTACGCCAGTCTGCCAACAACTTTGCTGGTTCTCGTACAATTATTAATATTCGCGTTGTGTATGGCGAGTGAGACCGCAGACGGGAAAGGGTCGCCGGGATCTCGACGAAAACGTGCATTGTGTTATTAGTGAACAAGGCACAGGAGAGGAGAGTACGCGAGATACGCGCGCTGACTGTCACATTAAGGAATTGGCAGTGGGGTGGGTCTCGGTGAATAATTGTTTCCTGATGCGTTCTTTCCCTCGGAATATTAATTACACGCTGATTGAAATCTTGTAGAGTGTTCGGGTTGAAACTGTGAGAGGATGTGAAGCCCAACCTATAGAAGAGTGTCCCATTTGATGGGGTTTACTGTTTTTAGGTAGAAAATATGCCATTTGGTTTTAAACATAAAGGACGCAAGTTATTTCTTTTTTTTTTTTAAACAAAGAAGTTACAAAAAAACACGTGGCTAGAGGCTTTGGCAGCGTTTCCGAGATTAGACTTTCTGCATGTAATTTTTCTCACCGGTCCACATACGGGGGGGAAAGGAACAAAACAAACGCAGAGCTACATATGGTTTTGTTCACCACGAGGCCTAGAACACACATTTTGTTTGGAAAGGATGCCAAAACAGAACAAAGTAAAGTTCGTCTTATTTGTTTGTCTCAGTCTCATGCGATCGCACTCCAGCTCTTCCACATTGAGTCTCCGTCGTCCATTCTTCTGGGTCTGCTCTCCATGACTCCACTTTAATGTCTTCGCTAGGAATCGCTCAAAACCCTGAAGTTTATTCCCTTGTACGAAATATGAACAAGACTCCGCCAAGCGGTTGTACATGGTCCAACAACTTGGCTTTAAAGCTCTGAGGAATTTGAACCTGTTTTTTTCTAATAAAGCTAATCTTGCTCTTTTATGTACACGATGCAAAATTTGTGTCCTGTGAAAACGGTTCCAGAGTTAAGTAGACTAAATGACCAACTTACTTTGCCAACATTTCTGTCCTTCCAGTGAGACAGAAGTACTCACGATGAAGCTTGCACAAGCTTTACTCAGCGTAGGCTCCAGAAATTGCCAAGTGGACGAATCGAGTCTATGCTAATCTAAGCTATTTGCAGCGAAGTCTGAAATGTTCCCCTGACATAGCTATTTGTGTCTAAGTCTATAGTCTATAAGTTTAGAACTGGGAGGCTCATACGTGTATTGTTTAAGATCATATTTGTAGCAGCTTGGAAATCTGATTCTGATCTAAAATATCTGACTGGAGATTTACTAGTGGTGTTTCCAAATGAATCTACCACTGCATGTATATTTCAAATTTTTCATGTATGTGTCCTACAGCATTCATATGTGATGTGTGGTTCTTCGATATGTAAAGCTTAATGTTCCAGAAAATCCTTCACGTTTTCCTTCATCTCTGAGAAATCTCAGGTTGCAGAATGAGTCTGTGAAAAAGCCTAATGCTCTAGACCTTTGGGCCTTTTGATCTCATGTTTTTAAACTAATATTTTTTAGCATTTAAACCTTGACTGACCATAAACCACAAAATATTTTATAATTGTAAGTCATAACTGACCTTCCATTTTTTATTGAAACGAATTAAAGAACGAACTGAATGAACAAACAACTTTTTCAGAATAAACTTATGTTGGTTTTTGAGCTTCTGCATGCATAAAATGGCCCTATATGCAATGCCTAATAATAGTCAACAGAGGGAGACAAACAGCACATTTCGACATTAAAACGTGACTCATTAACATTGCTATGGTATCATTTCACATGCGGATTTCACAGGCTGACTTGTATGTTGGAGAATAAAAAAACATTCAGACGTGTTGCAGGGAAGGAGCTGTTCATCCTTGTTGGAGTACAATTCTAGATATGCAAAACAACATCCATCTATTATAGATTCACATGTAGACTTTGTATCCTCTACCATTTTTATTTGTACAAAATATTAGCATACATTCTTCAACCCAGCTTCCATCTGCTTCAGAAGCACACACACACACACTGACTGCCTGAATGTCAGGGCACATCTCCGTGACAGTACAGAAACAGAAATCCAGCTTCCCACCCTCTCCGTGGGTACACATCCAAACACACACTCATACACACATACACTCTCTAAACATTCATTTCTAGGAAATGTCTTTATACCATTTATGTTGTCAGTATTTCTTATTTATGAGTCTGTTGTTTGTTTGCCTTTGCTTCTTTTTCAGTGGATTACGTTTATCCCCTTTATAGATAGTGGCTCCACTGCCCCAATAGTGGCAGGGCAAAAAAAAAAACAACAACAACAAAAAGTGATGTTGTATCCTGTCTCTTAGAGGCAAAATCAGAGTATTTTGTTTTTATGGCTTGTGCACCATTTAATTTCTGCTGACTGGTTCCGTGCAGGACAACACAAGGCTATCACAAACAAACACGTCTTAATCACTTCACTTCACAGCAGAGGTACAATGTGATGCTTAGAAGTTTGCACAGAGCCAACAGCATTGTTGGACCCATGTATGGAAACTTCATTTAGTGGCACTGGCACCACCTTTGTACTCTCTATGGATGTTTCTCTTCTTTGTGGTCAGCAGAGATGGACAGCAACATTTGATACTTTGCACTGTTCAGTGGTGTTGTCTGGCTCGTAGTAGCTCTGTATCTCCTTATCTGTGTTTGTCTGCTGTGCACTTTATGTCAGAGAAGAAAGACAAGTCTGGGAGAAGTGGAAAGCTTCAGAACTAAAGAGGATGATATCTTATAACTGACTTATAACTCAAATGTGGTGCATCGGCTATCAAGGAACAAGGCAACATCACACTTTTGGAGGAATCAAAGTTCAAGCAAATTCTTCAGCCTTTCCAGACACTTATGGATCACTGTGAGTAGGTCCACTGATAATTCTGTGTATATTTGATACACCCAAATCCAGGTTACCGCGTTGCACTTTGGTCCTATCTCTAACTCAACACACCTGATGCAGTTAATGAATGTGTTCAGTAGCATCTCCAGGGTTCAGGTGTATTGGAACAAAACTCTGTAGGGCAAGAGACGTGCAAAGTGAGAGTTAAGTTGTCCT
>JAOYMR010000014.1:9824740-9838742 GCA_025802075.1 Tenebrosternarchus preto
TGATCTCTGATGTTTGAATACAGGGTTACAAGCTGAAATGTCTTCCGTGTGGGTGAGTGATCACGGATCCGTTGGGAATTTAGTCAGTTCCGTTTAATGTAGTCATTACCATTTTATAGAAGCGTTTATGCATATTCTCAGTTTTAGTGACATTTTATACCTTGTGTTCCGTTTTAGGATGATTTAAATCTTCTTCTGGATTCACCGGACTCGCTCTCGGTTACTGTAAGTCTTCCTGGGTTTTGAGTCATCTTTGTTTACAACGTTGTGCACCTTGGAGACTTGGAGTGGTAACAGATCAGGACAAGATGGCAGAGTGATGTTCTTTTTCTTAGTCTAGTGCCAGAGGAACCGTTAAAGAAAAGCCAGGTTTCAAACCATCTGAGGATGCAGCAACTTTAAGGACGGCCATAGAAGGCATTGGTGAGATACCTTGGACCAGCTGCTAACCAGCTTCTGATTGCAGCATCTCCATAAGTAAACTTGCCTTGCACCATGTACTAAAGTTCAGGTGAAGAATGTTCATATTGATTAATCGCAGTGATTAACTATAGTCTTATCGCAAGGTGTGTGTTTGTGACTTTGCCAGGCACTACAGAAAAGACTCTTATTGACATTCTCACTCAAAGAAGCAATGCCCAGCGTCAATTAATATGCAAGGCCTACCAGGAGGCAACTGGAAGGGTAAAACAACCGCATGACTTAACTTCCACTGTGGACTAAAGAAAAATATTCATGTCTGACTGCAGTCCTTGAGAAGACCACAGCATTGCACTTTATAGTTTCTTCTCTAAAAAAAATTTTTTGGCTAACGGAGAACTTTGGGTACCTAAAATACTTTGGCTACCCGGTGGTTGTCGAGGACTGTAGTTGGAAGACACTTTTCATGGATATGGCTCTTTGATAATCCCAGTATTCTGTGGATTCTTGCATGGTAGACTCTTGCTGATGACCTGGAAGGAGACACTCATGGACACTTTGAGGACATCCTGGTGGCTCTGATCACATCCCCCACTCAGTTTGACCTCCAGCAATTTAAACAGGCAATCAAAGTAATGCACCTGTGCCTTCTACATATTACAACAATGGGAAAAAAAATATTTTTGAAAATTACAGTGGGGGAAAAAGTATTTAGTCAGTCACCAATTGTGCAAGTTCTCCCACAATTGGTGACTGACTAAAAATTTTCTTCCCCCACTGTATATATTTCAAACATTTTAAGATGTCTTAATAACTTGGCTTTTCATAGACTTAACCTGAAAAGTAACGACCACTAGAAGGTTACTGCTACTTAGCATGAAACAACACATAATCTTTCTATAGTGGTGACAGTTTGAAAGTGGTGACAGTGTGGTTAAGTGTTCCATGGGCAACACAGGGTGCAGGTACATCAGACAGCACACTGATCGAGATGTTTGCATCTCGAACAAACCATCAGATCAAGGACCTGTGCGATGCTTATTTGAAAGGTTTGAATTTTTACTAATATTTGTTTGTAACAGATCATTTGGCCATGTTAAATGTTGATTTTATGTTAATAATTGTCGTTTTCAGAAACTGGAAAATCATTACATCACGACCTACAGTCTGAGGTGTCGGGGGACTATGGGAAAACCCTGCTTCTTCTAGCTGAGGTTGACTGCTACCGAAGTGTGTCTTGTATCCATGATCTGTGTAGCTAATGAGTAACAGCACATCCTAACCTCCCTCATCTTGCAGGGCAAGAGAGAAGAGAGTGTGACTGTAGATGCTGCGAAAGCTAAAGCAGATGCCAAGGTACTGCACTACAGAAAGTGGAAACAGCCAGCTTCCTGCGGCCAAGCTGTTAGCAGCCTACAATACATGTCACAGAATTCTGTAAAGGTTTTCACTATTGTATAGGGCATCTTTCATCTCCTTATCAGAGTTTATTGTTGCAGTAATCAAAAGGAAGTTGTCAAATAGGACCAGTTTGTGTTCTATAGTATCTTATTAATATTCCCTTTACTGTACATTTATAAATGAATCCCCACCACAGAACTAAAGATGATGATGATGATGCTGATAGTCTTGATATAGCACTTTATTTTCTTATTTTAGTACTTTATAAAATATTAAATGTTATACCTGTACAAATTTGGTTTTACAGGCATTAAGACAGTAGGCAACAAAATTAAATTCCTTATCACTATTTTTTATGACAGGCATTAACACTTTCTGCTGCTAGTTATAGTTGCCAGTTCTGGTCTTTTTACTTCCTTTTGACTTCACTGACTCTCATCACCTGAGCAGGTCCTGTATGAAGCTGGGGAGAAGAGGTGGGGCACAGATGAGAGCAAGTTCATCGACATCCTGTGTCGCAGGAGTGTTCCTCAGCTCAGACAAAGTAAGAGCGCGTGAGGCAGCCAAACTGGAGACTGTCAGTCTTCACATTCTACACTAGTTCCACAGAAACATGCAGAACCTGTATTTTTAATGAATATGTATTTTTTATTTAATTAAAATGTGCATGGATGTTTGTAATGTGGTGTGGAGTGTCTGTGTCATAATGGTTGAAATGCCCTTTGTGTTACTTTGGTTCTGCTCTCTGGCTTGTGTTTCAAAGCCCTGGTGGAGTATAAGAATCTGACGGGGAAAACCTTACAGCAGAGCATCGAGAGTGAGATGTCTGGAACGTTAGAGAAGATTCTGGTGACCATAGGTATGACAAATTCCTTTAAATATTTTAAATATTGTTTATTGATATGTCACTCTCACAGAGGAATAGTTGTTAATGAATTTTCTTCAGTAACACACTTTTACTGATTGAACTGTCTGTCCTTGAAGTGAAATGTGTTAAAAGTGTTCCAGTGTATCTGGCCGAGCGTCTTCATCACAGTATGAAGGTAAGCAAAGGTAATTCAGTCAGCACTGCCTGGATGTGATTGTTTATTTACTCAGTGATTTACAGTGTAAACAACACGGATATATCTCTTTTGTATTTCATTTTGTATTTTATCTCTGTGTATTTCATTGTGATTTAAAGTTTTACAGCTAGACGCTGAAGTTAACTAATGAGTTCAGTGACCGTTCTGTGACTTTCAAAACTCAGACACTTGTGTGATTAGTTTACTGGAGGTTGTTGTTATTTATTTATTTTGCTTTCTGTTCCTTATCATTTATTAACAACTTAATTCTTTGATTTGTTCAGGGAATGGGAACCACCGAATCCATTCTGACCAGGATAGTGGTGAGCCGTTCAGAGATTGATCTGCAGGACATCAAGGTGGAATATAAAAAGCTGTTTGGCTGCACCTTGTACTCAGCTATTGAGGCAAGTTTTGGGGACACAAGCCCTCAGTAGTCACACAGAAGTATTGATTCATTATATTCATTTACAGCTTGATTTCCCTGGTTGTAATTCCCCATTTGTGTGAGCGAGTGCATGCGTGCATGTGTGAGCGATTGTGTGCGCTCGTTTGAGTGCTTGCCACTGATTATTTTTAATCTGTAGGTTCTGATTTACTCTGCTTCATTAGAAATTTTAATTTTAGCTTTTTAATTTATGGATCTATTACGTCTTAATTCTGAATGATTTTTGTACTGCTTGGTTCTTTCAGACAAAGATAGCAACTGTCACTGACAGATGATGTGTAGAGGGGTTACAGGCTGAGAGAGGATGAACATAGCTAATCTTTTCCACCCAGAATCTTTAGCATTAAGAGTTCTGCATAGTATCACACTACCATTCGATTTTTTTTACTTTCTTTGTGAGAGCACCATATCTGATCTGTGTCTAGAGCATCTTTTCAAACCTCCCATTTATCTTGATGTCATGATGTAATCTGAGAGGTTGCACCCATTAAATTGCCCATCTTACTCTCAGCATGATTCTAGCCATCGTGGAAATCAAGGCAACATTTTAGCAAACTTCACCACCCTCCAATCAGTGGTTGTACTTCTTCAGCCGTTTAGCAGGCCGTAGAGACTAAATCACATGAATGTATAGCGCCCATTTACTACAGTGGGCATGTGCTTCATGAAGTTTGAATTTTTGGGGGGAAAAAGTTGGTTATATTATAGCAAGAAAAGAGAAATGTAAAATTCTGCACAATCATATGTAGATTTTGCACCGTGCTGTTAAATGAATTTGAAAATGTATAACAGGTCCATGTTGCATAAAAAAAGTCTGCTTGATTTCCATGAAAGTTTGTCTTTCTTCTGCAGTCTGAGACTTCAGGGGACTATCAGCAAACTCTGCTAAAGATCTGCGGAAACGATGTCTGAGCTGTCCAACGTCGCCCTCTATGGGTGTGTGACTGATGTGTGGAAACACCACACCATTGAGGCTTTTTTGTTCTCCCAAATGTAGTGCACCTAATCCTGAGAAGGAAATGTTATTATGAAGATGTGTGGGGGTACAACAGTGTTTAGCAAATGCCCATTAGTGTCAGCAGATTATCCATTTCTCTACAAAGTAAATGTAACGTAAAACAAATTTATTGCCCCTGTAATGTAGTATATAAAATAATTTCTTTAACAGAAAAGTTTGGTGGTTTCGTTTTCTTTTTTGTCCTAGCAGAGGGAGATGTGCCAGTGAAATCTTCCTTTTTGATGTAATTTTTAATCAAAAGTTGTATTTTTATTTTTTTGCTGAAGCACTTGTAGTTTAACAACATTAACCTTTAAGATCAGAAAGCGGTCTGAAAAATTCAAACTCAATCTAGATATTAAATCAAGCAAAGTCTCATTCATTATAGGGTAATGAAATACCTAATTCACATAGACAGTGTTTGGATAGCGGGTATTGTCGTTACCAAGATTCTTAGTCCAAATCCTATCGTCTGGATTGAGGAAAAGACCATTTTAGTTGGTCTTTTCTACAGCATAGTATGTCCACCTGATACAACTGATCAACTGGTTAAAGATTACTGAAACAGAATCAGAGAATCAGGAATCAGTATCAAGTGTGCTGCTGGAAGTGATTACAAAATCGAGGATGGTAAATTGGATTTGAGAATTAAAGTTAAGTTCCTCTGATCAAAGTTCAGTTCTTTTCCGGGTAGACTCATAATTCCAATAGAAGGCTCAAGGATCAGCCCATCCAAGGTAATAGTACAATATTTCCCAGCATGCCATGCAGATATGATCTCATCTGAATTACAGTAATACCATCTCTAATCTGGTGTATTGATTAGTTCTGGAAAGGAAATCTTGGCCTTTGAACCCAATCCTTTCATTCTGAGTTGCAGGTTAGACAGGAAAAAGTCAATTGCCTTGTCTAATCCCTTTGGCAGGGCAAAAACAGCATTAAAAGAAATTTGTGAACATGATTAAGAAAATATGGATCCCCCCTTCTGTCAAAGATGCAGCAGGAAACTTTGGTGGTTGTGTTCTTTCTATCCAAAAACCACAAGAAATTCCAAGAAACCCTTCGTTCACAAGGTTTTTTTTTCCCCCCAAAACACCTGCGTGTGAAAGGTTAAGATAATTTTAAAAACGGCACAGGAGAAAGAAAAAGTATTTATTCAGTTTCAGCATTCAGATGTACAGTGTATGTTGATAATTGCAAAATATTAAAGTGTCCAACAAATAATGGTAAACAAATCATTAAAAAGACAGCAACGTACAGTCACATTACAATAGACAGCCAAGTTACAAAATGCCCTTGTAGATGCCATAAAAATCCATTTAAAATAAGTCACAAGTCTAATTTTTTATCAATATAAATTTGTTTCAACACAGATTAAACAACAGAACTGGAGGATAAAGTTACAGAGAAGAGGGGAGCAGCGCACATACTAAACCTCCCTCAGTGCTACGCATAAAAGGCTCGGGTAAAACACAACGGTTCTAGTCCAAAACAAGTATGGACAGAAGGGTGCTGGCATCTGGTCGACCCATTCGCCATATTCACCTTCAGGCAAACAAGAAGTATGTGACTGCAGAAAGACTTGCTGGACTCAGAAGAACATCAGCCTTGGAAACTTCTTACATCTTGGTTGCTGTGCATTTTAAAGTGCATCTTAGTCTCACAGCTTAAAGGCTAAAGTAAAAAAAGGGCTTTTGAGGACAAAAATCTTAAGAGAGTTTAATGCAGCCTTAATCACGCCAAGACCAGTCTTATGGCAATGCAGTACAGCATAGATAGTTTAGGATGCACAAACACTGTAAAATGATACTAATGTTATTTGGAAGGAGTGAAACATTTGAACAGACATTGTCTGACAAGTTTGAATATTTGAGAATTCAAATATTTCACATTCCCATCTCTTACTTGATTCACAGAAAGGCCCAAGTTTTATTGGGAACTTTAGATGTTTATTTGTAGGCAAGCTCAGATGCCTCCATTTTTAAACCTTTCCTATATCTTTATATCCCAGTTCTGATTGTTCTGAAAATACTACAAGAGTACAGACTAAATGCTTTAGAAACCCCAGCAAATCACTGAAAATACAAATGCCTTGCTTCCATTTTTCCAAAACCCAATCCATGCCCGCCCACAGCATTACATTATTTAGGTATAAGCAAGATCAGGTCCCCATGAATGTGACGCAGAGATTACGGCTCCATTGCTGCCGACTCATCTGACGAAAAGCTCGATTGAAAACGTTTTGTGCGGGACCACCGATAATGCCTCGTTGCCCAAGCTAGGGAACTGCGGGATCAGGACTGGGAGCATCTGTTCGAAATGGGCACCCTGCCCCGAGGAAGCGGGAGCAGCATTAGCCGCTTCCACCCAGGTCCTGGCATGGCTGGCTGTGTCTGTAGTGCATGATGTAGACAGCAGTCTGATGCCACCAGTACAACATCAGCACTACCAGTACATGCCACAGCTGGTGACTGGCACCTAGGTAGTTCAGCTGCCCTGTGAGAAACACATCATTGTGTTGCATCCACCTCACGTTACCAGCTCCGGATTTAAATTACAGTTTTATTTTTTTTGGGAAGACGAATTTATGCTTACTACGTTTACTCATTACGCTTGAGCATGACAGCATGCTAAAAACAAGTTAGCAATTAAATGATTACTAGTGTGTAGGCATTTAAATGTTGACAATTGTTTTACAGTGTGTTTAGCAAGGCTCACCTGGGAAGTAGCGCTCAGGAATCTTACTGATATAGAACAGAAAGGCACCAGCTGCAAGCAGATACATCACCAGCACCCTCGGGAAGAACACCTGCAGAAAGAACCAAACTGAATACCTAACCAGGCAATATTTTACACACAGCTCCAGTCACATCCCATAGTTTGCTCAGACACAGTTCTGTCTGGAAAGTGGGTTAAGCCCCCTCAAGTAACACAGATAAGATTTAAGATGCAAAGTTATAGTAAAGCTGTAAAGTAGTAAAGCTGTAAAGATCTAAAGTTATAGTAAAGCTGCTGTATAGTAAATATGTAAAGTTATAGCAAAGCTGTAGAGTAAAGTTGGACAGTTCTAGTAATGTAGTTTTAATCACTGCCTGAACAGTTAGCCAAGCTGGACCTGCCCCCATTTCTTATTGTTTAGTGCGTCGTGTTCCACCTGTACAATCTCAGAGTGGAAGCCTCCATTAAGCCACACCCAGTGGCAAGCAGGGGCCATGCCGTAGGCGGCCACCGAGCAGAAGATGGCCGAGCGCAGCGTCTTCCATTCCTGCGTGTGGTAGAGCGGGTGGATCTGCACAGCGAACACGGCCAGGATCAGAGCCAGCACCGTCACCAGGTAAACTTCCCTCCAAAACTGCGCAGAGACCAGAGCGACAGGCCCAAATGACATACAGTCGATTACACAATAGCAAACGAAAGACTGCGCTTGACGGATTCCTCACAGACTAATATGTTAACCAATATGCTTGTAAGCTCTAACCATTATAAGATTCATATCAACCTGCAAATGACAACTTTGTTATCCTACATTCAGGACAATGACTTGTCTGTTAAGATCAGAAGAAAAAGACTACAATAGTTTTTTAGCAAAGTGCTGTGCACTTTTTAAATGCCTGTAACCTGTGTGTGAGTTGTGTGTGTATTTTATGGTACGTGTTTGTATTTGAGTTCCCTTTTATATGCCTGAGTGTGCTGGACAGTTAAATTCATATATTTTTACAAATTTCAAGCAAAACTGGCACTGTAAAACTATTTTTTTTTGTTCTGTTTTCTTTAGAATGGGCACAGTGGTGAACTTTGGGTAATTTAGCACCTTCTGTTCTCTAGTTATAAGCGTTTTCTTCTTTAGAACAGGAACAGCGGTGAACTTTTGGTAATTCAACACTAGACTGTGCCTTCAGTTCCCTGTTTACAACCATACAGAGTCTGCCACCTCCTTCCATCATCCCTCTTACACATGCGTCTTTTTACTTTTATTTCCTCATTTTAACCCACAAGTGTCTGATAATCTCAAGAAGGACGTACAAGAAACTGCTATTTTCTTGTGAACTCAAAACTGTTTGATGCATGTCCTACACTGTCACAGAAGAAGGCGTAGAAGACCCCAGGAACGTAGCAGCCCAGGATGCCGACGGAGATTCCTGCGTAGTCCAGCGCCAGCCAGCGTCGGCTAGTGTTCTCCGAGCGATGGCAGCAGAAGAGATGGTAGCCCACAGAGCACAGCATACACACCTGAACACAGAACATAGTGAACCAATTGGGCAACAGTCTTATAATATAGTCTTAAATTATAATCTCTTAAACACATACATGCAGTCCTTTGTTTACCATTACAACTTGGTCAGAGCTGTTTAAGCCTGCTGAAGATTTTAAGTTCAACCATAACAACACTCAATGCCCTAACTGGACCAATTGAACCACTCGTTAAAGTCTGCTGAAAGCCTGATCAAGACTTGCACAAATTAACATTTAGAAAGATCTGCCAAGACTGACTGATCTTCAAATCATTTACTCCTCACAAAATCTACATCACCCCCCTCCCCTACACCCAGCAAGAGGTAACCAGGATGCAAGAGATGCACAAACCACCTCAACTGGCTCCTCTCAGCCGAGCTCCTCACACCATCATACAATAGCCCCATCATACAATCACCCCCATCAGACAATGGGAGCTCCTCTAGCCAGCACAGGAAGTCCACACTATCACAAACCAAATTCTCTTACATGCAAAATGTGTGTGTACATAACATATGCATGTGTTTCTGTATGCACTTGTATGTGTGTGCTAACCTGAAAGCAAAACAGCCCTATGGAGTAGATCACATAGTCCTCTCTGGAAGCACCTGCAGCTGGCAGCACTGTGGCCATGTCATCGACTCCCAGAAGGAAGAAGAGCACAAAACCGAGGAGATGCGACCAAATGTTCACAGTCTCATTGGACAGAACAAACATGCTAGGAGGATAAAAACACACACACACATCACTGCCATGAAGTTACAAACATCCTTACAGACTAGAAGAGAAAGAAATGTACCTCTTTAGACATAGTTTCGAGGGTAGGTGTGCCCTGTATCCGTCTGTAATGTACGGGTTGTCCTTCAAGAACACAGGGATCTGTTCGTAAGTGTACAAACGAATTCCTCTTGGCACAAGAACCGGCCAGCACTGGTAGCTTCCCAGTTCAAGGTAGTGAGGTAGCTTTTGATACATCTCGGTTTTCTGCTGTCCCACTTAACGCATAGGACAAAAAAAAAGCAGTTTACTTTTGGTGCATTTGTCCTTTTCATACTTGATGAGGTATGAACCATAGGTAGGAGACTGTTAAAGCACATCTTTTCGCATTTATTTTCAACAGCACTGCATACGAATGTGCACAGCTAACTAATCCTTGTATTCGGTGTGCCTAAAACGAACAAACAATACTTTTATCAAGGCAATTCACGTTATTATCGGTATCGTAATCTAGTTAGCTTGCTGATTTAGACAGATTTAGGCGGTTTCTACCGGGAAACGGATGCTGCTGCTTAGCTAACGTTAGCCAGGCTAACAGCAGCAATTCAGTCAATAATAATTTGCTAAATTTTATTCCAAGATGCAGGAAACGTTTTACCTTAAAGCGTCCAATGTCTTATTCATATGTTCGCCTTTATTTCTTAACAGATGATTAACGACATAATATTTATAAGTGCCGACCGGCCAATGAACTGGTCGCAGTGAACAGACCAGACCCGTTTTGTACGACACAACCCACCGCGACCTTTGGCATTGCTTACGCGTTATGCTTTCCGTTTGGTGATAATATCCAATATATTTTAATAAACAAAAAATATTTTAATGAAACACTTTCATTTTCTCATATTTTGTTTTCACATGTAGGTGAAGCAGTAAGGTTATTTTAATGCTAGATTCGAAACAGATATTTTTTAATCATAGAATGTGGTTTAGAAAGGAATTTAATAAAACGTAAATATCGTAACGGCTGTTTAAAAACATGACGCCAGTGTTGTAAGGACTCTCTTTAATTATCAGGTTATTGCTGTAAGCCTGTTTGCCATGGAGCTTAACATACCTCATTTTTCAAACATGTACTTATTTCCCCCTTGCATACATTCTCAGATTAGTAACAGGGACCAGCAGCTGTCATTGTAGCTACAGTCATGAGTTCACATTGCATTTGTGTATCCACGCTCTCGGCAATCTTCTGCTGTGGCGTCCTCTCTCTTATATGTCTATCTCTAATTTACCAAATATTCCCATTAAAGCTTAAAAGTAGAATTATAAAGTCATTAAAAAACAAATATGCAAAATATGCTAAAATAATTCAGTTGTTAAATTACAAATAAAAGTGCATGCCTAAGGTACACTGTCAAAATATTGCTTCATAATTCTAAACCAGGCACTTTAAAAAACAAACAAACAAAATATAATAGTTGGCCTATCCAGCCTGAATCCTGGTGAACTTGACACAGCGCCCCTGAAACAAACAAGATACCACCAAGATGTCAAAAAATGTCAGTCAAGAGGTTCTCTAAACAGTTTTCATTCATCAGCCTCGTCCGCTCTGACCAGCACTCTTTATAATCTCAGTAAATCTAAAATCACCTACAAAACATCTTTCCTGCACAGAGACTGGCAACATGCTAATAATGATGATGAACTCCCAGACAGCTGCTTGCATCTGCGTGGCTAAAGCTTCATTCGCAACAAGCCTAAGAACCACACCCAGTTTAAATGTAGCTGTATGTGTGTGTGTGTGTGTGTGTGTGTGTGTGTGTGTGTGTGTGTGTGTTTATTCACCATTAGCCTAAGAACCACATCCTGCTTTAATCGAGCAATCCAAGTTGTGTTGTGTGTGTGTATATGTGTGTGAGTGCATGTTCATTATTCACTAGTCCTAACGATCTGAATTGTCTCTGCTTTGGCAAGCACTGGCTCATTAGCACAATGCTGCATCTCCACAAAACTCTCCACTTCCTTATTTAATAACAGTCCAGACCCCGATCATGCTTCAGCAAGGCAAACCAACTCTCATGCTCAGTAGACGTTCTGTCAGCAGAGCAATCAAATTTTTGAAGAATTCATAGTACTAGATTCTTTGAACAATTCGATTAGTTCAGCTGTGAAGCATTTGTTTGCCTTAAAAATCCACACAATGTCATACATTTCAACAAAACAAAACAGTAACATACCTTATCTCCTGCTGTGGGTCTCATGACAGCAACACGGTCGTACTGTCGCCGTAGCAATGCCAGCAAGGCATCAAAACGTCCCTGGACATTCAGCATGAAAAGAGAAAACAGTGGCGTTACAATATAGTAGAAACTAATTCCACAAACCGAAATTTCTGTACTGTGCAGTGAATGCACACCTTCTTATACAGTACTGTGCAAAAGTCTAAGGCAACCATTAAGTTTATTGTTTTATTGATTTAACAATGGTATAATGACCATATCTAATTACTTCTCAGTCTCCTTATTAGAATACAACCAGAAAAAATAGGACATTTCTATGCAGTGTTGAAAAACAGAAGAGAAATCAGAAAAAAAAAATAAAAATTTTTTGGCTACAGTGGCAAGTAGATATTGTGGCAATAGTAGGAACCAGGCCTGTTATAATATACCAAAAGATTTCTTCAGAACACCTCAGGACAGTCTCTGCTAAAGATTTAGGTCTCTGTGTGTGTGTGTGTGTGCGTGTGTCTGTTTTTTCTTTTTTAATAAAGAGAGAAATAATTTATATAATAAATAATTTATATACTGTATATAGTCATTATACCATTACTAAAACAACAAATCTAATGGTTGCCTAAGACTTTTGCACAGTACTGTATACACACACACACACACACACACATTCTGGGAATAAAACCTATGAGCTTACATTGCACTACCAACTCTATCAGATGACGCAAAACACTGACGTATGTTACCTGTGATACACAGATGCATCATGCAGATAAAAACAGACTCACCTTAATTGGTGTATACCAACTGGAAGGAGATGGAGAGCGATAGGAGGGAGGTGGTGGCCTTGGAACAGTTTTTACAATGGGATCTTCCACTTCTTCTTCGGGCATTTTGACTACGGCATTTTTGGCTTTCTCCAACCGCGCCCCTTCCTCCGTGGAACCTTTTTCTCCCCAGTGAACCTGTAAAGAGCACAATACCACTTTAGTCTTTTCTTTGGCCAGCGTTTCCCAGGATTATGCATACAGTACCCCTGCACTACACATTTTAGTGTCCACCCTACATCAGCAGTATGAAGATTTTCAGGTGAAGGGGATGATCTGTATCAGTGTCCTGGAACTGGGAAAACACTGAAGGATGAGGGGCAAGTTACAGCAGTATCAGGACTGGTAACACATCCATAAAATAATGGATGTTAACCATACCACTGAGACATGGTATTCTTTTATTAAGTGTTTCCTAATTCATATAACTTTTAAATAATCATACTCTTAAATAAATAATATGCAGTGTTTTATATATGATGCTAAGTAGGCATATTTTGCAGCCATTAAATGATTAAGCTGCTGATTTGTTCTTTGTGGGTAGGGGTGGGGTGTAGCATTTCTGCATCACCTCCATGCGTTTGATCCCTCCTGCACCTCTCCCTCCATAATAGGAAGCATCCACAGTGGGCCACTTTTTCTTAGGCACTGAGTCCACCTCCGGCTCCTGTGGACAATCAAAGAGATGACAGAGATCACAAACACAGAGATGATAAACAGAGATCACAAACACAGAGATGATAAACAAAGAACACAAACACAGAGATGATAAACAAAGAACACAAACACAGAGATGATAAACACAAAGATCACAAACAGAGATGACAAACACAGAGATGACAAACACAAATATCACAAACACAGAGATGATAAACACAAAGGTCACAAACACAGAGATGACAAACACAAAGATCACAAATACAGAGATGATAAAGAAAGATCACAAAGAGAGATGATGAACAAAGATCACAAACAAAGATGATGAACAAAGATCACCAACACAGAGATGATAAACAGAGATCACAAACACAGAGATGATAAACAGAGATCACAAACACAGAGATGATAAACAAAGAACACAAACACAGAGATGATAAACAAAGAACACAAACACAGAGATGATAAACACAAAGATCACAAACAGAGATGACAAACACAGAGATGACAAACACAAATATCACAAACACAGAGATGATAAACACAAAGGTCACAAACACAGAGATGACAAACACAAAGATCACAAATACAGAGATGATAAAGAAAGATCACAAAGAGAGATGATGAACAAAGATCACAAACAGAGATGATGAACAAAGATCACCAACACAGAGATGATAAACAAAGATCACAAATACAGAGATGATAAACAGAGGTCACAAACAAAAAGGTAGCAGGTAAGAAATTACTAATTACAATCTGCCTATTTCTGTGTTTTCTTTTCTTTATTTTAGTAGGATGACAGACCAGATGGGTGATGGTGATAAATATATTGACTTCTATATAACATGTATAATATATAATGATATATAACTGACTTCTATATAATATATTGTCACGTCTCACCGGACTCCCAGCTCCCAAGCCACACCCACCACTCACACATTACCTCGGTCTCAATCACCTGCATATTGAGCACACCTGTCGCTCATCACACACACGGACTA
>JAOYMR010000014.1:9852993-9869137 GCA_025802075.1 Tenebrosternarchus preto
GGAGCAGAGGCAGGCGCTACAGGGAACATGCTTTAAAAGAGGTTTATTAAGCAGGGTTGCCAGTAGAGCAAAAAACAAGCAAGAGACAATACTCAAACAAGCAAACGAGACCGGTAACACCGGCGAGGCTGAGCAAAAGAGCAACTTGTATAAAAGCACAAAGCACAGTGTGACAGTGGCAACAACTGTGTGGCAGTTCACAAGTAGGGCTACAATGTACAGCAATGTCCTGCTGTGTGGTGTGTGCTTTAATAGTCCTGTGTAAACGAGCGCTAGGAATTCAAATATCTCGGGATCTTGTCACCAGTGAGGGAAGGATGGAGCGAGAGGTAACAGGCAGATTGGTGCAGCATCCACAGTGTTGCAGACACTCAACAGGCTCGTTATGGTGAAGGTGGAGCTGAGACAAAAAGCAAAGCTCTCAATTTACCGGTCAATTTACCGGTCAGTTTACGTTACGTTACGTTACGTTACGTTACGACTCTCACGTTACGACCCAGAGCGGTTATGAGCTCTGGGTAGTGATCGGAAGAACAAGATCGCAGATAAGCAGCCAAAATGATCTTTCTCCAACAGGGTGGACAGACTCTCCCTTAGAGACAGGGTGAAGAGCTCGCCAATCCAGGAGAGGCTCGGAGTAGAGCTGCTACTCCAAGTTGAAAGGAGCTAGCTGAGGTGGTTCATGCATCTGATCTGGATGGATGGCATCAATTTTAATGCTTTTATCATGAAGTTTTTAGGTAATGGAGCATTCAGCTATAATGGTAAAAATGTATCTTAGCGTTCCACACTCATTTGGAAATAGAACTAAGTACATGATAAGGATAGTATGTACACAATGCTATAGCATTTAGTTGAGCAAGAGATATTCTAGTGCTGATATAGAGGGACTTTTAACCATGCATGTATCACTCTGCTTTACAGGTGTGTTCTATTAACCATTCATCTCATTTATGATTGTTGTCTAACTTGATTTTCACAAATTTTGCACTGCAAAGATGAATATATTTTCACAAAAACAGATGTGTACATGATGCAGAGTAGTTCATCTGTTTATGTAAATTAGTGAAGAAAAATTTTAATGTCGTTTGTAGTATCACTCCAGTTGGAGAACTATCTGTGTTAAATAAACAACAAATCACAATCTGTTGTTGCTTATTACTGTTAACCAATAAATGGTGTTTGTAGATTTGTTGTATAAAAGCAATATCACACAACAGACTGTGCTTTTATAGTGAATGTCAGTATGTTTGTGATTTTTTTCAGCACTCAAGCACTCAACCTGTGGTACTATGACTGAATTACAAGCCTGCTGACATTCAGTAATGACAACACTCCCCCTTGTGTCATCTTGCTTAATTGACACACTTTCAAATCTCAGATAGAGGAAAATCACTGGGAGATCCACTCCACCCTTATAGAAGACTCTGTGCTAGATGGGTGATGAGGCTGCCCTTGCTGTCAGTCTGGTAGCAACGAGACCAGCATGACCAATGAAGATGCCCATTCTCTGCACCAGGCAACACAATGCCATGGCAACCAGAGCACTAACCAAGCAGTTCTGGATCCCTAGGCCAGCAGAATTCCAATGGGAGTTCAGTTTCTGTTTCAAGCTGAGAGATCACAAACATGCAAACGTGCCACTGCATCAGATCAGGAGGAGGACTGTGCCATCATTCTCCCAGATTTAGGAGGAGGACCAAGCCATCATTCTCTCAGATTCCTGCTCTGGTCATGACATGGCCAGAAGTGGTAACATTCCCGCTGGAAGCACGATATTTACCAGCATTTTCATTTAGTCTGTTGCCTAGGCAACTGCAAGATTTGGTGCTCTTGAATGGAAGTTTGCTCAAACAAGAAGCTCTTGTTCATGAATCAGAGTTGTTGTACAAGAACTCAGTGACCTTTCAGGCCATGGTCAGACTCAAATACTCTCTTCTACGCCTCTCTTGTCTCAGCCCAGATGCCCAGAACTGCTGCTCCAAATGTTTCATCTCCTTCCATATGAAACATACACCACAAGAGGGCGCTGTCTGCTGAGCACTGATAAACATATTTCCATACGCTTTCACTGCACATTGACATTGCAGAAGAATTAAGTGCTTTTGCTCTTCCTTTCATTAGTTTCTATGGAGAGAATCAAGGGCAGTTGTGCACAAAGGATTATGGGTGTGTAGGGAGCTCAAGTGAATGGAGCATTGAAAAGTTGAGGTTTTCTCAACTTTATGCAAATGAGAAGTGAATTTCACTGGGCTGCAGTCAATCAAAACCACATGTGTGTATCGTCATATGTCAAGCCACAAGATGAAATAAACTGTGACAACATGGTGAAGAGGATCACTGCCGTGTCAAGTACTTTTCACTCATCTTGACTTTGTATGTGTTAGAAAAAGAAGCATGCAAGGTGGTGTCTGAAATAATTAGTGCTCCATTTCAACAATTATTTTATATATTTTTAATTAAGCTACACACTCAGCATTTAAAAAGGACTTTTACATGTGATGTTAACATGTGTATGACTGGATAGTTAACTCAAAAACCAGGTAAATTTGTTCATTTGGTTGATGTAGTTTTTGAGATGGTCTTGCTGTGGACAGATAAACTTGTTTTTAGTGAAATGCCCTCATGTGGCAAAACAAGCATTTCACTTTGCTGCAGGGTAAATTATCATTCGAGAACATCATCACCTCTCACAGACAGGGTCAGATGTTGTGATTTTGGGCACTAGATAGGAGTGAACCTGCTCCCAAACTAAAAGTGCTTTAGTTGTTTACTCAAAGTGTTCTTAGCTAGCACAAATAGGTACTGAGACACTGCCAGAACCGTATCCATGAAGTAGGAGGTAACAGATCCATTTAAGGCTTCTAGGAAAGCATTAGAATTTTAAATCCAAGAATCCACTGAAGTGAGCAAAATAGTGGAGTGACATGGGAAAGTTTAGGAGTGGTGAAGATCATCAGTGCTACAGCATGTTGAGAAAGAAACTTGAAGGGAGAACTGCAGTAGTCACTCCTAAAAATGAACCAGAGACTGAACAAGCACCTTTGTGGTATTATTCAAACCCACAATAATGAATGCAGAAATGCAAACCAACTTCAAACGCTAAACATAGCAGGAGATTTGGAGCAAAGGACAAAGCCCTCAGAGATGTAGTCCTCCACAGTTGGCAGCGACAGATAAAGGATACAGGTACAATTACGGGCACTTAGGCATGTGTTGGAGGAGTTTAGCTGCTTTGGTACTGTTAAAAATGTCTCGTCTCAGATATCACAGTACATGACATTACTGAACATTTGTTTGTGTGTGCATGAAGGAAGCCTGTAAGTGTATTACAGGGTAATGTGTAACTGGGTATCTGAGTATACGGGGTAATGTGTAACTGGGTATCTGTAAGTGTATACGTGGTAACGTGTAACTGGGTATCTGTAAGTGTATACGTGGTAACGTGTAACTGGGTATCTGTAAGTGTATACGGGGTAACATGTAACTGGGTATCTTAAGTGTATCTATTTTTCTAATGATGTTAGTTGGTCGTGTTTACTGTTGAAGAATGTTGATCTTGGGCTCCAGACTGATTGTATTGAGTGGTTTTGTTTTTGATGGAGGCAGATATTTTTCATACTGATATGTGACCTATTAACTAGTTTTTCCAGTGAGCAGTAGTTATGATGGTTTTGATTTCCAGTTCATGAAGATAGAGCTGTTAGTAGTACAATGGAGGTTTCTTTTGTGGTATTCAGTATTGATATGTCTCCTAAAATACATATTGACATTTAAGCATGGTGATAATAGACTGATGAGTTTTTTGTGTCTTATACTTTTATGACTTAAAGTGCAGTTACTGGCCCACTATAGACTACTGCCTTCCCGAGGATGGACCTGCAGATCACTTCAGTCCTTCAGCAGTCCGTATCCCACTGGTGGTTCAGCCCTACAGACTGGGAAACTCTGACCTAGTCAGTCCATCAGGTCTGACCACCACCTCCCAACTAAAGAGTCCCAACATTTTTTTGCTGCCATGGCCCCAAACCTGGGAATTCTCTCCCATATGACCTAAAGGCCATTAATGACATACACCTTCAAGAGGAGAGTTAGGCATCTTGTCTGACTGGATGAGATGGTGTGTAGAGTAGGTGGTTATGGGAAAGACTTGTGGGACAGGCCACTGGAATTCACAGAATCCCAAAAGCAGGATAGTCAAATGAATGGCTAGCATAGTCCCTTTGATTTTAGTACTATCAAGCCTTAATATTTTTGGATGGGTAGAGATATCAGTGTTGGTTTTATGTGTAGATGTTAAAAAAACACTGAAAAATGAAGCTAAATTCATTTATTTGTTAGAAATTTGAATAAAAGTAAAATAAACTTACTTTGAATTACATTCAGTGGTTCCTGATAGTGAACTTATTTAATAATAGTTTAATCAATTGTTTGTATAATCCCATCATAGACCATTTAAATGGGCTACAAAATAATTTTCTTTTGTAATAATGTCTGTAATATGTATATCATGTTTGTGTGCAAACAGGGCTCCTGTTCAATCAATGGTAACCTTCCAACAGGTCAAGGCTATTGCACAATGGCATTGGAAACTATACAGAGCTACAGGATCATTTATTTTACTTCAATAAAGAAGTAAAAGACAATATCTCAAAGCACTCAGTCTCCTGGTGTTTGCAAACAGTCTGTAGAAGTGTAGAGATCCTTAAGGGGGGGGGGAGGATTATATACACTGAACACTTAGACCTTAAACCTTTTTTATAAGGCAATTTCTGTCTATAAACACATTGGGTCACCAAAAGCATACAAAAACAATTACTAGAGTGTAACATAAAAAACACCCCACAAGAAAAGCATATACTGCGTAACAGAAGAGGTTAGCCAGCTACACACTCTTCGTTCATCCAGGAAAACATACAGTTTTCAAACACTTCAAAAAGCTTATTCCAACTGTTTTTAACATGAGGTAAACAAGATGAATATGTTTCCTTTAACATAACGAGAATCCAGTCTCATATCCTTCAATGGGGGGAGGGGACCAAAACAAAAATGATACAAAAGTCTTGACACAAACAAAAAGATTAACAAAGATTTACAAACATCCAAGCACCAGCGTGCAGTCTTTCAGCTCCTGGATCAGGATGCAGTCTTACTGAATGTCCTGATCCCTGTTCAGTTCACTGAGGGTCCTGATCCCTGTTCAGTTCACTGAGGGTCCGGTTCATTCATGGCCAGTTCAAATGTTCAAAAGCAGTATTCACATCCTGCTAAGAGATGATCTGCAACAACAAAATACAAACATTTGAAGTCAGATTGGCAGAAAAACGGAAAATGTCTCATAAAAGAACCAAACTGAATTTTTATCCTCAATTAATGCCTTGAAAAAGTTAAATTCTGAAATGCACACCTAAAGCGATCATCGGCACTGAGCTAATTAAAAAATGTTTCCGATGCACCAGTTTTGAGTTGAGACTTTTCTTTCTACGGTGCAGAATGTCTCTGGAGCTAGTGACCACCTGAGAGAGCGGCGCGAGTCTCTCTCCATGCTGTTCTCGGGCCCCTCACTTTCGTAGGAGGCTAGCTGAAGCTCTGAAACAGAAGCAGGCCATCATTACCATCTGGACAAAGTAAATCACATGGTTCTTAAAAGAAAGCTAATGAGAAAAGTTAGAGACAAGCAAAAGGAAAGTGGTGAATCATGTAAATACAGAAAGTAAAATGCTGGATTGAACAACATTGACGGATAAAATTGGAGACTAAATCTGTGCTGGTTGAAAAATAGAATCTCCATACAATCTCGTATGAAGCCTTCCAGTGGACACATTTAGCATTGCAAATCTCTTGGAGGAACTAAAACACTCACCATCTTCAGTGAAGATAGAGACACTGATGAGGTACTGAAGTGCTGTTCTGTTCCTTTCAAATGGACATAGCATCTGTCTCCATGCTAAAAACTCGCTCACCTGTTTAGCTAGCTCCCAGAATTTCTGCAATTGAAATGAAAAACTGTAGTAACTCTGGAAACCAGGGAAATCGCCATGTAATGACATATACTGTGGAACTGGGAGCTATGACTTTCGGCATAGGTCTGTTTGCCATGGCAACGTGGACTTATCAGAACTGTCAGTGTAAACAGTGCAGGAATGGAATGATGATCCCTTTTCCCTAATCTCCCAATGCCTCTCTGTATGCTCTCTGTCGTGTGGTTCCTTGCTGTGCGATGGTGTTTTTTTTGTTCAATCTTCCAGACTGTATAGTCTGGGACTTTGACCTTTTTTTTTAACCAAATTCTCCTAATGTCTCTCTGTGCGACTTTAGGTTCTAGGGCGCCGCGAATGGCAGCCCTGGTACACCTATGAAGTGCCGCGTCAAATTCCTAATGTTGTGAATCTGTTCACTCATATGGCAATAAAATCTGATTCTGATTCTGATACCTACAACTATATAACTATAAAAGCAGCTACTATGTTCAGGCAGCAAACTGTCAGTGTGAGAAGTAAAGCAGAAAGACAGTGTTCAAACATCTAATCTACTCAGTAAAACCAGCTTGCCTCAAAATTGATGTGCCCATTGGGTAGGCGGTTGGCACAGCCTTCGTTAAGGAAGTAGATGTCCTTAATGAACAAGCTGAAGAACGGGATAACAATCTGAGGGACGTAGTAATGGTGAAAGAATATTAGCAAGTCATTTTCAGCGATAAGACTGACAGAACAAAGGTTACTGTGTTCATGTAAACAGTAGCGAACCGGTCCTCTCCTGAGTCTGTGTGAGAGAGATGAACTACCTTTTCTCTGGCAGTGTGAGCTGTGGCAGACCTTTGTGCTGCTCCCTTCAGTGCTGTGCGATAGTTGTAGAAGTTGTTGGACGGGTCCATTTGATGCTATAATAGCAAACAACAGCAAGGTTCTGTTTACAAACACACACAGAAAGACACGGAAATCCCTCCAGGCTAACACTGTTCTCCCCGTCACTGTGCTACGTTTTACCTCCAGGATCTCGAACTTGTCTGTATTGACTTTACCCCAGGTCTTCTTCAGCCTGGACACAGGGCTCATGTTCATTCCAGCTGTTGAGTTAAAACCCACTGACTTCAATAAATGACATGAATAAGCATACATAATGACTAATGTACTAAACATGTACTAAAGCATGCACTCACTGATAATGGCCATCATTGAGTTGAAGTTGCCAATGTTAAAGCATTCTCGAGCCACGTCAATAAAAAACTCCAAGACGCGAGCTCTGTGCTTTTTCTTCACTGGCTAAAAGACACACACACACAAACGCATTAATAAGAAGATATAGAGGACCGCAGGAGTAGATTTTTGGAAAAGCCTGTAAGATCAACAAGCAGTAAAATGTTAACTCATTGTAGTGAAATACGTTGCACTATAAATCTCTAACTGATTTTAAGTTAATCCAATACACCATTGCAACACAATAATGTAAACAGGAATAAGAAGATTTTTAGCTGTAAACAATTTCAAAAATTGCAGTTTATTATAATTTTGCCTTTTTCACTCTCAGAATATTCCAGATATTCTCTTACCAGGCATATTTCCGTGGCTACCAGGTAGCTCAGCCTGTTGAACCAATCCACATACGCCTCCAGATTACTGCCTCGTCTTTTGCTGAAGAAGGTCTGCAAGCACAAACGATTTTCATTCAGACCAAAACGATCGTTTCCCCACATTCAGCCGCTGGCTCTGCTGACTCAGATAATATGGATAATATCAAAATCATTTCAAAATAGTTCAGGGTCACTCATAACACAACTGGCAAGAAGCTTCTTACATAACATGAAGTCTTAGTGTCCTGTGAAACACACTCACCTTGTGGCTGCCAGAGGGTCTCTTCTGAACAAACGCTTGAACAAACTCCTCTGGGCCAATGTAACAGAGTCTGTCCTGCAGGTGGACACAATGCACTGATCAGCACCTTTCAGAGAGGTCGACGGCTTCAGCAACCACTGCAGAATCTCACTCACTGGTAGCAGCAGTGATTGTGTGAGGAGTGAGCTGTGAGCGTTTCACGACCGGACACCGCACAACAGGTGTATTCAGGTTTTAAAAAAAAAAAAAAAAAAAAAAAAAAAAAAACCCCACCAGTAATTAGATAAATGGGATATTTTTACACACAGTGATAACACGTAGGATATCCTTAATTGGAATAGTTTATTCATTTTTCTGTCGCGCTTTTTCCTTTTCTTAAAGGGTTCTAATCGAGTCACACCGTGACATCATCAGCTCCATCTGTAAGATGCTCTGGACAAAGACAGCCAGGACTATAACAGAGGTAAATAAATGACCGTAGCTTGTGTCACATTTTAAAATATACAACACATGTTCTTTCCTTTGTCTTTGGTGCTTTCTTACCGTTCATTAATAAAACAGTACTTTAACGACAATGACTGTCTATTGTAAACATGGAATTTGTTTCAAACAAGATCTTCGCTAATAAAAACAAATATCTGTTCCAGACCTTTCAGACTTTATACATTTTATCTTGATAAAATTGATTTGGTCTTTGTTTGAAAATAACAGAAATGGTAAGTAATGGAAAACAATTAGATTACATTGCTTTAAATGTAGTCATCTTTTGGATTACGGAACAAATTCACATTTTTAACAGCTAATCAGTAAAGTGTCCCTCCCAATCTCTGATCAAAGTATTTCTGTACAATCACAAACCACAAAAACAGCCCCAGTACTAAGATACTTTAAAAAAAAATAAATAAATAACCCACCAAGAACAACTGTGAACACAAGCGGTTAAGAAGCCCTGAGCACATCCTCTCTCAGGGCCTAAACTCACCATCTCAATGTGTGTCAGCTGCTGGGCGAGGATGAAGGGGTCATCACACACGACAAGGATGCACTCCTCTCTCCGCACAACGTGCTGCTTTGCTTTCTGTGTTGCCGGTTTGTCTGGCACAGCTGCGGACGCGGCCAGGGTCTCCTCGTACTGCCCCAGGACGGTCAGCTTGCGCAAAAGCCGCTGAATGATTCTCTGCATGGCTCGCCGAGACAGCTGTTCCACAACAGAAGACATGGGCGCGAGGTCAGCACGGATTCAGTCACGGGGCAGGAGAAAGCTCCAGGCAACGAAGATCATCAGCACACTGACTTCACAGTGAGTCATGTCCAGTGCAATGGCCCAGATTTAGTCCTAGAGAACCACAACTGTCCCCATCCTAAAGCATCTGATTAATACATCTGCTAATTATCAGTCCTTCATTAGCTGAATCAGGAGTGTCATAGCAGGGAAAATCCAAACTACTGGGCTATTTTTAATGAATTAATAGTTTTATTTATTCATGAATTACTTTCTGTTAAAGATCTATATGAACCATTTGTCTCTCTGTTCTGTTTTCATGTGTCCAGTTGCCAGTAACTGCCAACTGTCATTCCTAACACAGCCGCCGACCGTTCAACTCCACCGCCCAGCAACTAGTCAGAGAGACTAGAGAATTCAAATGCATAAAGTTAAAAAGAGAGGATGTCATCAGGTCCTATGAAGACTGGTGATAACGTGACAACAATGACATCATCCCCAGAAGGCAGTCGGTGATGAACAAGTGTGACACTGACCTCATCTCCGAGGGCAAGTCGGTGGGTCATCTCTTTCAAGCTACGCATCATGCGTTCATCCCTGAAGTCGTATGGAAACGTCTCTGTCCACTCTGTAAGGAGCTGGACAATCTTTGGAGCGATATCCCGGATTCGTTTCTGTTGGTCGATGATGATGAATATTTAGGAATGTTGCTGTATGTGATGTATGTCACTTATAAAGCAGAACAATAATTCAACTGATTAATAAAACCTCATTTTTTATTTAATCAGTGCATAACTGTAATTACAAATAAAAAAACCTTGTATTTTTGTATAGCATATTAATTTATTAGCATTGATATCTGAGATATACATCTTTTCTTCTATTCTTTTTGATTATGATCATTTTTGCAGGGAAAGTTTAAAAAAGTATCGTTTAGAATTCCCTTTTGATTTTTCCCCAATTCTGCCTTTACTGTGTAAACAAATTAAGTAAAAATATCAATAAAAGGTGCATCTGTGGGTAATATGAGTCCATTAGAGCTTATACCTTATCGATCTGTGGGTCACCCACTCTGTGGTGTTCCACACACAAGTAACACACTCTGGACATGAGCTCAAATGGATGCAGAAAGAGACGAGAACTAAGCAGAAACGTGAAGATGTAGGACCTCTGAAAGAAAAAGAACCAAACAACGTTACATGCCCAGCTTTAAGGAGAGGTGGGGTTAATGTTGTTTCCATGGAGACAGCCATGCACTTACATCAGGGTAATAGTCCACAGTGGGAACAAGGTGCTGTATGAGAGCCTCTAGTGAGCCAGACACGAGGTTGTTGCTGTGGTATAGCAAGTTTCCATAGCTCTCTTCCACCCGCTTGTAGTGAGTGTAAGTTCCGCTGTAGGGGCTTGGGGTAAACTTGGCTGCAAAGGGAGTCGTTTGGGGCATTCTGGTCCTGAGGGTGAAGTCAACATCCATTAGTATGCAACTGAATGCTGGTATAGGAGCTTTGCTCTAAAAAGTTATCCTAAATGCCCCCATTTAGTGTGTTCTCTTAGCTCTCGTAACAGTGTAACTTTATTGGGGTTAAATGTCAGTGGAGAAGCGAGGTTAACGGCAGTTTCCTGATCTCTTTAACCGAGTTGAAGTGTGACGGGAGGGGGAGACGAATGAAATTTTCAATCAAATTAAGATTTGTTGCGCTGTTACAGCACACTTTTAATAACAGTATTCGATCGAAAGATGTTGGACACATTCCCGTGTCAGATTTGAAAATTCTCTCTACGAGAAATAGCGAAGTTAAAACTGCCCGCTTCCCTTTATCAGAATTTTGCCCACACCTTTAACAGTAATTCAGTGTTAATTATTAACCAACGTTTCATTCACGACAAAACATTTGAGTTAGTTGTCATTATTCAATATTCATTAATCTTCACACTGAGGCAGTTCAGGAAGCAGAATATATCTATCGTAGAAACTGTCTGCAACTCGATCGTTTTGATATTAACTAGGCACCTAAAACGCTCAGTGTATAAATCCACACTGAACCTTCCTTTAACAACCCCAGACTCATCACGCCTGTTTGGAAATCAATCACTAACGTGTTTGAGGAGGGAAAACAAACAAACAAGCTACAAAAACAACACGGCTGAAGTCTTCTAAAAATTAAATAAACGAATAATCGCGCCAAGACCTTTCATCCATGTCGACGCTAAAAGCAGAACTATGCACATTTGTAGAGGGCCTTTCGGACACCTCTGACTAAATAACTAACCTGCCTGAACATTAACTACAGCAATCCCTTAGTTACATAGCTATCGTTATGACTAGTATTTCACGTGTTCCAATAAAGTTCGTGCCTACTAGTTTAAACGTAAATTTACTAGTAACTACCCGGTGATGGACAATTTCTCACTTTGAACTACAACATGTTGTAAACTTACCAGCAAAACTCAGAAATGTGCTGACGTCAAAGAACCTCGGCAATCGATTAGAAAATGTAAAAGCGTGCAAAAAATAGTTCCAGTTCACTACTAAAAACAAGTATTCGTTTGTTTTGAGTCGTACTTCAAAGCGTACTTAATTAAATACTCTCTAAAACACAATTAAGCACATTCAGAAGCTTAAAAGCAATGTTGGGTAACTTCCATTGTTTGCCTTGACGCCTTAATCCACTTTCAGACCACGGCCAACTGCTATCAAATTCCAGTAGCGCTGAGACCAGTAATACCATTCGGTCACGCCCACAGCAGAAGTGGCCAATCAACAACATGGAATCCGAACCATCCAAGCGACTTTATTGGCCAGCTAACACATCTATCAACGTTCAAAACGTTCAAGTGTATGAAAAGGGTGGATTGTCTTGGACCATGGTCTCACTTTACTGAGACATTCTGCTCCTTAGTCTAGTCCTAACTAATAAATACAGCGCATATGTTTTAGTACCTAATGATTTATCAAATCTTTCTTACTTATAGTTATTACAATATATTTTAGATAATACTTCTAAATATTACAATAAAGTAGATATCTTTGGATGAGGCAGAAATAATAAATACATAATCCTTTGTGTGACACTATAGTATCACATCGTCAGTTCTTATAGGCAAAGTGTTGCTGAACTAATCACAATATGTTCTATGGCTACAACATCTGCGCTGTGAACAGGACATTTTGAAATCCCCACACTCCCACTTAATGGCTATTATCAAGGTCACAGGTGTTTCTAAAGCTTTGTTTATGCTGTTTATGTCACACAGAGTTCAAATCCCTAATTGTTATGGGAGAGGCGTATTAAAAACAAAGTAAAATCACACAAACACTGTTTTTGCTGTAGGCTGTGTTTTGGAGACCCCACTAAGTTAGGTTTCCTCGTGAGTAGTAATGTTGAGTTACTTTCAGCCGCACGAAACAGCACCTGACCAGCAGTAACCAGGTTAGACCAATAAGACACATGTTGGTCTGTGAATTTATTCAGCAGGAAAGATCAGAATTATTGTTACCACATTTACTTTATTACTTGAGTTTCATTAAAAGGCGTTGACGTGGTCAATAAGCTATCTCCTTGGAATAGTGGGCGTTTTCATTATGTAAACACTGAACTGTGTAAGTATCACAGACACTTTGGTAACTAACGTTGACATAGTCAGTGGGTGGAATGAATTTTAAGATGAACCTCTTCAGCTCTCGCACAAGAATAATCCTTCCCTAAGAGATAGTTACTGAACGGTGCGAATCGCCCACATCAGCCAAGAGGCACCTGAATGACGGCGTAGGCTTCCGGTTGGTCTTGAGCTCGGTAATAGTCCTCGTGACTGAACCCGGGGTGGATCCCGCCCACCGTGCCCCGACCTCGCGCCTCTGGAGTGCTCCTGGAATAGAAGCGATCCACGCTCCTTTAGCACTTCGCCAGCTAACACCCACACGCGCTCAGTCACCCAAGCGAAACCCTACGGGGAATCCAATCTCTTGAATCTCCATGTGATTATGTTTTGTTACAGACATCCAAGGTTGCGTAACTGTAGCTAAGTATTCACTTGTGAAAACGCTTTTCAGAGCCTCGCTTGCAAGCGTAAACACCTAACACAACTTTTGAATGCATTTCAAAAACAACAAACGCCAAACATAAAACAAGACGATACAAATATTCGAAATATTCACAACAGGGAAATTCCATCGGGCAAAGCAAACAAAACCTGCAGGACATCAGATGCAGTCGTTACAGCATCTGTGGGCTCGACAATGGGTAAGATGGAAAAAGGGGGAGACACTGAGTCACTACTTTCCAGTAAGGCTGAGTCACCCCTTTAATCGACACTCCTGACCCCCTTTGGTCCACTGACTTGGAGACAGAACAATCTGTGTCTAAAAGTACTAAGGACTTCTGTATCCTTCTCTTCTCTGTTCATCCAAACTAAGTTAACTGCCTATGATCAGTCCCAGTGACGAATACACGCCTTTTGTGTCCGGGCGATTTAATTAAAGGAACGGATTTAGCTGAACAACGTTAGTGGTATCTTTAGAAAATTACGAGTTCCAGTAAACGCTGTTTTTCAGCCCTGTCATCTGAAAGCTGGAGTGAAACTGAGATGCATGACAAATCACAGAAAATAGACACGCTTCCATTTGAAGGTCGTTCCCAAGAAAGATCGTTACGGTATTGGTGATCTCACTTTACATCGTGCATTTATAATAATTGTTTCTTAATAACGAAAGATTGTTGGCATTAAAATAATCATTATAAACATTATATAAAATAATTACACTGCCTTTGGCATTTCAATTTGGTAATTCTATTTAAAATCATTTATTGTTTGTTTTTATGTTTTATTGTTGTTTTATTAAGGACACTGGAAGGACACAAAGCAATGTTTAATGTTTAATTAAACTCCCTGTTGGGGTTAATTGGACCCTGCATGAATCTGGCGATGTTTCAGTAAACGTGTGCCGACACTAGCAGGGAAGAGGACATGTGTGGTTCTCACTGCACCTACTGCAGTGTGATGCAAACAGGTTGGACCAAAGACCAAAACTCAAAGCTGCTTGTCCAGTCTGACTCTGATCTGGCTAGAGTTTACTGGATGTTTTTGTGGTAGACATAGTTGCTGTCTGTATTCCATTTTTTAATGCCCAGCCTTACGAAATACCTATGAGTATGTAGGATCTACTCTATGTTTTTGTGTTTGTGTGTGTGTGTCTGTGTGTGTTTGTGTGTGTGTGTGTCTCTGTGTGTGTGTGCTCAAGGGAAAGGGAGTGGACAGCAGTGCAAGGACTTCAATGCAGACGTAGTCAGTGTGGGAACAATACGTACAGCTGGCTGGGAAAAACAACTGGGAGGAGGACATTTTCAGGAAGAGAGGAAAACTGAAAGAGAACACCCATAACAGACATGAGCTTCAACAACCTCTCTCTCTCTCTCTCTCTCTCTCTCTCTCTCTCTCTCTCTCTCTCTCTCTCTCTCTCTCTCTGTCCCTCTCTCTCTCTTTCCCTCTTTCTCATTCTCTCCCTCATCTATTCTTGAAATGGTAAAATAGGCACAAACAACAACACCTGCATCACAGCATGTGACGAGAAGCAAACAAGCTTCTGTCCATGTCACAAACACATAGCAGGAACTCTTAGTGCTGGACCTTTTTGCCCAAAGCTGACCTATTTGTGACACCATCACATATCATTTTGAGTTTTCCTTTTATGAAATGTAACAGTCCAAATATTTTTCAATCTGTCTTCGACACACCAGTCTTGTAAATCTGAATCACCAAACTGCAGTGTATTTATGAAATGGATAAAGAAAAATAATAGGTTTTGTAATAAGAAATGTATAATTGCATTCATAGTTCACTTTTATGTGCCTAAATGATCAGGGGTAAAACAGTCAAAGCTGTTATCAGTTTCTTCGTCCATTAGCATGGACGAAATGTTCTAAAGCACACATATTTCCCAACTGGACAGAACCGTCTGTGAATGTGTGGGTGTGTGTGGCATGGTTTCAGATGCTGTGAATGTGTGGGTGTGTGTGGCATGGTTTCAGAAGCTGTTAGAAAGCAAACTGAAGGAGAAAGCCAGCCTAGTTTCTGAAAAAACAAACAACCTCCACAGAAGACGTCACAACCCAGCAAAAGTCTGGTGACCTCACTTTTGCATGAAAAATAACCCAGTTTCCTTCACACTTGCTAGGCCCCTTAAAGGATGTGAACTGGCTTGAGGCAGTGCAAAGTCAATGGCTTGTTATGTTGGTGCTGGCTGTCTTTTCGTGTCATTAGCATCTACTGACAACAGGAAATGTTCTTGCGTTGGTCAGTGTGCATCAGTGTATGTGTCTCTGTGTGTGTCTGTATGTCCTGGTGTGTGTCAGTGTGTGTGTCTTTGTGTGGGTCTGTGTGTCCTGGTGTGTGTCTGTGTGTCAGTGTGTGTGTCTTTGTGTTTGTCAGTGTTTGTCTATGTGTGTATTTGTGTGTGTGTAATAATAACACTGGATGTAGTGGATCCAAATGCAGGACAGTTTATTATTAGGTCATGACAGCAGAACCATGGTTGCTGACAGCTGGTTGCATGTTGCGGTGCTGTGGCAGAGACGCTAAGCAGAGATCTGAGATCAGTACCAATAGGCAGAATCCGAGAAGCACCAAGGAGTTAAGAGAGAGCTGTAGTATCAGGAGCAAGCAGAGATTGGTAACCCGGAAGGACAAAACAACAGAAACCCGCTTGACATGCATCATGGGATAGCAGAACTTGGCAGTGATGTCTGGAACTCTAAAGGGTAAGGTACTGATAATGACATTGAGAATCAAGCAGCTGATTAGTTTTCAGGTGATGGAGGTGTGGTTTGTGGAGGGATTTCCCTGGAGGAGACAGTTCCCTGGACTGATCATCTGAGCAGTTCTAGTGGCTGTCTGTCTCTGTGTGTTCTAGTGTCTGTCTGTCTCTGTGTGTCCTAGTGGCTGTCTGTCTCTGTGTGTCCTAGTGGCTGTCTGTCTCTGTGTGTTCTAGTGGCTGTCTGTCTCTGTGTGTCCTAGTAGCTGTCTGTCTCTGTGTGTTCTAGTGTCTGTCTGTCTCTGTGTGTCCTAGTGGCTGTCTGTCTCTGTGTGTCCTAGT
>JAOYMR010000014.1:9910304-9922363 GCA_025802075.1 Tenebrosternarchus preto
TGGTGAGTAACAGCAAAGTACCACATGAGTAATCCAGAGTTTTTAATATTCTTTCTATGTAAACCAGTTTAAAAATGGCGAATACAAAAAATTACTATATAGTGCTACTGACAGTTGCAAGGTTTTTTTAAGTTCGTGGTTATTATTTTCCATTCACACATAGTGTGCAGACAATAAGTTGGCAGACCGAGCGAAACCTTCCACTACTTCAGACTGCGTCACCTTCACGTGCCTCTCTGGACCATGCAAATAACTGCATTACAATAATAAATCGTCGTTACCCTGCACTTTATACTCGTCCATGAAGTGCGCGAACCATATGAGAAGCGCGATGACGCCCTGGCGAAGCTGCAGTAACTGTAGCATCCTTGATAAATAGGGACGAGTGAACATGCAGTTTACTAATCTCCCCACGAAGTTCGCACCCAGTGACTGTCATACAAACAGATTGAGTCTCGCTTTTTAAATCTATATGAGGGTCAGCAGGCGAATGCCTTTGGTGGGCGGTCTTCAAAAGTTGAGGGGGGTGGGGAAAGTATTATAACAAAATCTTACCAGGTGACATTACAATCCTCGAAACATTCTCTAATGCAACGCTGGGAGAAGATAATAATAACATTATGCAGAACGTCCTAATAGCATGAATGGCATTAAGTTGGATTTTAAAAAGCCAACATTAACATTACTATGTGAACGACTTTGCATCCATCACCATTTTAAAGGGGTACGTAATCAGCTTTGCGTTAAGTTCGGGCGATGAGGGTTAATCTTTTAAAGTGACTTAATTTTAACCGATTATATTGGACGTTTGGTCGTTCTACTGTAGTTAGTTGAGACAGTTGTTTGGTCCTCCCCCGGATGCAGCACAAATATAGACCAACAAATCTTCCTTCGGAAGAAGCTATTGGGTGGAGTGTTGTATTACATCAAC
Source organism: Tenebrosternarchus preto (assembly GCA_025802075.1). NCBI lineage: Eukaryota > Metazoa > Chordata > Actinopteri > Gymnotiformes > Apteronotidae > Tenebrosternarchus > Tenebrosternarchus preto. The sequence continues at coordinate 9,911,236 of JAOYMR010000014.1, forward strand.
TGCAGTGAATAGGACGCACGTCGACGCCCGACTGACCTTAAAACGAGATAAGACTGTTGAACATCTGACTGAGGACAGGTAGCCGTTCCCCAGTATGCACACACTGGTTAGTGTTTATCGTAATGAAAACATCGCCTCGACTTCCATCTGTCGGTAGACAAGCGAAGCCGTCTCAAACGCAGTTAAGGCTATAGTATACTTTTCAGTGAGTTAATTTCTTTTTTCTTGACAGTTAAGTCGCTTTTATCTCATTGTGACGTTTTATTTAAAAAAAAATAATTCAATATCTCTGAAATATGTTTCTTAGCAAAAATGTATTATTCTTTCTAGAATGACTCCAACATGATGATTTAATCAAATCGAGTTTCAGCGTTTCTCCTTGAATTTTTATAATAGCCAGAGGTGTGGAGACATCTGCTGGCGGTACTAGGATATTAATAGTTTAAAAGTTTACATATTTATTTGCATTGAGCATTAGAAACACAATAACACCTTTTCAGTGATGCGATTGGTATCACGTGATTCAACTGCGTGACAGTTCCTGTTCCGCAGTCAGCTGACTTAACGCAGGACCAATCGGATTTAAGGTCCGAGGAAGACAGACTAGAAGTATGCGTAGCACTGACAAGGCCTCTGTAGATCTTTAGTGCAATTCAAAACAACCTGCATTTATGAATACCGAGGTATGATAACGCACCATATCGTCTAAGATCGACCACCCTTTGTTTTAGTGGATAGTAAGCCTGTAGCCTATTGCATAAATATGAAAAAATTATGTGATCTTTCTTTCTACAGTCGGTGAATGTTAAAACAGACAAGGAATGTAAGCATAGTTTTGATACCTGAGTGAATTGTTTAGATGAATTTAGCATTGGTTTGATGGGTGAATTATTATTTTTTTTTTTTATTAACTTAGCATTTTTAGGTAGCTGAGTTAATTATTTTGAGGCTGCCGTTTTAGGTGTTGGTGTTGTACTTTGCAAGAAGTGCCGATCTATCTGGGGTGAAATCAGAGACGATAAGTGTACGATCTGACATAACATCCCTCCAGCTGTGGCAAGAACTAGAGAATCGACATCCAAAGTGAGTCCAAGGTGTTGGGAATCTGCCTGCCGTGCAGTCTGTGTTTAATGATCTAGGTAGGTAAAACCAAGTTTGAAAATTTTGATCTTTTCTAACAGACTATTAGCAGTGCGTGAGCAAGTTGTTCTCGCGGTGCGTCAAGAGTACGTAGCGCTTGGGGATCAGCGTGTGCGCCTGAGCGAGGGTGACGAAGTTGCCGTCATCCCGCCGCTCAGCGGAGGGTAGATGCGGCTCAAGGTGGAGACTGAAGTTTGTCTTTGCGTCTGTAAACTTTGCCTTAATGCAATCTTGTTAGCAAGTGTAAAGCAGTATGATTAAATATTTGTATCGGTGTTAAGAGATTGAATATTAATCTTCTATTACCGATGTTGGCCTAACATGAGACCATTAAAAAAAATGTAATCGTTTAACATTTTAACACTGGTGATTTAACTGCAAGAAATTTTCCTTTGTATTAAATTACAGAAATGGCAGAGTTAGGAAGCAGTTCACTGGACCTGATTAAACTCACTGCTGACAAGCTCTCCATCGATACTGTGTCAGACTCAGTAACATGTCCATCCTGTGGAGCCATATCGTTATTTGTTGGTGGGACACCAGCTTTCACAAATCCCCTGCTTGTTTTTAAGTGATAAATGTTGCACATCGCCTTAATAAATCCAAACACAACTGATGTGCTTGCTGCAGGGACTACCAGGGACCATTCTGAGGGGAAGCAGGTAGTCCAGCTGGAATACGAAGCGTACATAACCATGGCAGAGTCTGAGCTGAGGAAAATCTGTGCTGACATTAGAGCAACATGGCCGACCATCCGACATATCTGCATACACCACAGGCTTGGGTGAGCTGGCCCTCCTTCGCTGTGAAAACTCATGTTCATTTATTCACATTTGCTGACAAATTTGGATGGATTATCACTACTTATTGAATTTTCAACCAGCAAGTAAATGTTAATTATGTAATTTAATTATACACCTAGTTTTAAATGAACTTGAACAGTTAACCTGAAAATGTCTCCTGAAATTAAATTGACTACTCAGTCTGTGTTGCCTAATCCAAACCCGTTCTCATCCTAATGTTACAAAATCAACTTTATGAGAAATATCATCTTTAATTTTGCATGAATTTTAATCCATGTATTTTGTCTTAAATTCAAAACTTGGCAGAAATGAACAAAAAAAAAGAATTGATTATACTGGTCAGATCTTACTGCACCGATGCCTTTTAAAACAGCTATTTGCATATAACAAAGAAACTCCAATGTAGTAACTGGAGCGAGAGTTGGACCTTGTGTCTGTTACTGGGATGTTGGACCTTGTGTCTGTTACTGGGATGTTGATTGTACTGGGTGTCTATGTGTGCAGAGTGGTTCCTATTGCTGAAGCCAGCGTTCTAATTGGAATCTCATCACCTCACCGACATGATTCTCTAGAAGCTGTGAAGTACTGCATAGATGCTCTGAAATCTACTGTCCCTATCTGGAAAAAGGTGTGTTGAGACCAGCACGTGAATCCTGTTGTGTGAATATTAAATGTCCGCTTAACTGTGAAATGCCTCTCTTGCTGTACAAATATTTTAATACAGTTGGTACATTTTATCTTGGGGTATATTTTACATGCACACACTGTGTTGTCAACTGTGCTGTGTATTTTGTTTCCCATTAAGGAGATCTATGAATCTGAAGAGCCACTGTGGAAACAGAACAAGGAATGTAAATGGGCAGATAGTTGGAACAAGAGCAAAGCAAGCTGACCTTCGAACTCCAAGGAGTGTGTGTGTTTGTATTTTATATATATATAATATAAATACAATATATATAAACTGATGCTTTTAAGCAGTTAAAAGATTTAATTATCGCTGATTTAATTACAGTAAAGTCTTTAACAACTCTAGTATTTCTAGAGAAAAAACATAAAACATACCAGTGCAAATTTGTACAAATTTCATTTGTAAACATTAACAGCATTGTGTGCTTGTCCAATGTTCTTCCCTGATGAGTCTCAGAAGACCCTTAGGTTTTATATCAGTGTGGTATCATGAGTCTTTTTATACAAACATGGTCATTTTCATATTAGTCCTATTTCTGTTAACAGAATGTTTGCATTTTGCTTCAAATCAGCTACAAGAACTGTTTTTAATATAAGCAGTAATAATGTTAAAGGGTAAATGTATCTCGGTGTGGTGAACCAAGGATAATATAAAAATACGAATACATACCAAAGCAGGAGGATGAATGAACAGAAGAAATAAAATTAACAATGAATTTCACAGAATTTTAAAGCTTCACATGCAATGAATAGAAATCATTTAAATAAATGAATTGCTAAAGAATATAATTGTCTTCAGCTGCTTTTCAAAGTGCCTGATGCCTGAAGAGGTCCGTATTTCACCTTTAGGACAGAGTAAGACACTAATCTTGTCTGCAGTGTTAGACTGGTTATCTAGCCTTTATAAAGAGTCAGTAGTCTTAAGTCAGCATTCCTGAGAAAGAGAAATGAACAATGCTGCTCTGTGATTTTAAAGAAAAATAATTGTCTCAAAACCAAGTACAGAATGTTAATCACTCCAGGTTTGATATGTAGATGTACATTTCTCCTGGAGTACATAATATTTTACAATTACAGGAGTACCAATAAAACCATAATGTTTTAGCAAAGCACATTAAGCATTTTTTTTCTGAATTCTGTAATTCTTACTAACCACTGACTAAAACTGCTTTGTTATTAGTGGTATTTAATATAATATATTTTATGTTTTTATATAACGTATAAAAGTTTTAAAAAATGTCATTGCTTAGGGGTAGTTACTCTAAAATAATTAAACTATAAATTAATCTAAAACCTTTCATACAGTCCCTAGTCTGTCCAATATCATTGTATTGTTTTAAAAATTATTAGCAAATCTCCTTATCTGCATTTTAGTTTTCAATCTTGTAGTTGAACCATATTTAAAATATTTTTTTTAAGAAATAAAACAGTAAAAGGACAAAAGTAATGATTTCATTGGAACATGAGTCTGCTGTCCCTGCTGCATTTCAAAGGCTCTCTAAGTAATGCTGCGTGAAAATCCCACATATGAAAGGAGTTCCAGTGTTGACTGATTAGAACAGACGCAAAAAACAGAAAGAAAGAAAAAACCAGGAAGACTGGATTTTCCATGACAGCACAACAGGCCTGTTGTTTGCTCCATGTGGCATTCAGACTTGCCTGTTCGCCTTGTGTCGAAGCAGTTCACAGGGTCGTATCCCAGCTTGCACTCTCTTCCTGTTAGGACCTTCTCTTTTGTTTCAGCCCTGACTCTGCACTGCCATCTGGACTGGGTGTAACTGCCTGGGTGAGAATAATGAAGCTGGGATTCATATTCCTGCGCACCTTTGTCTTTGACTCAAGCCGAGCTGAAATGAGTTGGTTTCAGCCTCTCCAGGACCCATGCTTGCCGGTTGTCTTTAAACTGATCCAGGATCTGTGCTTGTCGGCAGATTGTCCTGTAGTCCTTCTGTTTCTGATGCGTCTGGCCCACTCTTCTGTAAATGCTTGTATTTTCTCTTAAAAAAGCCCAGCTGTAAAGATCATAGCACAAATACATTGCTCTTTTATTTGCAGACATTGAAAAATACTGGATAAAGGAAAAAATATCCTCAAAATCCTACTTTTATGTGTAAATGCATTTATAACAAGCACTTATACATGCACTGGTCTGAAAAAAAGGCTGTATGATTAATTGATTATGCCAAAAATAAAAAGGGATTTCCTCATTTATTACACAGTTTGTTAAAAGAGTTTGTTAAAAACTGACTGGTCTGAGTACAGAAAGGTCATTACCCTCCATAGTGCTGCAGCAATGAGTGCCAGAAGAAGCAGGCCTCCAATAACACTGCCCACAATAACTCCAACAGGAACGTCTGCTTTTGCTCCTGGTTTACTCACAGTCACATTAACCTGATAAAACAGTAACACTGACCTGGTAAACTTGAAAAAAAAAACTTTGTGTGTTACATTTTAGTGAAAATGACAGTTGAGCTAAGCATGTGCTGCAAAGAATGCATTTCTAAATAGTTTGGGGACCAAAAGATTCCTGCAGGCCATCAAGCACTTTTAGACACAGGTGGTAGTTCATGTGCTCACCAGTACACTGAGCACCAACTAAAATGAAATAAAGTTTTTCATGATCATTTAGTACCTTCACGTCTTTGTGGGAGATTAAGAGCAGATCAGGCTGTGATGTCTCGATCTTAGCTTGAACAGCTAGGTCAACTACAAGGAAGTCAGCCTGGGGACATGGACAGAGCCCACGAATGACAAAGATGCGCAACTGCAAATGGTGAGTATAAATACTCCCATAAATTCACTGGATCTAAGAAAGCACTGTAACGGATTTCTGATGAGACAGACAGACAGATAGACAGACAGATAGATGGACAGATATTCACTTCAGAAATGAATATATAAGTGTATATAAGAGGGAATAAAGTGGAGTAAACCATTGAGAAGGTGCCGTTCCATATCCACGCAATCACATTCACATTGTAATGACTCTTCACATTTATGTCCTTCAGCACACACTTCATTTGTCTGCATGTGGCACTCTTGCAGTTCTGTAAATGACAGACACATCAGTCAATGTATAAAATGTGATATCAAGTACTTCAACTAATACAATTATCAGATCAAATACAGGTTTGACAATCAAGTACAGTACGCTTACTTTTGAATGATCAATTTTTGTTGTACAATAATAAAAAAGACAGTTCAGTTTGGGGAAAGAACAAAGAGTAAATCGTTTTTTTGCTAATATGCATTTTGATTTGATTTATTTATTTATACGACAGGGACAATACACATTAATCAACATCATTATTTCATAATGTAAATGTGCCAGAATTAGCCAGATGGCTAATTTTCATCTGCTGTCCCTGGGCAGGTTGATGTTCTAAAGGGAACAGTCTTACACAACACAGTAGAAATAATTAATAAAAACACACAAGTTACATAAAATACAGTATAAAACAAAGTCAACCATTATGCCGACAAACCTGTGTGCTCAATAACCAGGAGTAAGGGATAATAAGGGAGTTTATTTTGTTAAAAGGACACTGTGACCTAAAATTGCTCTACAGTCTCTCCACACCTTACTGTCTCCATTCAAGAATAAATTCACAGAAACTCACCTGAGAATCTCCAGTTTACAGTGTGAACTCTTCAGTCCATCACAGAGCTGCTCCACTCCTGAATCCTGCAGGTCATTGTTATTAATCTCCAGCTTTCTCAGTGAAGAGTTTTCTGTTTGTAGAACTGATGTGAGAGATTTGCAAGCCTCTTCAGTGAGTCCACAGCCAGACAGTCTGTAAAGGAGTAAATACAGAATATAGTGCAGTAGACCCTGGTGAAGACCTAGGACATGTTAGATTTTTTTTTTCTGTATCTTTTTATTTTTCTTAATTATTCTTGGTGATGCACTTTGTAGCTTTGTCTTAGAAAAATGCTACAGAAATAAAATGTTTATTTACTCATATCGTGTCTAACTGACAGAAAATGTGGTGGGCATAATGTTTAGTCAAAGTAAATCTTACACCCCAATAAATGCCATGGAGTCTGGGTTAGGGTTATGTCTATGTAAGAATCTTGTAAAATATGAGACATACAAGGAACTGCAGCTCCCTGTGTTTTTTTTTTTCTACGGGGCGTTAGTCTTTATAGATTTGACCAATTAAGACTGTGAACACTTCGTGCCATTTGTTTGGAAACGTTGAGGGACGGGATGTTTGAAGTAGCTTGAGTGAGCTAATTACGGACAGCTTGCTATGGTGCAGGCGGAGCGAGGCACTTTGCAGGTATTCGACTGCCCGGAGGATAAAGAGGTTGTGCGAGCGCCATTTCGGATTTAGGATTCGTCAAAGTGCACCAACTTGCTGGGCCCCAACTCGTTCCCATGACAAAAAGAGCTTCTATTATGTTATGATGTACATGTTGTTGTGAATTGTATGTGACTGGGATTTGATTTACGGCTTCGTTGTTGTTTTTTATCATTCATAACTACTAAAATTGCTTTAATCATGCGTGTTAGTTTATGGCATGTTAGGGTTTTTTTTTTGGACAGGGCATCTTAAGGAAAGAATAACGGGAATAAATACAGTTTCCTATTTCTTTTAGAATTTGAGTTGGCTGGATTATTTTGCCATAACCATTTAACATCTTAAAATAATTCAGAGGCACCGCGCTAATTAAACAGTCTGTTTAATTACATAATTCACTGTAGCCCTCTAGTGTACTTGCATCAACACATGTAGTACAGTTGTTCCCTCATCTCTGCCCCCTGAAAAAGGAAAGCTCTGCTTTTTGTCTAAAGGAACATCTTGAGGTTTTACACACACTATGGACATACTGCATTTAGTTTTCCTTTGTCATAGTAAAAATTCCTTTTTACAACTTATAATACAACTCATCCATTCACCATTCCGTGCGACTCTGTGTATTTCGTCATCAGATATTCAATTATCCCGGTCCATCACATTACACCCTTGCTGTTACGTGCCTAACCTAGACTGGGTACGTAACACACTATGCCTCTCCATTCTGTGTTATATTTTTCTACTAAATTTATAATCTGATCATGCAGCAAGATTTAACTCTGTCACCACAGTGTAGTCATTTAATGAAATGCAGATAGTTTTGCCAGAAAATACATTGTCTGGATCTATATAAAACATTGCCCTACAATGCCTTAATTCTTAATGCCTTAGTGTTGCAGTACAAGGAAGTTTTGTAATTTATTTAAAAAAGAGGACAATTGCATTTGATAAATTACCTTGAACTGCTTACGCACTTTAATGGTTCCATTCAAGAATAAATGAATAGAGAATTTACCTGAGAATCTCCAGTTTACAATGTGGACTCTTCAGTCCAACACAGAGCTGCTCCACGCCTGAATCCTGCAGGTAATTGTTATTGATCTCCAGCTCTCTCAGAGAATTTTCTTCTTGTAGAACTGATGTGAGAGATTTGCAAGCCTCTTCAGTGAGTCCACAGCCAGACAGTCTGTAAATGAGTAAATACAAAACATAGTGAAGTCCAGTCAGAGGATGCTGAATTACAAAATCTACATTTAATATAATATTTTATATTTACCTACCAAATAGTTCAACATAAACATTTAAGTTAATCTAAGTGGAGGATTTGACATGTTCAGTGTACTTGTGGTAGTTGTGAAGGTGGTGAGTAAAGTCAAGCACAAAAAGAAAAAGAAAAATGCAAACAGTTGGTCGAGTTTAAACCACCTTCCTAAACTACATGTTTACATCAGAAGACAGGATGGACTTAATGGTCGTGTCTTTATCCACTCCATGAGCTTCACCTGAGTGAGTGCATGGTTTAAGAGCAGGGACTTAATTCAGACATTAAACACAGCAAATAAACAAGCAAATAATGTTTTTTACTCATTTGAGAGTTTGTCGTTTGAGAGGTCATACTGCATGATCAGAAATTAAGCATGTTCAAAGACTCACACACCTACACCATCAGTTCAATCATTTATATGTGTAATATTAAAACGCTCTGTTACAAAACTAATCTGTAAGAGTTAAACATTCTGCTAGACTAAACACCTCTGTTAGACATAATGTGAAGAACTGTGTACTTTCTGTCCTACACTAAACATCCCTCTGTTAGACTAAACAAGTGCAAACTATTGTTCTCTCTGCTCTGTCTGAGAAATACAATAACATGACTTGATTAGTTACAGAATGGACTTCAGCAATAAAAAAAATTATAAACTTAACATTATTCATCCAAAAGATACTTACAGAGCTCGCCTTGTGTTTTTCACCACTGGAAGTAGTTGCCTCAGACCTTTATCTGAAGACCTGTATTTCTTCAGCTCAAATTTCTCTTGAGTCTCCTCTGACATCAGCAGCATAAACACCAGAGCTGAAAACTGAGTAGATGAGAGTGTCTGTGTTGAGAGGTCTCCAGAGTTCAGAAAGTTCTGGATTTCATTGATCAGGGAGTTGTCTTTCAGTTCACTCAAGCAGTGGAACAGATTGGTGGTCTTTTTGAAGGATTTTGTTCTTTTGATGATTTTCTTGATGTAGTTCACAGTCTCCTTCACACTCTCTTGGTTGATGTCCAGTTCTGGGTGTAAACTCTTCAGGAGGTGCTGATTAGACTCCAGGGAGAGACCGAAGAGGAAACGGAGGAAAAGGTCCAGGTGTCCATTTTCACTCTTCTTGGCCTTATCCACTGCTGTATTGAGCAGATCACCCAGTCTGTGTTTTACCTTCCATTTCATTTTCTCCAGTGGGGTTTTAAGGAGTGGGTTGCCTTCATCCCTGAATGTGAGGAACACAAATACTGCAGCAAGAAACTCCTGGAAACTTAAATGCACAAAGCTGAAGATCTCCCCCTCCTTTTTAAAGATTTGGGTACAAATTCCAGAATACACTAACGCCTCATGGACATCAATGCCACATTCTTTCAGATCACTCTCATAGAACAGAAGCTGTCCTTTTTGTAGCTGAAGAAAAGCTAACTTTCCAAGCTTCACAATATCCAGCACCTCTGCTCTTTTTGTCTCTGATGAAACTGTACTGTCATGGTATTTCTCAGACATTTGCTCTGTGAGAAACAGCAGGAAATGTAGGTACATTTCTGTCAGAGTTGTGGGGGAGTTTCTGATGTCCGTACCATCCTCCAGCATATTTTGAAACACGGTGGCTGTGATCCTGCAGAACACAGGTATGTGACACAAGATATGAAGCGTTCTTGCAGTCTTAATGTGTGAGATAATTCTGCTGGCTCGAGCCTCATTTCCGATTCTTTTCCTGAAGTACTCCTCCTTCTGTGGGTCACTGAATCCACGGATTTCTGTAACAAGGTTAAAGTCTTTGGATTTGATCTTATCAACTGCTGCAGGCCGTGATGTAATCCAGAGGAGAGCAGAAGGAAGCAGTTCCCCATTTATGAGGTTTGTTATTAGCTCTTCAAGAGAGGTCTTCTTGTTTACATTAGATACCTTCTTTTGACGATGATCTAGAGGAATTCTACTTTCATCCAGTCCATCCAGTATGAAAAGCAGCCGATTCTTTTCATTTAATATCACTTTTTCATCTCCATCATGGAGTTCAGAGTGGAAGTAATGGAGAAGTTCTGAGAGGCTGTACTCTTCGCCCTTAATCAGGTTCAGCTCTCGAAATGGGAGGTACAGGATGAAATCTAAGTCCTGGTTACACTTCTCTTCAGCCCAGTCAAGAATGAACTTGTGTACAGAAACTGTTTTTCCCACTCCAGCTATTCCCAGTGTCAGGACTTTAGTAACACATGTGTTTTCAGTAGACTGCACTTTGAAGAGGTCACTGAATGTAACTTGTGTTTCTTCTGTTTTGGGGTAAAAGGACTCCACCTGTCTCACTTCATGCTGTGTGTTCACTCCTCCTGTACAACCTTTGATCACGTAAACTTCAGTGTAAGTGTCTTTCAGAGGCACCCGATCACATTCTACTGAATCCTCCTCATACAGCTTCTTAAATTTTTCCTTATATTTTACTTTCATTCTACTACTGATCTCACTTTTTCCTCCAGCTGTTGTGGGGAAAAAAGTGGGAAGAAAAACAATATATGCATGATTTATATAAATTATTCTTGTAAGCTGTGAATAAGGAAAGTGTTGTTTTAACATAGTTAAAACACCTTCCCTCTAAGGTTGTACCACTGTACAGTAGAATAATTATCAGTAGTTTTACCAAATAAGACATCAAAAAGACCCCAAAGGACTGAGCACTGATCAGATATAGAACAGTCCGTTATTACTTAGTGAGTCACTAACTGTTCAGAGATAGAACAGTCTGTTTTTACTTAGTGAGTCATTAACTTTTCTGAGATAGAACAGTCTGTTGTGACTTGGTGAGTCATTAACTGTTCTGAGATAGAACAGTCTGTTGTGACTTAGTGAGTCATTAACTGTTCTGAGATAGAACACTGTTGTGACTTAGTGAGTCATTAACTGTTCTGAGATAGAACAGTCTGTTGTGACTTAGTGAGTCATTAACTGTTCT
>JAOYMR010000014.1:9929249-9944761 GCA_025802075.1 Tenebrosternarchus preto
CCAGGTTCAGTAAATATTTAAAAGAACTCAGGTTAGCCACCTCTCATTATAGCCACCCAGCTAGAGAGGCGCTACATGTGTCTATGTTTAAAGTGTGGTGGTTATACCTGCAGTGCTGACTGGGTTTGCAGGTCTGAAAGTTGCACTGAAGCAGACTTTAACACTGAAGCAGGACACCTTTCTCCCACTAAAGCTGCAGGTCCTACTCAGAATGCTGATTCTGTCTGGGGTGAACGCAACCTTGGCCGTCACAGCTGCAATTCCCCTGGACCTGAAGCCATAACACATACATAACAAACCTGTATGTCCCCACTGGATAAAACTTGAGAATCCCTACTAACACTTTACCAAGGACCTTGCTCAAGGCTAACTGAGATATTCTCACTCCATTTTTGATTAGTTTATATACATACAGTTTTGGGATTCAAGAATTCAATGCTCAGCTAAAGCAATCTAACATAGCTAAGACAATCCATACAAATGTTCAGTCTCAAAGTAATTTTATAAATGCAAGGAAAACATAAACCATTATAGTGTCCTGAGACAAACGCAAATCATAGTATAGAGAGTTTAAGAACTAAAAATATGAATTCAACTGCAAAAGAATAGAAGAATAGTGAAAGTTCATCTTATGACTTCATCACTTTTCTGTTGATTAAAAACATCAGTGCATTATGGGAAAGATTTACTGCACAGAAGAGACACTCACCAGAGCTGCAGGACCTTTCCATAACCCCCCACTGATACATCTGGGACTGAGTCTCCATTTATGTCTCCACTGCCATCTAAAGAACGCCCAAAGAACTTCAATAATGGGTCTAGTTTTGTGCCAAGAATTTTCTGAAAATTGGAAAGAAAAAAATAACAAAAAATAATTTGAAAACCGTTGTTGGAAACAAAAAATAATTATAATAATGCAAGAGAGAAAGAGAGAGAGTAATGAAACCTCATACTATTGAGTAATACTAGTGTCTGATTTAATTCATCAGCTTTTGCTCTACCTGTGAACTCTGTTTTCTGATAGTGCTCTTGTCTCCATTGTAGATGTAAATGGCTCCTTGGTTGTTTTCCTCTAGTGGAGCTCCAACAACCACATCAGCGAAGCCATCCAAGTTGAGGTCAGGGACAGCAGCGATGGCCGTTCCAAACCGGGCATTCACCAGTGGAGGGGCACCTTCCAGCGAACCTTGGCTATTCAAGATGCCCTGGAGATCCACAAATAAAAACAGACTTCCAGAAAAATAGTGCCTTCGTTTTTTAATTTCCATCTGGGTAAATGAAGCATGCCCACACAGTTGTACCTAGTTCTATTGTTTTATTGAAATGTGACACATCCATATTATTATTATTCATTTTATTAATTTAGACACCAAACACACTGCTGTGGTCATATCTTGCAGATTTCCTGCAGTGATATAGCTCATCACTTCAAGGTATTAGGATCACTGACAAGTTGGTGGAACTTCTCAAGTTGAACAAGTTGGAACAAGTTGGTAGCTTCTCAACATTTATTATAAAAGTATTATTGAAAATATTAGGAATGCCTGCACTCTGCATGTGTTTTTAAATTTAGGCTAAAAACACACTTGTTTGCTTACTCTTAGGTCATTGTGTCTTATATTTACTAGAATTTTTTTATTTTAAAAAATTGTAGTAATGTTGTAGTAATGTTGCAATGTGTTGTGAGTTATTAACTGAATTTAAACAAAACTTTCAAGATAATGGTTTAGTTTTATCAATAAACAACTTACTTTGGTGACAGAGAAGACATAGACTTTGCCAACTTCTTTCTTTTGTTCACTCATGTACATTGGGGCACCAACCAGCAGAAGGTCAGTAAGACCATCACGATTCACATCCACAGCACAAATCACACTGCCAAAGTATGAGCCAATCTGCCAAACAACACAAAGGTATAAATCATCACATTGTGAACATGCTGCTAGATACTGAAAGGACAAATAATGCAGATTTACTAATAAGAACTGACAGAGTACTTCATTACTGTAATTACAGAATGTTTCATTACTGTAATTACAGAGTACTTCAAGTAATTTTATGCTACAAATGCTTCTTTCCCTCTCTTATAGTAAATAAAGAGTAAGGGTACAAAGTGGTGCCAACTGGAAGAGAAAATCTACTGTTGAAAGTCTGCCTGAGAATTCTGTTTTTAGGTGTTCACCTCCACTAGCAGGGTATGAGTGCAGCAAGTGGCTTGACACTACACACCCAACTCTGCCAGCTTGGTGTAGCAGAACAAATGTGAACATTTTGGGGAAAAAAATAAGGTTTAAAGAAAGCTGTTACAGGAGGTGGTGTACCTGCTCTCCTCTCTGTGAGTCTACAATATTGGGCTGCCACTGGCTGTTGAGGATGTAGACCACCACCTGGCCAGTGTGGTTGGAACGAGGAGCACCTACCACGTAGTACTCAGTGGAGCCATCGTTCAGCGTGGTCACCGAGTATCCTGAGCAAGGCACAGGAAAACAACTGTACAACCGATACTTTCACAGCACAGGAAAACAACTGTAAAGTGATACTTGCTCATCTCAAATGCTGCTACTAAAACATTACAAACCTTTCTAACTAGACAAAAGTTTTAAGATTCTTTTAAATGAGGTCATCAGGCTGATGGCCAGTATCTATTTAGAGTATCTGCACTCACTCAACACACTTGGAATCACATGGACAATCACACCCTCACCCGTATAAATGATCACATGTGCAAAGGGTTACACACCCACTGATCACTTCATTAGGAACATCTCCTTGGATCTACTCTCACTGATCACTTTATTAGAAACATCTCCATGGATCTACACTCACTGTCCATTTTATCAAGAGAACTTTGTAGATCTACAATTACAGATTGTAGTCCATCTGTTTTTCTGCATACCCCCTTTCAGCTTTTTCTTCTGATATGAAAAGTGAACTTTGATCTATTTAAGCAACTCAAGGTTTTTGTCTATCCAATGGCACTTTAGGACCCCATGGATCCCCAGCATTTCCCTGGTAGAGGACATGATAATATTTACTAACCAGTTAAACATACAACATCAAAGTACACAAAATATAGTTTATTTATGCTATTTGATGGGGAGGGGACACCACAGATTTGATTCCATCTGGTTTTAAAACTAGAGTAGGGACTCCTTCATTTATGGAGCTGCAACTCTGTGAAAGTATGAAGGTTTTTTAAACGGTGTTAAGAAATGGATACAGCAGAGGAGTATGGTTTAATAATTAGATGGATATGTTTTCAAATATTGTTAAAAAGATAATGTAATTTTTATATTGCTGTATTGATATTTCATATTGTAATTTGTTGAGAAGTTAATGTATTAGAATTGTTTTTATTAATCCATGCCTGCTGTATTTTGGTATTATTTTGGTATTGTGAAAGGGACCACAATGGAAAAAGGCTTTGGCCTTTTTTGTGTTAGCCCTGAGCATTTCTGTTTTTATTATCAGCACCACATGGTATGTTGTGTGGATTTGTTTGTGAAAATATAAAATGGTCTGATACGATCCAATCAACTCATGAAACAGAGTGAAAAATAAAACAACAAAAAAAGCATGAAACAGACGTGTGCGCTCACCAAACAGGGCACTGTGCATGTGGCCTTTATCTTCCAGGATTGTTTCAAATGCTTGTTTAGGCAAAACCTTTGAGCCCTGAGCATTTTTATGGACAACTGTTCCTGTCCATCCATATGCTCCTGCAGCCCCCAACATCACTGCATCCTGAGAACACACAGCATCCCCTCAAAACTCTTATAACTCTTATAAAACTCTTAATAATATATATTATTCAGTCATAACTACACATTTCATGTGATATGCAGAATCACCTCTTTCATGGTCTGGTGAGCACTGATGCCAACCTGAGACATCTCCATCTGGAAATCTTCACCCTTTCCTGTGCCTTTAAGCCCCACAAGGAAAAACACACAGCACATACACTCAGCACATGCACACATGCCAAATACTGCCAGTGCCACTGCAATCTGAGATGCACTTTAGTTTAAATGAGTTTATATGGGCCTAACTTTTATTTATGCTAGTATTAGTTTATTTTGGATAGTTCACAACGCATACTTTACCCTCAATGCTGAAAATCCGTTCTCCAAGACTTCCTGCTATGTTAACTAGACCAGCCTCAGATGACACGTTGAAAACATGCTTCTCTTTTGGGCTGCTGGCAATGGACTCAATTTCCTTAATAAATTTCTGGATATCTGCGCTTTCTTTCAGGATCTGTATATATTTAAGCAAATCATCAATAACATAATAAGACATCAGTAATGACAAAAAGTTACACTCTCATAACTACACCACTCTCTTAACTACATAACTCTTGTAACTCAAGTACAAACTAAAGAAGCAAAACTAAGTCATCAACCATGCCCTGGCTTGTTAACTACATTTGGGGAAAACCTTTAATTAAAATTTTTGCTGAACCATATCTTTAATCTGATTATTTGGATTGAAGAAGACTTCTAAAAGCAAGCCAACTGCCAATTAACGATGCCATTTCATTAGTTTCAGACTTACAGCAATGCCAAAGCGAATGATTTTGTCTTTCTCACACTGTTCCATGACACTTTCGCTCAGATGAGCGTCTGCAGATTCTCCATCAGTGACAACCACCATCACTTTAGTGGCGCCTGGGCGCCCGCCGTGTTCAGGCAGGAAAGCTGACTTTCTGACAGAAACAAACAGAGAGAAATTAGATAAACATTTTATTTGTTTACTAGGAACTGAAGTGTTTCCTTTAAATTGTTCGCTTTGTTCTATGGTAGGGGAAAACTATTTAATATGGATTGGTTTTAAGGTGCATCGCCCAACCATGTTATAAGAGTCATTCTCTCAAATGTTCAACAGCAAAACCTCAATTCTTGTTATTTTACAAATCTACATATCTACAAAATATACATGTCTGCTATATAATATTTTGTACTGTCTGTACACTGCACAATAACCAAGATCATTTTACAGATTTTCTCTGTGAACATGTGTGAACATCACTGTCAGTCCAGGATGACAGCAGGGCTGATTACAGTGACCTGAAGTGAAAACATACCTGGCAGAATCAATGGCTGCAAAGGTGTTAGTAACCTGTCCAGTTTTTTGTTCCATATTGGCTGCAACTTTGAGCATTTCATCTCTGGTTTTATACCTGTTCAAATAGAACTCAAAAGCCAGATCTTCTGAATACTGCATTAAACTGACCTGATGGGAGAATGCACAACAACGGGTATCAGTGTGATGGCTAAGGTGTTTGATATTAATATTAAGGTGTTTAATATTCAGACAGGCTTAAACCTGTTTCTTTGTGGGACAACAGGAACAGAAATTAATCTGAACACTTGCCTGAGCTTTATTGGGTCCAATATCAAGGCTCAACAGAAGTTTGTTAAGGAATTTCTGAACATCAGGCCAGGGATATATACTGTTGGATCCATCCAAAACAATAGCGATATCCACTGGACCACCACAAGCTGTAAGAATTTGAACATGTCAAATGATATAATTTGTAATCATGGTTTAAAAATAACATTATATATTTAACAGTAAAAAAGAGGGGGAGGTGGAGAGAGAATGATGAATAGGGAGAGAGAGGGAGAGAGAAGGGGAGAGAGACCATTAAGAGAGACCACTCAGAGAGAGAAGGGGAGAGAGACCATTAAGAGAGACCACTCAGAGAGAGAGAGAGACCAGTGAGAGTCAGCAGTCATATTTAAATGAGAAAGAAAGCTAAATATAGAGCCAAAGTTAAATAACCTTAGATAGCTATCTGACTTTGCTAATTTATCAAACCTTGCTAAATGTGCCAATAATCTGACAGATTATTGGATTTTTTAATGTTATTTCTACACTGTATCAACATGTCATCATCATCAGAGGAAGCAGAAGCCACTAGGTTCTGTGCCCTTCAGGTTCCCTGCACAGACTCAGTCAGAAAGTAGGACACAGCAACACAAACAGAAAAAAACACAAAGAGAAAATCCAGAGACCCTGATCAAAACCTGCCATTTTATTGGTAGGAAACATATCATCACCATCTTTGCTTTTCTACGCTGTTTACCACATGGCATTCAGCTGTATGCAAACGCCCTGAATACGTCACATCACAAGAGACCTGCAAGAGCATCAAATATACAGTCCTGAGGAAAACCCGCTCTTAACATCTACTAAAATGGCAGTGAAGCACTAAAAAAAATCTGGAGATTATAAAAGATAGCAGAATGTGTGAAAGCAGAAGCCAAACAAGCCCACACTGGTGACTCACAAAGAAGGGCTCAGCCTAGCAGAAAAAAATATGAATATGATTTTTGAAAAACAGCCTAAAAACACAATGAAAGCCAGAACCCAATGAAAATCTAACCTTTAAAAAATACATCTGGGTTAACCAAGATGGTCAAAATATGTAAAAATAAGTTAAGAAACACTGAGATCCAAGCAATATGCTTTCAATACTTTAACACTTAACACTAAAGCAATCTAAACATATACCCAGAACCAAAAAAGCACTATTCATACAGCTGACACTAACTGAGTAGTCAATCGCAACAAAGCAATATGAGAAAAAATGGAACAGCCTGAGAACTGGCAATCCAAGATTGAGACATGTGAACAAACCTTTTCTAAACTAAACAGAAAGATGGTCTAAGTACAGTGTCTCACAAAATGAGTACAACCATCACATTTTAGTCACTATTTTATTATATATCATGGGAAGATATGACACTGTGATACAATGTAAATGAGTCAGTGTACATGTGGCAGTAATTATTTTGCTTTTTATTTAGTTTTTTTATTTTAAACAGATGAAGTGGCCAGATTTGAAATCTCCCAAAGCCTTACTTTGTTTAAAAAGTGTAAATTATTTATTACTTAGTTATTTTGGTTAAATCATCTTTCTTTTTAAGGGGCTCCCCATTATTGGTTGTATATTTGGTGCTAGTGGTGTGGCACCTTGTCCAGTTACCGTGTGCTTTCCCAGTTAACCCTCAGTCACATGATGAGCGGTGAATGGAAGAGAGAGAGGGTGCTCTCTTTGTGCGAGTGCACACTAACTGTGCTTCATGTCTTCTGTTCAGAATAAACTGAGGTTAAAGGGGTGGGGTGTCAGCCTGAGACCATATTCTGCACACTGTATAAAATTGTTCTGCATGGCTGTCTTCCCAGAAAGAAGCATCTTGTAAAAATGATGCACAAGAATCCCGTAAAGTTTGCTTAAGATCAGACTAAGGACATGGATTACTGGAACTGATGAGACCAAGATAAACTTATTTGGTTCAGATGGTGTCAAGCGTGGAAGGTGGAGGAGCACAAGGTCTCTAACGTCCACCAGCTCTGTGATGTCATCATGGAGGAGTGGAAGAGGATTCCAGTGGCAACCTATGAAGCTCTAGTGAACTCCATGCCCAAGAGAGTTAAGGCAGTTCTGGAAAATAATGGTGACCACACAAAATATTGACATTTGGGCACAATTTGTCCATTTTCACTTAGTATATTCACTTTTGTTGCCAGTGGTTTAGACATTAATGGCTGTATGTTGAGTTATTTTGAGGGCACAGCAAATTTACACTGTTACACAAGCTGTACACTTACTACAGCTCGTACAGTGTCAAACCTTCAGTGTTGTCCCTTGAAATGTGAGGGGTGTACTCACTCTTGTGAGATACTGTATAATAAATAAATAAACAGAAAGCGGGGGGCAAAAGATAACCCAAACCCAAACTCCTCAGTTACTGAATAGGTCATTAAAATCAAAACAAAAAAGTCTAAAATGCAAAAAGTCTTCTGGTTGTGTTGGCAGCCAAAGTGAGCTGTTGAAAAGGGCAGGGAATGAGAATATCAGGAGACACTTTCTTAGAGTAAGACAGAGAAGAAGAGAAAGAAAGAGAGGAGTTGTGAGAGGAGGGGTAGAGAGAGAGTGTGGGAGAGGGAGATAAGAGCACATTCCTACTTTGAAGTGCAGGGACGAATGCAGGTTGAGGAGCAAACAGAGGGCTCACTTCTGTACACACTCCAGGGTAAAAGATCTGACTGCCACAGCTCTGGGCCCAGAGTGGACCGCATGTCTGCAACGTGTGTGTGCATGCACACATACATGCACGCACACATGCACACACACACACAGTAAATAAATCTGCACATCCTGATAAAGGTATGAGCTGTTTGACATGTAAAGCAGGAGTTGGTTTACCATGAATGCACCGTTTTTGGTTATTCGTGTGAGGGTCAGACCCAAACTCATATTCGTGTTGATGTTTTGCACATCTGGAATACTGATAGAGTCTGGAATAAAAATAGATTAATAAGACAATGAGTGGGGAAATGTACAGTATGTTTACTAAATACAACACCTTAGTACTTCATAGCAATATTTAATATGCAGTGATGTTGCATGTAAATATTGCTTTGCTTTTAGCAGATCCTCTTAAATCCATAAACCAGACATTGGACCTAATTCTCAAAGTCTACAGACGTCTTACTGAATGTCTGTGAAGGGTTTGTTCAAACATGGGTATTTAGTACCACAAATATTGCAGAAAAAATGGCAGAAATGAAAACTTACTTTGAAGGTTGAGTTTGTCACACACTGCCTGAGGGCTCATGATCCCACACTTATAAACATTTCCCTTTCTATTCTGAGGATAACCACTCCAAGGAGAACCCACCAGTAACCTGCACAACAACAGTTACACATGGCAATAACTGTTATACACAGCAATTGTACTGCTCAAAATCACATGGAAGAAAACTGAGAACAGAGATGGAGGACAAGGTTTTCTCTGGTATCTGGAGAGGAAGACAGGAATAACAAAAGCTTTAAGGTAAAAGTTAACTATGAGAAAGGAGTTTTAAGGTGTGGTCCTCCAAAACACTGAAAACATTAAAACACTAGTTAGATTATGGATCACAATACACACATTTTTTAATAACAGTGAGTCAGACACTTTTACAAGATCTGATTGTAACAATATCAGACCCTGTATTTAAATGTCCATTTTAACTGATAACTCTTGCAGTCTGTAAGCTAGTGATTCACCTCACTCAGGAAAGAAACTTGATGATAAAAGTATCTCACTGGACTTGAATGCATGAAAACATTTGGCTGGAGTATTTATTCTAGTGCATGTTTATGTGAGTGTAATTGTGTTTGTGTGTTTGTGCATTGCTGTCACTGATATAACATAAATTCTGCTGGTGGAACAATTGCCATTTTAAATTTGATAAACTAATAAAGGTTTCTGAAACTATTATGATGTAGCTGGATTTAAGTGAAAACAAATTTATGATTGCAGAATCATAAATATAGGTGTCTGTGGTTGTGTATGAGAGCGAGAGAGAGAGAGAGAGAGAGAGAGAGAGAGAGAGAGAGAGAGAGAGAGAGAGAGAACTTAATAACTTGGATTGCTGCATGTGGGCACACCCACAAGATTACACATACCCTAGAGGCAATAAGTCATCACACAGACTTTGGTCACACTACCCTGTTCCAGTACAGCCATGATCACCTGAGGTGGAAGTGCTTCATAGCCCTGTGTTCCTACAGAACCATGAAGACACATTTCACTGCACAGTAGGTTTTCTAGATCATGTAACCACAACGAAGGCGCATCCCTATTTAATGGATCAGTTCATGACCATATGGAATCCTAAACATCAAGCATCTAGTTTCTCTTTTGTAGCATTTGAGAATTAAACCTGTGGCTCTGCAGTTATTAATGTGATCTCACACCTAGTAGAGCTGCCCTGTCCCACCCACACTGAAGCAGTAACTAGGAGCACGTGGGACATATTATTCTTAATGACAGTTCTACAGTTCTTCATAGTGAATGGCAAGAATGTCTGACTCCTCAGCACCTTTGTAGAGTTTGATGGCATTAAGTATACAGTGTGAAGTCTGTAGGAAGCATTGCCAGTAAAAAGAAAAAAAAGGTGTGTGTGTGTTTTGGGACAGGAAGTTTTTGAATGGTGTCTGCCTGGGTGTGAGTCAGAATGAGTAGCCAGCTAAATCTGAGGAATGTTACAGAAATGACACCATCAGCTTTGACCAATTATAGCTCACATCAATACAGGAAATGTCTCACATCTCAGCACTGATGCATCATCACTGTATTCAGAGGGGGAATTCTCACACTGCCCATTTAGAGCTTTCAGATTAAGATTAACCAGGAAGCATGTTTAATAAATGCACATCACAATGAAGTCATATTGTGGCTAAACTCACTAAACTCCTTTCCAGCTAAATTGTGCAATATGCTTAAACTAGCAACCTTGAAAAGCCCCTATATAAATGTAACTTCATTCATTCATTTATTCATACCAAAGATTTATAGCAAATACTCAATGCTTTAAAATTAATAACTAACATGGACTTGAAGTGATTAAGAATACTGTAGTGTGGATTTACCTACATGAACACTGCATGAATGCAATGAAAATATAGTGTTTTATGAGGGACTGGTTGAAGAAAAAAACTCTTTAGGTTTTTATTGAAAGGCTGGAGTATGGTGCCCCAGCCAGTCTAGCGCTGATGTATCCGCTGCTATACAAATGTGGCTCAGTTTGGAACAGAATCTCCATGTTTGTTTGTGTTGGCAATCAAGGAAGGAACTAATTTCTTCTAAGATAAATTCTAAAGAAAGCAGCCCCCTAGTAATTGGCATCACACAGATGGCATTACAGACGACCATAGGAAGCATCTGTACATAAGGTCCTTCTGTGGTTTCCTGAATGCTGGGTGCACATGCTGGAAATGTGAGAAAGCCATCTGAATCCACTACAATACATGGTTGTTTTTCTCTTTTTACTTAAAGTCTGAAATCCAGTTACTTTGGTGATAAGTATATTATGTAAAACAAGTAATACATTTTAATTTAGAAACACACACACACACAGTCCCTACCATTTCCCTTGGTGATTGGTGAACTGCTGCACAGTGTATCCAAACTCCTCCACTGTTGGTCCTGAGAATACTTTGGCTCCCGCTGTCCCTACATTAAACCCCCAGCACTGATCCATAGCCCAATCTGCAGAGAAACACACAGTAGCATATTACTACTAGACCCAACCTGCAGAAAAACACACAGTAGCATATTACCACTAGACCCAACCTGCAGGGGCAATCATGACTCCAGACTATAGACATGCACAGATTCCATCAGTGCACCCCACCCCAAACAGATCTCCTTTATCAGAAACAACCCGGAAAAAACATGGAGTATGAAACAACTGGAGTTAATTTCATATTGTTTTCTGTAATTAATCATAGCCAACTGTCAGTATAGGAAGTCATACATGTTTTTACATGTTTGGCAAGGTAAATTCTCGAAAGCCTTCTTATGAAGGACTATTAAAAAAAAGTAACTTGGAGGACATTCATTGCTTGTCTCTGTTCTGCAGCCACATGTGTTGCTCAGCAACAGACAAAGGGAGGGAATAGGAGTGTAGACAGGTAATAAATTGGTAACAAGGAATGTGCACATGTACCCATGTGTCTCAATTATAGCTTTACAGAGAGCTGCGGACATTATAAATAGTAATCATGCACTTATATACTCTCAGTATGAAATGTGAAGCTATTGAACCAGTGCTCAGCAAACTTACCACAATCACACCTGATGCCTGTTAGATATGTCTAATAATATGTTGCTTACCAAGACATTACGCACTTCTACTTCAAAATGCAAACTACTTTAGAGGGCCAAGTCACACAAATATGAGAAACAGAAATGCAGTTAAGGTGTAAACTTTGAGATACATGCATCCTCTTAAGTGCTTCATTTGTCAGTGTAGAGACATGGGCTTGGGGCAGTGAAAGCCTATCCAGACACCTCACACAGACCCGTTACAGCAGGGCACTGGGTGAAGGCATGAGAAAGGCTCAAGGCAGATGAGAGAATGTGTTGTGACGAGGTCAAACAGAAGATCACATAGACAGACAGACATAGAAGGGAAGAGACAGCTTGACACAAAGATAGTTATAGAGAAAGATTTTGAGAGAGAGTGAGACAGAGAGATCAGACTCCCTAATAACTGACCACTTGCAATCACACATCACACATTTCCAATTTCTGTAATGCATTTTTTAATTATTCGGATTCTATTCAAGTAATAAATAAAACAACTTACATTTGTGGCTTTTCCTGGCTGGAGTTAACCACGTTAGAAACAAAATGCTCATTCTTGAATATAATTCTTTTCAGATGCTCTTTTGAGAGCACAGAGAGATGTCCATACCGTCAGCCAAATGCCGTAAATGTAAATGTCCATACCCATTGATGAGCTTGATTGCGCCGTTTGCTGTTTACAGTCACAATACGACTAAGTTATTTTTAAATGAATATATTTACTCAGGTTACTTATCGATTCTGGTATCTTAAGTTTTTCTACAAATTTTGAGGGAAAAAACAGCTCCCTCTTTTTTGTCTTATCGCAGAACGAAATCTTAAAGTTAATAATTATCCCGCATAGTTTCAAAAGTTTATCTTGTAAGACAGGTAAAGTTAATAAGTTCTGATTTTTTGACAGGTTTTCTGGCATACGCTGTATTGTTAATACTCGCGTGTGCACTTATCAGTACAAACTTTTACATCTAACTTCTTTAGCAATTACTCTACTACATACTACAACTCTTTCCAAAACATATGCATAGTACATTGCACTGATTGTGTATTTCTCACTATGCTTTATTTGTTGCCTATGCGTTCACGAATCCCTTAAATTATAGATGTTTCGGTTATACACAGTCTGTATAGAGCGTTATATACCCTACGCCTTGCCTTGATTAGCTTGTGCTGTGCAGCGCCAAGTACCACAAGTTAAATTCCCACGAGCAGCGTCGTCAAAGCCTACACTTACATGTCTTCCCAATTTTTTGACAGAACACCGTCGGACGGAGTATGGTTTTAATAACGATTCCTTACCTTGCAGTGCAAGAAGGACCAGCAAAATGTTACTTATTACACCCATGTCTCCAAAACGTGGAACAGGAAAATGTATCAGAAGGCGTTCAGCTTCAGTGAGGTTTGAATTGGGTGGTAAGCAAACGTAGGATAAACCAGGATCTTTTGACGTCACTGAAGTAGGCTAGCTTCTTTGAGCTGTACCCACAGATTAAGACATCTAAAAGAAAACACACCTTTTACACAAGGCACATTAACTTAATAAATGTTAGAATGTATTATAATTATGTCTCTTTTTGCATTCAGTCCAGTCAGTACCACTAATTAGATTAACATGAGGGGAACATACGGGATAACAGCAAAAAACTTTAACATTATCTTTCACAGATGCGCGTAATAGTTATTGTACTATTGTTCTAACTTTTATTTAGGTGTTACACCGATTTCTGTGACAGTCGTGTTTTGTTACCGTAGAGGGCGCTACTACGCAGAAAATATCTGGTTGTTTTTTTACTATTGTATGAAACCTTCACATATTCTGATGGCAGTTGTGATAACTGTTGAAACATGTGCCAGGACCCATATGCACAAAGCAGTCTTTACATCATTCTCACAATAACCTGCATAACTAGGGTTTAAAGATCATCACACGGTAACTCCACAATAACAGAAAGCAACGATAAAATAACCAAAGCCTTTCAACATTTTATCCAAAAGAACATTTTATCCAAAAGCTCAGTGTGTATCTCTTTACAAAAAGTGACATATCTTTAGAAGCTTTAGAAGTACATACAAAGTGTGCTGTCTGAATTAACGGATAAAACATGGAATGATTACTAATATATGGCCTACAAAATTCCCAGAGCTCTTAATTCCACACATTCTCTGTAAATGTTCTATGTAAATGTCATTAGTACATTCAAGCATCCTTCACAACTACTTCTGCTCTATTCTCATGTTCTCAGTAAATGCCATTAGTAACTGCACCATCTTTGGGAGCATTATGCATGCACTAAGTGGATACCTTGATTCCAGCAAGGTCTTGTATGTGCACACAGAATTGTAAAAAATGAAGATTAGATTGGCAATAATCTTTAATGTTATTTGTCTAGCCACCACTTCATAGTGTGCAGTGCTATTTTTAATTCAACTAAATTATTGGGATTTCCTGTTTTACAGTACGTAGAGGACAAGTCAAAAGTTATTGTGTTGTCCAGAGTTGGTCAGAGGAGGATAAGCCCCTCCTTTGAGTCTTGGTTCCTCTCAAGGTTTCTTCCTCATGCTCTTAGGGAGTTTTTACTTGGCTTTACTCATTGGGGGATCTATGCAGTATACTGGACAAAGTACTGGAGAAGGTACTGGAGAAGGTATAGAGAAGGTACTGGAGAAGAGAGTGCAGCTGTTTCATAGTTATAAGAGGAATGATGCAGAGAAACATGAATTTTGATTAATATTCTAAAATCCTGTGGAATATTGTGGAGATTTTCTTAAATCAACCACTTTGTTAAATAAACAATAACAATATAACCATTTCTTTTGTTTGAATCCATTTCGGTATTGGGAATTGGGGTACAATTTAACATTTAATAAGGTTATTTTTGTATTTTTACCAGAAATCTGACCATCACTGTAGGGTTCCTAAATGTTTAGGCAGCATTGTATACCTCTTAGGATTCCTTAGTCCTCCCCTGGTTTTATGTTTGATTTTCACTCCATTCCTGGTTTTGTTTCTTTCCCTCATTTTCCCTCCACTTACCTGTTCCCTGTTTCTTTAATTCACTCACCTATTTACAGCTCCTCAGTTTGGTTCTGTTTTGTGGGTTGTTGCTTTTTCCTGGGTGGGCTCCTGGCATGGGTTATGGGTCATTGGGGTTCCCTTTAATCCCCTCTCTAGTGTTGAGGTTTCTGAGTGTTTGTGATCTTTGCTTTGTCTATGTTCTTGTCTTTTGCTTTTGTCTTTCCTGTGCTTCTTGTCTTGTTATCAGGTCCCTTTGCTTGAAACTAGTTTCCCCTTTTGACTTTTTGTATTTGTTTTCCCCTCCTTGGTTTCTCTAGTGTTTTGTTTAAACTGTTATGTTCCTTGTGTTATGTTAAATCTATGTATGTATGTCTTTTGTCTTTAATTAGTTTGCTTGTCTACTGTTTATTAATGTTCCCTTTTTTTCATCCCTTCCCTTTGTAGTTTAAGTTGCTTTAGACTCCAAGTTCTTGCTAGTCTGTTTTGTATTTAGTTTCCTGTGTTTAGCTCCAGTTTATTCCTTAGATTTGTCTTTTTGGTTTCTTCTCTTGTTTTGGTGTTTAGTATTGTGATTTTTCCTATGATTTCATGTATTCATGTTTTCTATATTAATTGCTCTGTTTGGTTTTGTACATGTATGGTTGGTATTAGTTGGATGGTCACTTTGTGTTGCCTTAACTTTTGTTTTGTGTTATCTGTTTAAAGTTTTGTCCTTTCTCCCTGATGCCGTTCTGTACTTGCACCTGTCTCACCCCTTCCACCCAAAACATTACACTATATCTCTCTCTCTCTCTCTCTCTCTCTCTCTCTCTCTCTCTCTCTCTCTCTCTCTCTCTCTCTCTCTCTCTCTC
>JAOYMR010000014.1:9944861-9968891 GCA_025802075.1 Tenebrosternarchus preto
TCTCTCTCTCTCTCTCTCTCTCTCTCTCTCTCTCTCTCTCTCTCTCTCTCTCTCTCTCTCTCTCTCTCTCTCCTGTGTGGTATGTCAGACATTTCTTGTGGCAAAACATCTCGGTCATGCAGTGACATGTCTAAAGGATCATGCTGCAGTGAACAGTTCTGCCTTCAGTAGCAGCTTTGTTGTTTGTTGGCAATGTGGCAGGTAAAGTTCACTTTTTTCCAGTTTCACAATTCACATTTAAATAAATCTAAAAAATAATCCTGTTGCTTTTGACATAATGTTTAAGTGTTTGGTATCAGGGTCAAAGTGACTCTTCAGAAAACCACTGCAGAATATTCTGGACTTTCCTACACCTTCTGTCCCCTGGGACTGGGGAAAACATGGACAGGCACAAAGACCAGCACAGTAAGGGGCAAAGGTATGGTTCCAAAAGGGAACAATGGGATGGGGAATCCCCCAGGCAGGATGCACAAGGGGAATGGACACCCCCACCCTTTGAGACTTGGTTCTTCTCTAGGTCAAAAAATCAAACCATGGATTTCTGGTTGCGGGTTTTTTTTTTTTTTTTTTTTTTTTTTTTTTTTTTTTTTTTTTTTTTTTTTTTTTTGTCCACTACCACCCCCCTCTTTGGATGATTTAAAGTGCTTTAAAATGTCTGGCATTATTTTACAAATTTGGCCTTCAAATGGGCAGGACTCAAAGAACAGACATTATGAAATGGGCAATGATGATCTGCAGTATTTAAATACACTGGTCTGTGGCTTTGTGATGCTTTTAACGTCCCAGGCACTTTATGCTTTTGCTGTGCCCTACATGCGCTGGGTGGTGAGTAAACCCTTCTTTCTTTTGCTGTACCCTACATGAGCTGGGTGGTGACTAAACCATGCTTTCTTTCCTGTGTGGCCATGCTGCTGGTCGACTGCTGTAACATTTTTCTACTATTTCTATTTTAAAGAGACTAAATCAACTAGGGTTAAGGTTACCTCTCAGCATTGTGTACTCTAGGAGTACTGGTATGGTGTTTTTGGCTTATGAGAGTGAAGAGGAATTTAGGATTCTGTATTAATGAGGCAAGAAAAATAAGATGACTCCAGTCTTAAGTTGACTGGTAAAAATCTTTTAACAATTGAACAATGTCATGGATGTATATTTTTTTTAAATACATTTTATAATGGGTAATCTTTAAGTTTGTTTTCAACACTTCTGCATTCTCTGTCTTAATTATGGTGCCTGAGTTCTTCCATGAGGTTTTATTAATTATGGCACACATTTAGTTTTAAGTGGCGCCAGGATGCAGATGGACCCATATCCAAAGTATGATCATTCTTATTTGTGGGGCTAATGACATGTGTTAAGTTAACATTTGAAAGCTTTAAATAACAAATTAGTAACAAGCTGTGATCACACGCATTAGTCCCTAATGATCTCACTTGTATATTAGTCCCCAGTGATGATCACACATCATCTACCATTTTATCTAACCTTCCTCATGTTGATTCTCTTCCTTCCATTTCCCCAGATTCCACTCTCATCAACGCTCTATGTCCTCTATCCAAGATCTGCCCCACCGGCCCCCTGGCTAATGGAAAACTACGGTCTAACAGAAGAGAACTACGAGCTGCTGGTGATGGAGGTGATGGAGGAAGACTCATCTAAATTCTGAGCTCTCCTCATACCAGTCTCTCCTTTCTAAGTTCTCACTAGAAGTAACATCGGCAAAGTCATCATACTACAGAGAAAAATTAGTCAACAGCATCAAATCCACGCAAGCTCTTCATGTTTTCTTCTCTCCTTAACCCCCTCCTCCATCCTCACTCACTCCTGTAGATTTCCTCAGGTGGTTTGAGGAGAAGGCTGTTGTAACCTGTCAGACCTTTTCCTCTGTTCCCACTCTTCAGCAGTGCTCAGACCCTCACCTCCAACACTCTGGATTTTTTTTTTCTCCTCTTTCACCAGACAAAATCCTTCAAATCCTGACTTCTAGCAATCCAACTATATGCCTGCTGGACCCCATTCCTTCCGCTCTTTTCCAGAAAATTGAGATCTACTTCCATTTGTATCTGCAATCAACAGTTCCCCATCTTCTGGACATGTACCTTCTGCATTCAAGACAGCCATGGTGGTAATCCTAAAGTCCACACTACAGATCAGTATCACTTCTCCCTTTCCTCTCAAATTCTTGCGAGAGCACTCTATGATCAATTATCTACTTTCCTCACCCAGAACTCACTCCATTATCCCAATCAGTCTGATTATAAGAGGGCACATTCAAATGAGACTACCCTCATAGCAGTGACGGAGAAGCTTCACGCTGCCAAGCTGTCATTTGTCTTGATTATCCTGGACCTTTCAGGTACTTTTGACACAGTAAACTACATCCTTCTCTAGTAAACTACCTGGAAGGCCAGTTCTATCAGGTGTCATGGAAAAGATCCACATCCAATCCATGTAGACTCCCCACTGGCGTCCCCTAAGGCTCTGTGCTTGGCCCTCTCCTCTTTGTATACTCACTCCCTTGGTAATATAACATCATCTAATTACAACTAATTCTTTCCTTTCCTCCTTCTGATCAAGGGGGACACCCAATCACCACCATGACCTCACCATGTCCTTTGAGAACCTTCTAGCATTACCATCCCAAACTGCTCATAGTCTAGGCATAACTTTGGACAGCCAGTTGTCACTCTCATGTATTAAACCTGACCTGGACCTGCAGGTTTCTCCTTTGCAAAGTACAAAAGATTCAGCCTTCCCTTTCACAGGCAGCCACCCAGGTGTTTGTGCAGTCTCTTTTCATCTCCAAACCCAACTACTGTAACTCCTTACTTGCTGGTCTTCCTCTATGGGCCATCAGACCGTTACAACTGATCCAGAACACGGCTGCATGACTAGTCTACAACCTTCCAAAGTTCACACATCACCCTATTACTACATTCCCTTCACCGGTTTCCTGTAGCTGCTCGTATCAAATTTAAAACCCTGATGCTTGCTTAAAACCAAAAATGGACCAGCTCCCTCCTACATGATGAGAGTGGTCAAGGCCTGATTCGGAACTCGGGTACTTTGAACATCAAGTACAACTCTGCTTGAAGTCCAATGTCAGACTTCCAGACTTTTCTCTATCCTGGCACCAAGATGGTAGACTGAACTTCCACTGATCGTCCGGACTGTAGAATTCCTTGCAGTCTTCAAACACAGACCAAAGACTCATCTATTTGCAGGGTATCTCAATGACCAGTGATGCTGCACTTTCATAGCTTTTATCAGTTCTGATTAACTTAAATTCTTGAACCTGTTTGTCACTGTATTTGTTTAATAGAATTCACACGAGGACTAGCATGTTTCTTGTATTCTAGCAGTGATCTAGATCAAATGTCTACTGATCTCAAAACTTACTTACTGGCATTCTGTGAATCAACAACAAAGCACTCTTTGTATGTTGCTCTGGATAAGAGCGTCCGCTAAATGCCGTAAATGTAAAATATATTAGTCCCCAGTGATGTGTGTATATTTTCAAAACAGCGCAAAATGCCTGTTTTGGCAGCCTATTTCTTAGTTAATTGAGCTTGAGTATTAATCTTTGCACATTCTGTAACTACACAACTCCAATATCAGCAACCTCCACGAAGACCTTTTCACCCTCAATAACCTCAAGTATTCCACCAGCTGGTACTTATTTTTCTTCATGGCTAATTCATTTGTTGCCTATACTGAGTGTGGCATGTGTAGTCATCCTTCTTCCACTAATAGTGAGAATTTCTCATATGAGAAATGTAGGTTAGTTATTTGCCTGGCGGAGAACATTTCATGTCTAGAAGAACACATCCGGGCTCTAGAAAGGCCTACAGAGCAGACGGTAGCATCTAGTCTAGCAGGCCGGGTGCCAAAGGAATAGTTGCTGAGCCCCCAGGTTTGGCACTAGAGCCCGGTCTTAATGCCCATGAACTGTCCAACTACAGACCAATTTCCAATTTGTCCTTTATCTCCAAAGTTCTAGAGAAAGTAGTTTTTTCACAATTCTCTGCTTTTCTGCTGACAAATCATGTCCTTGAATTATCTCAGTCTGGATTTAGACCACAGCAACAAAACGGCATCAACTAAATTAATGATCTCTTAATATCCTCTGATAAAGGTTACACTTTTTTTCTTACATTCTTAGATCTTGTAGCTTTTGACACTATCGACCACAATATTCTATGGGATAGGCTGTAGTCACTCGTTGGCATAAGCGGTCAAGCATTCTCTTGGTTCAAATCCTACCTAACAGATCATTACTAGTTTGTCCTTGTATATAATGAATGTTTAGAATGCACAGAAGTAAAATATAGTGTCCCACAAAGATCTGTATCAGTCCCCATATTGTCGTCATTATATGTGCTATCATTAGGCCCAATTATTCATAGGCATGGTATTAGCTTCCATTGCTATGCTGATGGTACTCGGTTGTATATATCTTCTAATCCAGATGATGCCATCTCCAGGACTCGATGGCATCTCATTTTCTCCTTCAAAATTCTGATAAAACTGAGGTGTTACTTCTTTGACCCAAAGCTGCAAGAAACAATTGGTATAATGGTCCTTTTGCTCTAAATGTTTTTTAGTAACACCTAAATTTTAGTCATAAAAAGCTTTGGTGTCATTATTGATTCTGACCTCTCCTTTGACATGTACTTATGCAATATCACTAAATCTGCCTTCAACATTTACTTTCATTATCAGATGCAGAAAAAGTGGTCCAGACTGGACTACAGTATTGGTCTTCTAATTGGATGCTCTAAAAAGCTCCTAAAGGAACTTCAACTTGTACAGAATGCAGCAGCCAGAGTCCTAACTAGGGAAAGAAAATTTAACCACATTAGTTCTTCTCCCTCAGCACTGCACTGGCTCCCAGTTAAATATCAAATTGATTTTTAAATTCTTTTGTTGACGTATAAAGCACTAAATGGGCTGGCCCCTCAATATCTGAGTCAACCCATTGCATACTATAACCCACCTTGCTTGCTGAATTCTCAAAATGCAGGGTTTCCCTTAGTTCCTACAGTTAGCATGACTACAGCTAGAGGCAGAGCTTTCTCCTTTAAAGCCCCTCAGCTATGGAACAGTTTTCTAGCTTCAATTTGACATTTAGACAGTTCCAATCTTTAAATCTAGGCTTAAGACTCACTTATTTAATCAAGCCTTTAGTTAATCCAATGCATATGAAGGTGCAGAGCCTAGCGCACCAAGTCATAGTCTTCCGGTATTCTGTTGCATTATAGTTCTCATGTTCTGAAAGGTTAAGGGAATATTCCACAATAATAAAACCTGAGTACAAACGCACACAGTTCCTTCTGGGTCCTACTGTCCCCACAATAGACACCTAAGATGGCTCGGTGCCCTCAACTGCACAAACAGACTTTCATTATGTCACAATAGAATGATCTGCATATCATAACAATGTGGTTACACGGCACAAGAGCCAGCAGATAACAGATATAAATTCATTTTTAAAATGATGCCCTCTGGCACTGGCCTGATGGGAAACCTGGATTACAGACAAGCCTCAGCCTGGTGTCTTTACTAAGCACTTGTTGGGAAAAATAGGCATGTTGGTACAATGAATGCGTTATCTAAAAAAAAGGCAGCATTGCATGGGAGTGTGTATAGTGTGTGTGTGTGTGTACGTGTGTGTATACTGTTTTGTACAGAAGTTGTTCTGTTATGACAGCTAGAAATATCAGCAAATAGTATTTTCAGACCAAGGTGTTCTTTTTAGTACAATAACATATAAAGTGACAATTTCCATTCTAAGGCAATGGTGAATTCAAGGGGATGTGACTTTACCCTCAATTAATATTAATGTGATATTGGCCTATTATCATGCTTGTTTTGCGCAAAACCTAAAGCTCTTTCGGGTCTTCAGTTCCTGCGTGATGTGCAACATAGCGAATGTCTAACCTCTGTGAATATTGCTTGTTCATCTACTGCTAATGATAACACTAAAGGTCAAAGACTGCAGCACAATGTAAGATCCCTTCACCTTCAGTACAGATCTGATCCACGGCCAAACCGCACAGAAGGAACGCTAAATGCTCGCAGAAACCCACTTGATAGGGGTTGATTTCATCAATGCTGTGAAATATCAGAAACTTATACATCACAGTCTTTGAGATAAATGATAAACTTCCAAGAATACTGGCTGATCACACAACATTAAAGCGGCTCATTGTGCGGCTTATATCCTTATATTCTATATTCTGTGGACTTAACAGTCAATTGCATTTCAGTCTGAGGTGTTAAAATGAACTTTAATGACCTCTTCAACACAATTAAAAATCTCAGTGGTCCTCTATAACAATAGTACACCACAATAACAATAGTACAAACAAACAGCAAAGTACATAATGAGCACTGAGAGTCCATGCAGCGGTGGAAATGCCAGCTACATCAAGCACAGTGTGATTCCCCAGTTTGCTCACTGGGTTATCAGACTCAGACATCTGTTAAACTGCTGTGTCACAACAGCTGTTGTAAAAAGCGGTATATAGATAATTTGATCCATGAAAGGATGACGACTCTGTGGCATCATTAGTTAGGTATACCATGAGCTGGACATAGCGGGTAACCTCAGGGTATTAGGAGAGCATAGATTTTCTAAGATAGTCTTTCATATTGGAGCTAATGACATACGCCTTCATCAGTCAGAGGTTACCAAGAGTAATATAGAGGTGTGTAAATTAGTGAAGTCAATGTCTGATGCAGTACTATGCTTTTGCTCCATTCCAATGCGACATGGTGATGAATCTTACAGCAGGTTATGCTGAGAAATGTCCTATTACTAAATTCTGATAAAACAGAAGTACTTGGGCCACAGACAGAAGGAATCTTTCTGATCACAAAGTAAGTAAGTACAGCAGTAAAAGACCTTGGTGTGATTACTGACTCCAGTCTTTCATTCTGGATGGTCTTGCAGTTCCATCAAGTACAGCAGTAAAAGACCTTGGTGTGATTATTGACTCCAGTCTTTCACTTGAAGATAATGTAAATAATATCACTAGGACAGCCTTCTTCCACCTCAGGAACATTGCCAAGTTAAGAAATATAATGTCGCTACATAATGCAAAAATACTAGTTCATGCTTTTGTTACCTCTAGATTAGATTATTGTCATGCCTTGCTGTTTGGATGATCCAGTAGGAGATTATTCAAACTGCAGTTAGTCCAAAATGCAGCAGCTAGAGTCCTTACTAGAACTAGAAGATATGAACATATCACGCTTTATGCTCACTGGATTGGCTCCCTGTCAAATTTTGCATTAGTTATAAAATACTACTACTTACCTATAAAGCAGTACATGGTTTTCCTCCATAGTACCTGGATTAGGTCATTATTATGGAATAATCTGACAGACAGTCTCAGCCTTTAAGTCAAGGTTGAAAAATGACCAGTTTATTCCAGCAATTTGTTAACAGTTTTTTGTTGTGTTATCTGCTGGCTTTCTCCCTTTTTACTTATGCCGTCATAGCTAGTCCTACTTTCCTTCTGTACTTTTTTCCCCATACCCGTTGCATTAAAAGAGGTCACCTAATGTTTAATGATCTCCTTTCTCCCCTCTCTCTTCACCTCCTACATCACTGACTCGCCCTTGGCTTGCTCACTGGGGCTTGGAGTGAGACATCAGTAAAGCTGCTTTAAGACAATGGTTGTTGTACACAGTGCTATATAAATACATTTTGACTTGACTTTTGACTTGATTCAAAAACACAGAAGGCAAACAGGCAGAGAAATATCACAGTATGCTTTACTAAAAGTAATCACCAATACTTTGCAATGAGTTTAAATAGATGGACTGATATTAGCGGCAGGTGTATGTGATTTCAGTAGATTAGGTAATTAGTATTCAGGCAAGGAGAACCTCTGGTGGAGAAAGGGGGAATCGGTGACATGACTGAAGGGATGGGTTAACTCTGTCCTGACAAGCTTGGCCAGTTGTGCTCCTATAAGTGCATCACACAGTTCTAAATCAGGTGATGGACTGTTGTTTCTTCTGAGCCACAAATGACTGTGAAGTGCTGTGAGGGAGGCCACTTCAATGTCACCATCAGTATTCTCTGTCCTGAAATAGGCAACAGCCCTATAGGCTTGTTTCAGTGGATCAGAGAATAAGTGAATGCTCCTAGGATTATTTGCATGTGTTGGACTGGTGTAACATCTAGAGCAAGAGAGCTAGATCTGTGGAAGGCAAAATTCTCACTACTTATCCCACAGGCACTGTACCAGTGTCTCAGCTCTTGTGGTGTAGGGAACTATATAGACATACTGGCTTGCCAGGATTTTGTAGAGATTTCACATTGTGATGACTGAACAGCCCACAGAGTGGTGCTTGTAAGATTCACAGTTCCGTTGAATTCCTAGGGTGGACACTTTAATGTCTGTCTGCTTCTCACTGAGCCATAGTTCACTACTGCCTCTGACTGAGCCATAGTTCATGGCACAAACGTGATCGTTTGATGTGTATAAGAATAGACCGGAGACAGTGAGTTCCCTTTCAACCATTTATTGCCACAGAGATCTCTGGAGATGTCACTTCACAGCGCAGTACAAGTGAGATATGAGCATACAACATTTACACACACTCGTGTATTCAAAAACACGTCCCTATCCTTAAGCTGTACTTTTTCTAACTGCTCAAAGACGTTTTCCTGTTTTTGGCACATCTTGCTGGCTCTGCGCTTATCAGTGTCGGGGAGTCTTCATGTCTTTCTCTCACAGCTGCAACTAAATGAGTATATGTTCCCTTAATATGAGTGTTAACCCTTGCAGAACATTCTAAGTAATATATGAGTATATGTTAAAGCTAAACAGTGTTAAAGCTAATCATTGTTACTAATACATATTCCAACATTCCCTACTGCCTCTGACCGAGCCATAGCTCACTACTGCCTCTGACTGAGCCATAGCTCATTACTGCCTCGGACTGAGCCATAGCGCACTACTGCCTCGGACTGAGCCATACTTCACTACTGTCCGATCTGATTTCAACTAGAAGATGACTGATAGTGGTGAGGTCATTACTTACCTATTGCCTCAGTTGAAATCCACCTTCTAGTGGTGTGTGCTGGAATCTATCCATGGTTTCTCTTGCAGCCTCTTTACTGCCGAGGCCTTGTAGATAATTATCCATGAAGAACGATTATGACGTCAAGTATAATGTATCTCGGTTGATCATGTATAATGTCTCTAGGTTGATCATGATTCATGACATGCTTCTGTAGTACCAACACAGCACAACAGGGACAGCAAGTTGATCTGAACAGCATAACAGGGACAGCAGGTTGATCTGAACAGCATAACAGGGACAGCAGGTTGATCTGAACAGCATAACAGGGACAGCAGGTTGTTCTGAACAGGAGCACTTGCCATTCATAAATGCTCCGAGTGTCAACTATCTTTTCTCACCAGAGGAATCACAGCAGTGCCTCGTCTTTGGGAAGAAGATGGACCTGATGAAACATACCATGAAAATCACTGCTGATGCCAATGGCACGTTCAGAGGAACTGATAGTAATGAAGGGCCTAAGGTGAGACCTGGCAATAAGAGCTCATCCAGGTTGTGTCCTTTTAAAGAGTTGGGTTGCACAATGAGGTAACTTGACAACAACGCTTGCTTTCTCAAGTTTCTTGATCTCTGCTTGATACATGGCTGCTTGTTGTGAGTGTCTTTTCTCATTCCCTTTTAGACAGTGTTGCATCTTTTGGAACGTTGAATTCGGGCATATTCTTGACTCTCAAGAGTGGGGTAGCATATAGTTCATCTACACTGGGGTGGGTTGTCTTCTCTTGGAGAAATCTGAAGTTTTCTTGTTCTTGTTTCAATCTCATACTAGCCTTCTCAGCATGATATGCAAGCCTCAGTTTCTCAGCATAATTATACACATCGGCTATATCTGGTGTTGAAGAGACGAAAAGACATTGCGACATTGAGAGCCTGTGTGAGCTTTTGTGCCAGTTCCTGAAGCATCCGACCTAGTCAAATCCTCACAGAAGTAGGGTCTCCTGGAGGGCCTAGTCTGACAGGCTGAATCAGTGTGATATGGTGTGGACAGTCTAATCCAGGAGGGGGCAGACCTTATTGTAGAGGCTGCAATAGCAGCCCTACGAGATTCCTACACTTCTATTACAGTAGAGTGACAGGGTGAGTATGTACACTTAATGTGCCAAGGAAGATGGGAGTAGCTCTGTAAACAACCGAAAGGACTTGATGTCTCAGTTACAAATCTCTAGGCCATCCATGACATCTGCAATATGCTACAAAGCCAGCCAGTGGGCTGCCTATACATTTTATTAAGGGCCTGCATTGTGTAGGTAAATGAATAAATTTAACCGCTGTAGCAGATAGTCACTAGCAATGCTTCCTCCAGCTGGAGATGATCTGTGCTGATTTGAAACTTGAACTATTTGGTGGCATCCTTAGTCAGAACATTATCCAACACAGTTCTCAACTCTCTGAGATCTGGAGATGTCATTTCTTGTATGTTAGGAGTTGGTCCTCTGTACATCCCTTCTTGCTTGAGTGGAATTCTGAGAGACAGTGGCATATAACAGTCTCCCGGGACTGTGTGCTCGAAGTCTAGAATGGTTACCTTTTAAAGGAGATATTTGTTGTTCAGCTATGGCTATGGTAGCCTTCTCCATGGGGCAGGTACTACCCTATGTGGTATTGGTTTCCCCCTCACAGTCACTTCATGAACCTGGGGGCATGGTGGTGGTGCAGGAGATAAAAAGTGTGATGTCTCTTACTGATCAGTGTGGGAATTAGATGCTTGGCTGGGTGGAGAAGTACATCTGGAGTCGATGGTAGCTCAGTGGTTAAGGTATTTGACCACTGGTTGCAAGTTCAAGCCCCACCACTACCAAGTCGCCACTGTTGTGCCCCAGGGCAAGGCCCTTAACCCCCCATTGCTCAAGATGTATCCAGTCATAATTGTAAGTGACCTTGGATAACAGCAAGCCAAATGCTGTAAATGTAATGCAGAACCTTCTCTTCCTGGCAGTAATTCAGTTGAGCAAAGTAGGTGTAACTGTCAGCAAGCTCTGACCACAGGATGGTTGTGCTCTGGGTGTAACATTTCCACTGTAGCAATCTATTCATTCAGCTAGGGATTACCATCAGGCCATGTGCACTATGCCAGTATTGAGATGTAATGTTTTGACTGCTGGGTGCTCCTTACAACAGTTTAATGACGAGTGGAGAGTGCGGTTTCTCTGGGTGGGGGTGAGTGAATAAAGAATGGGGTTTCTCTGGGTGGGGGTGAGTGAGTGGAGAGTGGGGTTATCAACAAACCATATCAATGATGCATGTAGTTTATAGTAAAAATTGAAGCAATTTATTACTTGACAAGTATGACACAATATCAGATTTTATTCGGTAGACAGGATGAACTATGAACAGTTCACAATATCACTTCATGCATTCAGACAAAGCGTTTCTTTCATATGAAACATGAGGTATTACACATTGTAATGCACAACACTGACTTTCAGGATAGCAGAACACCCAAAATCCATGGCACATACAAATAACTAAACATAAAGGCAAATGTTTATATGTAAATAAATACTGTATTTATGAAGTAAACATTCTTTTGTTAAATGTAACAACTTCAAATTTACATAATTAAACTCTCATAAAATTCACACAATACCTGACCAATCACCAGAGAACAAAGCCAGGCAAACAACATAGAACCCATAGATTTTGTTTTCATATAAACTAAACAAAACCAGAACTAATATTGCTCACTGAATGTTTAAAACCTTTAAAGATGGATACAACCCCACCATTTGCAAGTATAACTGAACATATGGCTTCTCTACAATATGACCTCAATATGAAAAGATAATCGCAGCGTAGAACAAGATCGTAGCATCTTAGGATCTGGTAACACTCATAGCATTAAGAGGAGCCACTCTAGCATCATCTGACACATTGGTCAGTGATATTAGGTTATAAAGGACTTGCATGCAAAGAGAAGTTAAGTACCACATCCAAGTCACCACTGCTAAATTACAGTGTTGTAGTGTTTTCCAGCATACACTGCTGTTCTGATTTTATGATTGGCAACACAAACTGCTCTGTCCACTAAAGGTTTCCTCTAATAAACTACTGAATAGGTCAAAGTTGTTTTACACATAAGACAGTACACAGACATTTTATTACTGCAGTGTTGCAACAATTTTCACAACAAACTTTACATTACGGTTTGGCAACACTGATATAATGTACAATGACCAAAAGCAGAGAAACATGAACTACAGGGCTAAAACTGGGTGGTCCAGGTGTGAGTAGCACATGGTGATACACCTGAGGGTGATGTGGGTGTGTGTGGAGATCCGAGGCCAGGAGAACAGGGCCTCAGTGTTTGGAGTCTCGAGGATAGAACTCTGCCAGTGTGTTCTGTGGAATTCTCTTCAGCATCTCTTTGGGGAAGATTCGCATGAGCTGCCAGCCAATGTCCAGGGTTTCAAACACACTTCTGTTCTCATACGCACCTGCAAGACCAAAGCAGCGCAGTGACGCTTAACAGGACGCACCGATTCATCTTAACAGCATCTGTGCCGCAAGTTAAACAAATACAGCAATATGCATATTAGGCCTCCCAAGATCATCATCAGAAAGGTTAATTAGTTCATTAACATCTTGTGGTTAAATCAAAAGATATAGAACATAACCAAGATCCACAGAAAAACCCAACCCTCACAGCCTGAGCAGAAGCTTTCAACATACCTGAAACTGGGTAGGATTACTTGATTAGGGAAAAGAACAAATTTAGTCAAATGGAAACACTACTTTTGAGTACATAAACACTTAACTGAAACAACATTTAAACAATTTCCTTGAAGGGTCTAGTACAGTATTGTTCTACCACAAATCTACTACAGATCATCATCACAACTTTTCTCACATGCTCTTACCCCGATATATGTAGTTCTTACCCTGAGATATGAAGTTCTTCTCAAACTTCTGGAGAAACTCCAGGTACAACAGGTCGTCGGCAGTCAGGGCCTCTTCACCCACCACAGCCTTCATGGCCTGGACATCTTTCCCAATGGCGTAGCAGGCATACTGGTAACAGAAAATCAACACACCATTGTAGAGCATCTTTCCTGTGTAGCTGCTTTACTGCTTTGAGACAAAGTCTCTGAGAAAGAAGAGTCTACATGACACTCCTTCTCTGCAATAAATTAACTTAAGTCCAACTTTATTGGACAGTCAAAAAACGACAAGGAATCTGCCCATCAATTTTTTAAGCATGTGCACACATCTTATATAGAAGAGTACCTAAGCGTGTGCATATATCTAAGCATGTGCATATGTTTGGAGGTCTTTATAGAAAGGTTTGGATAAGTGGGGTAAGCTGGACTCCTTCAGTGGCTTTGCCAGAAGTATAGCAAGAACTGGCAAACCTGACTGACAGCTGTTAAGGGGAAGTTCACCCAAAAATACACCGAAAAGAAAATAATTAGATTTAACCACCAATAACTTGGCAAACTAAAGTCGGATCAAATTACCTTTCTGTATTTACTAACTGAATAGTCAGTGTCAATATTAAAGTTAGCTTTATGCAAAGTATAGCTACAAATACTATGATTAATGAATAATACTAATGACTAATACTAATGAATAATATGGGTCAAAACTGATATGGCATGAAAAGTCCATGTTCACATGGACCCAATACTTCATACTCTTCAGCAAACATATCCAGGAAGTAGGACAAATCACTAACTGAAGTGCAAAAGCACACAAAATATACAGCAAAAACATCTTTTTAAAAAAATGGGGAAAAAAAGCAAATGATCATAACAGAAAATGTATGGCATTAATTAAAATGTCTCCTGTAGTCCTGGCTTGAAGTCCTGCTCCCACAGAACTCACCAGCTGGTTGGATACGTCCGAGTGGTCCCTGCGGGTCATCCCCTCACCGATGGCCGACTTCATGAGTCGAGACAGAGAAGGTAGGACGTTGATTGGGGGGTAAATCTGCACACAGGACGCTTTATCTATGAAGTAAATGGACCAACTTGTGGCAGCTTTATTACCAGAGATGGCAGATATATTCTTAATTGAAGGACATGGCTGTAGTTCCCGTGGGTAAAGCACTCAAGCATAACTTGATTCAAGGTATTTATGACACTGACCTGTCTGTTGTGAAGCTGTCTATCTACATAGATCTGTCCCTCTGTGATGTAGCCAGTCAAATCAGGAATAGGATGCGTGATATCTGCGGGAAGTTGCGGAAGAGAACAGTTTGAATTAGATTTACTGT
Organism: Tenebrosternarchus preto; assembly: GCA_025802075.1. NCBI lineage: Eukaryota > Metazoa > Chordata > Actinopteri > Gymnotiformes > Apteronotidae > Tenebrosternarchus > Tenebrosternarchus preto. The sequence goes on from JAOYMR010000014.1 coordinate 9,959,170, forward strand.
CACTGCACAGTAAACATTGAGTAGAAAAGAACAATTAGAAATAGAAATAGTTCAAACAACTACTTAAACATTTTTTTGTAGGTTCCATGATCAAATGCTGCAGGTTAGGAAATTATAAATATACATGTGATGTGCAGATGCTTCACACTGGCCCAAACCGTCAGTTTTTGCCAATGTTCAGTTCTCATGCTCTTGGGTAAAAGCTGCTCTCATGAATGTTTGTCTGTTGGAGATGAGGGACCTAAAGCATCTGCCAGAGAGCAGCAGGGCAGACAGATGATGTTCAGGGTGGGATGAGCCTATTGGTCTGTCGACAGCTTTGCTAAGGCTGAATAAGTCCTGCACAGATGATGATCTTTTGGGCAGCACTGGTGATCTTCTGAAGGCCTCTCCTGTCTGCTGGTGTAGTACGTCAGCACACATTGGATGGAGCAGCAAATACAACATCAGCAGCTTCTCATTCAGGTTGTGTTTCCTGAGAATCCTCAGGACGCAGAGTCACTGGCTGGGCCTTGTTGACTGCATCCTTGGTGTTGGTGGTCCAGGAGAGATCTTCAGTGATGGTATGTGGCCAGAAACCTGAATTCAGAAACCCTTTTCATACAGTCCATGTTGATGTCTAGTGGATCCAACACTGTCCAATTCTTATCGAAATCCATTATAAGCTAATTTTCCCAGTGAACCCTTAAGTATTGCTGTTGTAAATGAGAACAAACTGGGGGGAGTACAGGCTCAGCAGGCTCACCATCATTGGGCATAGTGAGGATGGGGATCTGAGTGATGGAGCCATGGCGGCCCTCCACGCGCCCTGCTCGCTCGTAGATCGTGGCTAGATCTGTGTACATGTAGCCAGGGAAGCCCCGGCGGCCCGGAACCTCCTCTCTGGCTGCCGACACCTTGGAAGAAAGTTCAGATAATAAGCCATTTCCGAATCATAGAGATGTATTCATATTCCTCATATATGTGACTGACACAAATCAATAGCCAATGAGGAGCTTATATCAAAATATTTAGGAAGTAGGATGAGACAAAGATGGGCCTTGGTGTGAGATTAAACATCAGTGACTGTAGCCTCCAATTCCTAATGTTATATCTGGGACTGAGATTAGGATTAAAATTAGGATTGTATTTACGGTGAGGATTACTGCAGGGCAAGGTGGATGGGTTGCTTGAAGTTAAAGCTGTGGTTAAAGTTACAGTTCAGGTTGGAGTTACTGCTAGCAGCATTGGTTGACCTCTGACCTCTCTTAAAGCTTCAGCGTAGGAGCTCATGTCCGTCAGGATGACCAGCACGTGCTTCTCACACTGATAGGCCAGGAACTCTGCAGCTGTCAGCGCCAGCCGAGGGGTGATGATGCGTTCGATTCTGCACATTAATCTCAGTTTATAGCGCAGACTCACTTCTGAAGTTCAAAGCCATCATTAAAACAGCATAACAAAAAGACCCAATTGGTTTCTGAAGATTAAACCCATTGATGTACTACAATACCTGAACCTGAAGAGATGTTCTGATTGCAGTATCTGAAAATCTCTGTGTTACTGACAATGTTTCAGAGAGCACTTACGTGGGGTCATTGGCTAGATTCAGGAAAAGGCACACGTTGTCCATGGAACCATTCTCCTCAAAGTCAGATTTAAAAAATCTAGCAGTCTCCATGTTGACCTAAAGACCAATTTAAGCAGTTAGAAAGAGTCTAATCTTCCAAACACAATGTAAAAAAAAAAAAAAAATAGCATGCTAGGATGGAGGTGAATCTCTGTGGAAGTTTTTCCCTCACCCCCATGGCTGCAAACACAATGGCAAAATTATCTTCATTGTAGTCCATCACATCTTTGGACTTCTTTACCAGGCCAGCCTGCCGGCAGATCTGGGCAGCAATCTGAATTTACAGACAGATGCAAAAATCCTGCATCACTGGTGGTTTAGACCTTTGGAATGTCAGTTGTAGGTAAGGGTAGGGCTGTACACTGTAGTCGTTCTACTCAGTTTATCATCAAATCAAGGGTCAGAGAAGGGAAACAGTAGACTGCATTTGTTCTGCATTTCAAAGCTGTTCAAAAGGAAAGTTAGCTAGGGAAGGAGTGAATGTGAATTAAGACCTCATTATGTGGGAGACCAGCTGCAGAGAAAATGGGTATTTTCTGGCCCCGAGCGATGCTGTTCATGCCATCGATGGCGGAGATGCCGGTCTGGATCATCTCTTCAGGGTAGATACGACACTGTGGGTTGATGGGCTGGCCTAGACAAAGCAAGAAAGTCATCTGGAGAGTAAATACAGGCATATTCCAAAAATAACAAAGTTTTTAAAAAGCCAGAGTAAACAAAAATTTTACATTTTCCTCAGCTGGAGGCTGAACCTCTCTTTAACGGCTATTTCCTGATAGACATTTTACAATTTGTACTTGCTGTTCTTCAAACTATCCATCTTTAAAACTTCAGCAAAATCAGATTAGCAGTGCTGAATCAAAATCTACAGTAGTGTTAATTACAACCATTTCGACACGTCACTATGAGAGGTAAATCAACACGAGGTATTTTGCAGGCAAGCTAAAAAGTTGAATGACCAGTAAATGGATCTGCTCTTTAAGTGGTCACCAATCACCCAGAACTTGAGGGTAAAACAGCCCATTTTACCCGTGATGTCCAAAACGTGAGGGGTAAAACAGCCCATTTTACCCGTGATGTCCAAAACGTGAGGGGTAAAACAGCCCATTTTACCCATGATGTCCAAAACGTGAGGGGTAAAACAGCCCATTTTACCCATGATGTCCAAATAGTCCTCCGCCAAAACTGCAGGACCCCGATCAATCGGCTTCCCTGATCCATTGAAGACACGGCCTGGAACATACAGGTTTGAACAAAAGCTTATTTTCAATTATTTTTTATGTATGTAACATCTAAGCTATGATGCCTGATTGTTTTGTTCTTCTTACCAAGCATATCCTCAGACACTGGTGTTCGCAGAATGTCACCAGTGAATTCACAACTTGTTTTCTTTGCATCGATTCCTGATGTTCCCTCAAATACCTAAAACCAGGTTATAGATAAGAAGATTTAGATTCTCTGATTCTCATATCTCAAGTCAGCAAGGACTTGATAATTAGCTGGTTAGGTGATTAAGCCATTTTTCAATGACCTCAACGGTACTGGTGTACAGACAGCAAACATACAGACTTTGAAATACGCATTAATAATCACAGGTAAAATGTACGTTGCTCATCACCTGCACAACAGCTTTGGAGCCAGTGACCTCCAACACCTGTCCGCTACGTTTGGTGCCATCGGGAAGGGTGAGGTGGACAATCTCAGCATACCTGGGAAACTGCAGTTAGATCAGGTACAGTTAGATTTGTTAACTACTTCAAGTACAGTAAGATCTGCTATACTTTCTTTTTCTAATCTTGTAAATTTGTTTTCATAACAGGTTCCAAGGCCAAATGTCAGAAATAATTGTAGTGTTAGACTACAACCATATGGACTAGCACAAGATGCTGAACCTGCAGATATAGTAAAATAAGGTCCCCAGATAAATCATCAGATTATATTAAGTAATTCAGGCATTTCAGACATTCAATATATTTTCTAGTGGTGCAAGCCATATGACTCTCATTCACAGTGAAGCAGAGAGCAGAGCATGCTGGTCTTAGTATAGCCATTGGACCACATGGTCTTTCCTAAGAGTTCTAGCAGATATCTATTACATTTTATGCATAAGTGCCTAAAAAGAACTTGGACCAGTGTATCTCTATATAGAGTGCAGGGTGAAAAGCACTCCACACAGAGCAATGTTTCTTAACCCAATCCTAGATGGTCCATCTGTATTTTTGCTCCATCTCAACATTTAAGAATACTATACATTTCACTGTACCTTTAAGAATACTATACATTTAACTGTACCTTTACTTGGTCCAAAATCACCAGTGGCCCATTGACACCAGATACGGTTTTATATGCTGTGGACACAAAATGTCCATAAGTTCACAGTAAAACACACTTAACTGTGTATTTGGTTCCAGCATTGCCAAAATCTGTGACCACTGAAAACTGTGACCAATGGGTGTCATTACATGTGCTGTGCAGTGCATGTATCATCAGCAAATGTCTTTTGTCATCATCCTGCTTAATACCTTACATTTAGTTAAATACCATTTTTTCAAATTCAAAATGATAAGCATCACATGAACCAATCTGCAATAGTATGGTTTGTGTAGAAAAATAATCTAAATCTTTTTAGATGTCATTTTCAGCCCATACATTTATGAATGCAGTGTGGCACAGACAGACTGTCAATATGAAGTTTAGGAAGATTACAAATAAATAAATAAATGCATGACAGTTCAAAAAGGCAAACATGACCGAGTGCAGAACAGCCTTGGCCCAGTAGTCACCATTTTGACAAGAAAAAAAAGTATATCTTAACTTATAACAAAAGTTATACTAATAACATTTCTGACCCTCAATTAGAATGTTATCCCAATATTGCATAAAAGATATCAATGACATGTAAAGACTGATGAGTCAAAGCAGTAATCTTGTATTAAAGTTTGTATGCTGTTCATGATCATTCAGAATCTCTTTCAGGATTCTGACTAGCCAGATGACATGGAGGAGTTTAACCAGCTGACACAAACACCACTTGTGTACATCACCGCAAGTGCCCGGCCAGTAGTATCAGGCCATTCGATGGATTAGTGTCTTACCCTGTCCTGTCCTATACACCTGCCAGGGGATTGATATGAGCAGCACAGGAAAGTGTTTTTCAGGGTGTAACCTGTTAGACTGTGCCACAGCCTGACAAAGAGCGGTTGCGTGGGGTCCCTAGTTTTGGCTTTCTTTTCAGGTCTGTTCTCTGTAGCCGCTGCCTTCTGTTGTGGTGCCTGCAACAGTCAGCCAAACGGCTCAACGCAGGGGAAGCAAGCCAACCATCCAGCTCTCATCTGGCAATCCACCCACAGTTTTGTGCACTCAAAGAGCTCCACAACAGCCTCTGGGATGTTCTGTGGAGTGATCTTCAAGAGACATTTGGGGCCCATGGCTTCAGCGCTGGTGGACTCCAGTGGACTTCAGAGGGTTGACAATCCTCTGCTTGCTTCTCTGTGAAGGGCCTCCAAGTGGAGGAGCCATTTCCGCTTGAGCTTGAGGAATGTTCGGTGTGAATGTGAAGCAGACTGGTCTTACTGGACCCGATTACCTCTCTTAGGGTGAGCTCTGATGCAAAACACACGTCCAGCTCCTTTACAGCACCACTGTAAGACTAAGTCAAGGGGGGACAGAAGAATGCTGGTGTAGCACACACAATTTTAGAAAGAATTATTTTTAAAAAAACACCAACAAAAAAACGAAGTAAAAGCTCAACTTCTCAATCTGCTTGTCAGCAAAAAATTCACACTGTTGCCATGTGCTCTGCATGTGCTCTCGGGTAGCCCAAAGAAAAGAAAGAGTTTGAATAGGCTACCTTCAACTAGACAGAAGTATGACCAATTTTTATTATCCCCTGGTCACCCAACCCGTCTCCACTCTATAGATGATGGCCAGCCACATTTTTAACAGCAGAAGTCAGAAATGGTGAGCCCTCTGACAAACCTCATCAATACGCTTACAAATGCTTCACGTTTGACACTGTGCCATTAGACTGGGGTCACATATTCTAACAACTGTCAGGGACACCTGTGCCAAGGATGCTCAGTACACTACTGTCATTAATTCTTTTTTGTGAACATGAAGATTTAGTCAATGTTTCATCATAGATATGTGATATTACAGGTCTGATTACAACCACCAGGCCTTTCTTAAATGGTTACAGATTTCGGTGCAACACCAGATGCAAATCCTTTCTTTGTGTCCTTAAATTACTGAGCCAGCAGACTTTTAATAAAGGGAAACAAAGTTAAAAACAAAACAAACAAAAACAGAACTGATGCATTCTCCAGAAAAACACCACAAGCTGGCATCTCCGATCATAACGTTCTGAATCAATACCCATGTAAATACGACTTCAGACGGGTCTTCTCCTCAGTAGCGGCACAATAAACCACGAAGCTGAACATATCCGCAACTCATTTAATAACGTTAATTCTGAAAATGCTTTAATGAAAACAGTAAACACATTCTTAGCCAACATGTCATTCATTAGCCAGCTAGCCAATTTATCCAAGGTCTTGCTAGGCCTACAGTTGGGATCATAAAGTTAGCGACTAGCTGGCTGGCTGTGTTTTTATCTTCTTGCTGGGAATATTTGCCATTGAAGAGAGTCCTACTGGGTCCATCTGGGATTCTGCACGGAATAATAAACAGAAGTGTGATAGCTAGTTAGATCAAAAAGATTCGTCCTGTTTTATCTGATATAGCAGCTGTCTAAATGGCTACTCATCCATCAGTCTTGGAGGAGGTACGACCCAGTCCCGTTTGCTTGAGAATTCAGAAAAGGACAGACTCCTGGGACGAATATGAACATCACATAGCAGTTGATCACAACTATGCGTGAATCGATACAAACGTCGACAGGACAGTAATATTGCAGGCTATGTAACCAGATGATGCGCTTAGGTCTTCAGGTTGTCATTCATTCGCTGCGGCTTTCATAACTGCTAGCCGCTAGTGGGCTCGTTTATCGAGAGCAATTGCTTCCCACTGTAGCTTAGCTGGCTGGTTAGCTAGCTAGCTAGCTGGATACAGACTGCGCGTTTTTGTAATAAATTCGCTACTCACTTAGTCTCGGTTGAGAGATGTAGTCACGACTCACTGCAAACGCATGCTCTCGAGCAGCAGACGTCTTGTGCCCACTGACAGCCGATGAAATTTCACTTACAGCTCCACTCACCATTCCTCGAAGAGCCTTCATGGTTACCTTCGCTGACAGAGCGAGTCGTGATAACACATCTGCACATGCGCAGTCTTGATCACACCCCCACCCCCTTTGACGCAGTCTTCAGGCACAATCTAGTGAATGCAAAGTTTTTAGTCAACCTCTACTATGTTATATAGGGTGACCAAACGTCCGTATTTCCCGGGACATGTCCGTATTTCACGTCCTGTCCCGGGCGTCCCGGGTTTTTTTAAAAAAGTGAGGAAATGTCCTGGTTTTTAAATTACCTTCATTGGACAATTAAAATTTAAATTTACAGGCACTAGGGCACTGTGCACGGCGCTGCGTCAGTGAGGGCAGTCCTGTAGTCAGAATGTAGACAGCGCAAGTGTAATGTTTACCGACGATTTACAAAAGATTTACAGTACTCCCCCCGTCCGTCGCCAAGGTGTCCTGGTTTTCTCAAATGAAAATATGGTCACCCTAATGTTATATGCACACATTTTAGAAGACATATACTTTTTATACAAGTTTAAAACACTAAATAACAAAAACGCCACCAATACAAAACCAGTGGAACACCTAGCAAAGAGGTGGTTGTTAGCTGAGTTGTCTGCTATGAATTGGATTCATTGTTGTTTACATCGCTCAAAAATGGCCACACCTCATCTCTAGAGAATCACAAACCCTATGTATAGGTGCAGTGTCTGCTCTAAGGCTGAGCAGCTCACCACAACAGGGATTTAAAAAGTGCAAAAATCATGACTGATGGAGTGCTCTGTAGAGGTGAAGTGACTGAACACTGGAAGATTTCAAAAGTCTTTGAATCTGCCGTGCATTCACTTTCGAGGTCCATGTAGGCTGTTGGTAAATATTTAATTTTATTTATTTTGTTGCCAAATACTTTATTTTTATTTACTTTGTTGGTAAATACACTATTTAACAAGTTGTTAGCAAAAGTTAACCATGTGGTTAAAAAAAAAAATCAATTTATACTTCCACCCAAGTTTGGCACCCCTTGAATTGCCATTGTATATGCCATTGCTGACTTTAGTTTGCGCTTTCTCAAACATTTCCCATAATGACAAAACAGTTCCACTGCCACCCAAGAGTGGCACCCTTTGACTATGACTAGGACAAGTAGGAGCCCATTCTACTTTACCAATTTTTATAAATACAAATGAATGTCATACTGCCCTTAAGCAAAATAACAGTTTTTTTCATATAGGCTCACATTGGTTAGCCATTTCTCATAAATATCCCATAATGCCAAAACAATTCCATGGCCACCCAGTAGTCAAGTCAAGTCAAGATTTATTTATATTGTGTTTTTTTTACAACAGCTGTTGTCTCAAAGCAGCTTTATAGAGGTCCAAGTCCAAGCCACCAGTGATCAAGCAAAGGGTGACAGTGGCAAGAAAAATCTCCATGAGAGCAAGAGGAAGAAACCTTGAGAGCAACCAGAACTCAACAGGAGCACCCATCCTCCTCTGGCTAACTGTCAGGCACCACACTAATACATGGTAGTAGTGGTAGCTCTTGACTATCATTAAGGCAAGTAGAAACAAATTCCACAGTACCAATTTTTTATAAATCCATATTAAAGTCATGGTACCTTACACAAATTGCCACTGTATATAGGCTGACTTTGGTTCACTCAAACATTTCCCATAAAGTCAAAACGCTTCCACTGCCACCCAATTCTACTGTACCAGCTTTTTATAAATCCATACTAATATCATACCATCTTTAGACAAATGAACATACTCATCCATTCATATAAGATGATGTGACGATTTCTTTTTCCCATTTTGCCAAAACAATTCTACAACCATCCCTTAGCTATTCCTATACTTCTGGAGTGCTAGGGTTAGGGTACAGTTCTTGAAATAGGTTATAGCATCAGAATCAGAATCTTTTATTCATCACGTACAACGTGTACAAGGAATTCCACTTCCACAGGTGTGCAGAACTGATCTACACTCCTGGAACTTTAGAACCTCATGGAATGAATGTTATGTTATAAACATAAACTTTTTGTAATATAAATTAGTTCCTCCTTCTGCAAATTCAGAATCACTTTTGCTTGAATAGCTGATGAAGGACCTCTGTCTGAAATGTCCTGTCTCTCTGGAAACCTTACACTTATATACACTTACACTTATGAACTTACACTTGTGCCTCTTCTTTCAGAGGCCTGGGAGCTTGAGGGTTCTGTATAGTATCCTTGCTGTTCCCAGGACTCTTCTGGACGGAGATCTCTGGTGTTATTCCTGGGATCTGTTGGAGCCAGTTTGGTGGTCACAGCCCCTAGTGCTTCTATCACCATCAGCACTGCTGTTGAGCAGCTGGGTGGCTCAGTGGATTACCCCACTGACTTCAGCACTGGAGATTGTGTGTTTGAGTTGTGCCTAGGGTAAGGGTGTTCCCACTGTGGTCCTCTAGACAATGATCCTAATGCCGATTGCCTACCTTGTTAACAATGAGTGGGGAATGTATGAGATGGATATATGAGTGCCATATATATGTATACACACACTAGGGATTTGTGTAAGAGTATTTGCAGCACAATTTTGAAGTGATGAGGTACATACAGTGTGTAGAAGAGAGAGCTGAGAAGCAGTATAAATGTAATGTTTTTGTAGAGTGTGTATGTTGCAACTAATTATGTGCAATTGTAACGATCCCGTTGTGGGAGGCAGAGAGGGATCCATGCGCAGGATATGGTTGGTAAGGTAAACGTTTAATAGTGGCAGGCAAAGAGCAGAGTCGTACAACGAAAGCAGGGTCGGTAACCAGGTCAGAGAGCAGAGGTACAATAAGGGGCAAGGCAAAAACAGCATCCAAAAAACAGGCAGTGAATCAACAAACCAGAAGAGGCTACAGGAGTAGGCAGAGGTACACAAGGGCTAGGCA
>JAOYMR010000014.1:10022470-10033077 GCA_025802075.1 Tenebrosternarchus preto
TGGTCATTTTACTGAGTTATGTTCTTCTGTTGTATCTGGTCATTTTACTGAGTTATGTTCTTCTGTTGTATCTGGTCATTTTACTGAGTTATGTTCTTCTGTTGTATCTGGTCTTGGTTGTGCTTCTCCTGTTGGTTTCTTCCCTTTCTTTTCCTAGCTAGTCTTTCATGTTCTCTTTTTTTGAGTACACTGTTTGTAAGTACCTTAGTTTTTTAGTTCTTAGTGTCATCTTTAGATTACTAGTTGTAGTATGTATGTGGTTTTCACATGTATGTGTTATCTTCTTAGCTTTATGTAACTTTAATTGTTTGTTGTATATTTGTCTGTGTTCATTAAACCCACTTAGTTATTATTCTTTTCTATGCTGGTTTTCTGCATCCCTTCCTAATCATAAAGCAACTGTACTAGGTAGGACTCACTTGCGCATGTTCTTCCAAAACCTGCCATCATTGATGTTTGATGTAATTTATCAGAATTAGACTTGCAGTTCTATGTGTTTGGTGAGTGTTGACTGTATGAAAGTTAGGAGTCTTTATTTAGGTCATTGTTTCCTAACCCAATCCTCAGGGCCCACTAATGTTCCATGTTTTTGCTCAAACCTAATGTGTGAATGTGAACCTCACTTGGGCCTGAATATTTAACTCTGCCCCTGTTCCTCAACTGTGTGGCATGAGTTTATGCATTGTACTGCTGTCATGTTATTGGCTGATTTGATCATTATTAGAATAAGCAAGTGTCAAGGTGTTTGTGTTGATGCAGAGGGTGAGTGAAAAAAGCACAGGTTTTTGAAACCAGTCTTTTCCTTGCCCAAGTATGATAAAAATGAAGAGGACCGATATCCATATGATAAAATGGTTTGTAGAATAAGTAAGTAGATTAGATGTTAATATCAAATATCAGTAATCAGTGCTGGTTTGTCCTATCTCACTTTTGCACTCTCTAATTTCCTCTCTAACAGTCATAAAAATGTAGGTTAAAGCTGCTGATAATCCAAAATTAATGTTAATACACATTAGTTAAAACTACACATTAGTTTTTGAAGAACATTATTTTTACCCAGTCCAGTGTAGCAGTGTAGAGCACTCAAATATAACATTAATTAAGAGAGGCAGGTTTCGAACACTTGACTGACTTTAACGCGCTTTATTGGTATTTAATTTTTTTAACTGTTCATCATCTCTCCAAGTTCTGGAAATGTATACCTTTGTAATGCAAATTCATATTAAAAAGTAATGCGCACATCTAATTGTCACGTCGCAACGGACGCCCACAAATCGTCGGCTAACTCGGTCCCAATCACCAGTGTACTAGCTACACCTGGTGCTCGTCTCCTCAACCCTATAAACTCTCTGCACGAACGCAGCAACAATGCTGCACATTGACTCTGCGTATGCCTACTTGCCTCTCAGCAGCCTTAGTGTCTCGCTGTGTCTGCGCGTATCGCATATTGCCTGTGTTTGCTCAGCCTCGCCGGTGTTACCGGTCTTTACTGTTTGTCTACTTGCTAATGCTAGCCATTGCTTGCTATTGTTTGCTCATACGCTACTATTTGGCAACCCTGCTTAATAAACCCTCTTTTAAGCATGCTTCCTGTAGCGTCTGCCTCTGCTCCCTCCGCCCCGCCGTCACACTAATACAGCCAGGAAGATGCAGGTTTCTAATCCAGGTCTCCCCTGTGCTGTCAGTGATTACTGCACATCTATATTTCTACCTGCACACAGCAGTACATGCTCCTCCCATGTCATCAGTACATGCCTAACAAGGCAAGGCAGGGACAGTTGCCACCCAGCACAGCGATGCCACATTTTCATCATCTTAACAGATGCCTGCTCATTTATTATTAAAAACTCCCATTGTTTAGAAACTGTGGAAAAAGAAAAAAATATAATGAACTGATATGCTATAGTATGAACTTTGAAAGCTCTGCTGTACATAGGTGTAACTAGCAGATTTTTTCTCAGGTAATAGGCCCCCCATTATATGGTTATTTCACATCTAATAAGTAGCATTTTTAGGGGAATATTAGCATTTATGTCTCACCCACCATCAGCTTTTTTGAGGTTATGCCTGTGGCCTTATTAAAATGGTCCAGAATCTAAGGTATTAATACAGACCCTCTAAACATAAATCTACGGTATTAATACAGACCCTCAAAGCATAGATCTGCCCAGATTAGAGTTACAAGGCAACAACAGCATCACTGAATTAGTCATGCAGCAGTTTCTCTTGACATAGAGGAATACTGGCAGTCAAAGCAATTTAATAGTATTTAATGAATAGCTTGAAGGCAATAGGGGTTTTATGAATAATATTTAAAATAGCTCACTAAAAGTTAAAGTGTGCCTAAAAAACATTCAGACAATATTCAACAATAATGTTTTTGCATTTCTTCATGCACTGTGTTAAATGAAGTGTTAAATACCAAGGGTTAAATACCTTCATAAAGACATTCTTACCACATCAAATACCACATGCAAGTCAAACCTTTGCTTCAGATTGGATGAGCCTGATGCCAGTTACTCTGGTATTTTGTGTGAACAGAATCCTTTTCCTTGCGGGGAGATTGAACTGAGCCATATCATGAGATTTTAGCATAGCCACAAACCAGCATCCTTCATAACCTTCATCAATGACTTTCACAAACATGAACAAACCTAGTGAGTCTGACTGACAGACTCTCTGCTGGTCTAAACCTAGTGAGTCTGACTGACAGGCTCTCTGCTGGTCTAAACCTCATGATCTGTTTCACAAACTCTACTGATGAAGGTGAAAAGTTTTCCTTTAATATAAGGTCATGACTTGTAAATCTGGCACACAGGTACTGTTCAGCATCCAGTAAAAGAAGCTAAAAAAAAGGTGACTTCACCAGTTACATCATTAGTCTCCTTCTCATTAGATGTTAATAACAAACCATTTTCTGATTTTTACATTATTTTTACTCCAACAAAGGCTAAATAAAGTTCTAAAATGTATGATATAAATCCAACGTCTAACTATCAACAGAACACTCAGCCTGAACTTAACTGAACTTGATGTAAATGCACTAGTCGTTACTACTAATGGTCAAAACCATAATAAGATGTTTCATCACTGAAATAAAATGATAGGGTGTTTGTGCTTTGTTTTGCAAGTGTTAAATTACTCATTGCTGTAAAACTAACACAACAAAATAATGTACTACAATTCTTCATGAGTCTAAAATAAAGACTAAAATATGCTAGAGTAAAATATGCTGGAGTCTTGAGTCTCTGCCGTTTGCTGCAATTAATTTGGCTAAGGGACCATTGACTCCTGTTTCTCAATCTTATTTACCTAATTTTAAAATGCAGGAATCCCCAGTTTGAAAATTTGAGAGGAAAGATGTCTGACACAGCATGGTGTAACTTAAAAGGAGTCAAAGGTGCTTATGCTTGCTCTACTGAGTTAAAAGGGCATGAACAAAAAGAGTTTTACCTCTGCTGTCCAGAGCCGTTTCATTTGCTTTCATTTGATTGACTTTAGGCTGCCTTTCACATTGTCATACCTCACATTCCCTGGATCCCGATATAGTACAGGTGCAAGTGCTAGTCCCATTGGCCAGCACATCCATGGCTTCTGTTGTGGCAGCAGGGCTGTAGCTCATGTAATACTCCTGCAGCTGTGAGCTGAGGTTCTGCTCTGGCTCAGGGCTCTTTTTCCGGCGCTTTCGTCCTACGACCGAACGCGACTGCAGCAACCTGGTTGCACCAGGATACCGTCTGCAAGAGGCATAGACCACTGTCAAAATGAGGGATGCTGAAAAGAAAAGAGCCACTCCGCCCACTACAACCTTGTGGAAAGACAAGTTCTCCTGTTCGGGAGTCAGAGTCACAAGCAGACTATTGGAAGGTGGAGGCGTCTGTGGAGGGGTGCCTTGGGGGTCAGTGTCAGTGAAGTGGGGGAAGGTAGGGTGAGGAAGGGGTTGAGCTATGCGTGGAGGGACAGGTGCTTTAGAGACAGGTGGAGGCAAGGGAGGGGGTGGAGTGGTAGATGGCAAGGTTGGCTCAGGTTTACTTTCCATGGTTGGCACCAGACTGTGAGGAGAAACTGGTGATTGATGGATGATTTCAAAACCTTCACAGTCTACATAATTTTTTGCTGCCTCTAAAACTTTTTCCCCTTGAAGATGCTTGGGACTGCTACAAATTATGCTTGTGTCTTTAGTTCCTCTGAAATTCCTTAGCCAGGCAACAAGGGAACAAATGCCTGGGCCACAGTCCCACATATTACCAGCTAGGTTGATAGTAGTCAGGGAAGCCCAAGCTGTCACAGTCTCTTGAGACACATTTGCCAGTTTATTAGACTCCAAGTTAAGAACCTGAAGGTTTGGTAGGCACTGAAAAACCACAGGATCCAGACTCTGGATCTCATTACCAGAGAGATCCAGCTTCTGCAGAGTATACCAAATCCATGGGAGGCCTTGGTTAACTGCTCGGATACGATTCCACTGTAGATACAGACCTCGTAGATTTGTGAGGCGTGGAAAGAGAAAGAAGTTGATTCGAGAGAACTGATTATGCTCCAGATGCAGTTCCATAAGCCGCGATAAACCCAGGAATGTGGTACGCGTGAGGACACGTAGTCGATTATATCCCAGGTCTAGAAATTCCAAGCTCCTGCACTCTATAAATACCCGTAAAGGAATAACTGTGAGTCCATTGGAGCGCAAATGCAGATTCTGGAGCTTACGAAGGCCATGGAACTGCCCTGGCTGTAGTTCCTGCAGTTTATTGTACGAGAGATCCAAACTACGGAGGTTTGGCACTCCATGAAAAGTCGAGTTGTGCAGTTGTGAAATCCAATTGGTGCTCAAGATCAACTCCTTCAGCCTCCGTATGCCCTGGAAAGCACGACTATCTACAACAGAGATCTGATTATGGTCCAGGTAGAGCCAGAGGAGCTGGTTAAGGTGAGCAAACTGGTAGGGGAGCATGGAGTGCAGGTCATTGTTGCGCAGAGACAAGCCTTGGCAGGTCACTGAAATGTTCTCTGGGACATTCATGAACGATGCTGAGTCGCAGTGGACAATTTTACCCTCGCACCGGCAACTGTAGGGACACGTTTTCTCCCCAGAGCAGGACAACAGGAGAGAGGAGGTGAGGAGCAGAAGGAGACACGCTATTGTCTTAATGCAAGTGTCAGAACCTGTGGAGAGAAAACAGCATGGTTAAAGACTTGACATACACTTTAGTTCAACCCCCAAAAACATTGCTAATAATGCATGAAGCTAGTCTGAGTCATTTAGGCAAATGAATCACATTCACATTATTCTACTTAGTTTTCATTTATTATAAATTTGCACTTTATGGGTAGTATTCCTACATTTTTCAGTCATCGTTGTGTTGTATAAGGAGATGATAAGAAACACTTGCAACATATACTGTGGCAAAGGGCAGAAGGTTTCTCAAAGGTGAGAAACATGTGCTCTGACCACCTGAGCCAAAGAGCAGCTCACTGGCATTGCATCCAGAGCCCAGATTTGACCTGCTCATGTATATATAATGGATGTTTGTGGGGGGTTTCTGTGACATTATGGAACTTTTGTGCAGAACTATCCACTGTATGTATGTAGTTGGATCTGACTTTAATTTGTTAATATAAAACAGATTATACATTTTAGAGCCTAAAGAAAGATCAGATTTAAGAATGAAGATCAGTAGATAATCCCACTTCTGTAATTCCAGTGACAGCAGAGCTTTTGACTTTTTTGAGGTGCATATTTACTAATCATTAGCGTAAAACTAAAACATTCTCTAGATCGGCTTCCTAACATTCTCCAGATGTTATAAAAACTTTTGCAAGGTGGGTTTGGTGTCCTGCTAAGTACTGCAATATGTCCCTGTATTCTGGCATTGTTTTTAAATCTTTTGTTAGCATATAATGTGTGCAATATATAAATGCTGCTGATTAACAGAGTGTAGGTATCAACTAATCAACAGGGGGCATGTAAACCCTGAGATTGAGATTGCTAAGTGATTTGAACACATAGAGGATGGTGGATGTCTTATATATTTTAGCCATGCAAGAACGGTAATTCTTTGTCATCATTCTGTTTCATTAAAAGTGACTGGTAGGTCTGAAGCACTATATCAACCTATTGTGCTTTTTTGACCATTACATTAATCTAATAGCTACTACAGTTTGGCTTATAGTGTGTAATTCATGCCAGAGAGGGACTGAGAAAAGAAGGCCATTACTTTTATTGGTGAAACAGAACAAATGCTACAGCAATATTGCAAAGAAAAAAAGAAATTACTTTTAAATGATCACATCCCACATGGTATAACTCAATGGTTTAAGTACTATACTGATTTCACTGTTCAGCTCCACAGCTATAAATGATGCTGGAACAGCAAGGACAGGAGTTATCCAAGCATATGATGCAAATTACACAGTCATCAGTTGCCTAAACTGTAGTCTCTATGGGGCTGTTAACAAATTTCCATAAGAGGCTGTAGGCAAAAGTGACATCCATCCTCATAATCTTGTAATGTCCATCCTAACCAAGCTAATACATTTGGTACAGGCTGACAGGTTATGGAGAACAATTCTTTACTGTAGTAATCAGATGTCTTCCTTAGCCATTGCTATTAACATGCATGTACTCAAAATATATGTTTGAGTGTGGGGATCATTATAAGAATCATAAGAATCATTATAGTTGCCATTACACGTCCTCTGATACAATCTGAAACAAAAAATATGGCTAGAACACCTTTCTCAACAGTGAAGTCGTGAGTGAGGTATAAATGGCGAACTTTATTTGAGGAGAAAAAAGATTTTTTCACTTTCTAGAGCATACGATATGAGCAGGCTGGACAAAGACTTTAATGAGAAGGTCGGGACCATCAGTGCAAAGCACTGGACTATGGCTCCTGTGGGGATTAAAAATGGAGGCACCTGTGGGGATTAAATGGAGGCACCTGTGGGGATTAAATGGAGGGCTGATGATTCAATAAATGATGTAGAGGTGAAAGAGATGATTCATTAAACCGGTGATTGGGACCAGGGAAGTGAATATACGGCGTGACTTGTGTGTGTGATATGTGAGAACTGGCTGGGTAGCGGCTGGGGCATGGCATCAATACTGCAAATACTCCGAAGAGTGTTATTGGTTGTTAAAGCTGACTAGGGATCCATATGGCATGTGATTCTTTTCTTGAATGTTGTCAGTGAAATCACTGACAAGCCCTATAAGAGACTTTGGCTTTCTGCTGAGTCCCAACAAGATTGTCTAAAGTGCCACATTACAGAAAAAGCTCAGGGAAACAAAGCTGGTCAACTGCTATCAATACATCAGTAGAGATATGACACACACACACACACATACCCTCTGACAGTACCTGCCCAGTAATATACATAACCTGTATAGTCATGGAGCCAAAAATGCACTTCCACAGGAAATCCTTAAATGTGATTCTCCAATGCATACATACCACAGCTAGGCACCTTGTAACAACTGTGATCCAGGTCATTAACACTGATATATTTATTGTAAAAGGACCAAGCAGCTTTGAACTCTTGCTGACCTTAATGTCCCAAACATCATTATTAAACCTAGTGATGGAGGAAATTCAGCCTGAACAGTCAAAATGCATCGGCTTTTTCAGCAACTCTCACCACCACCAATAACGAAAACACGCAATATACAGCCCAGAGCTCATTTTGATCTTAGCCCCGAGTGGCAGCCCCTTTTCAAAGGCGGTGAGAATGCCGGCAGCTCAGGCAAACTCAGCTGCCTCCTTTCCCTTGGCGCTCTCCGTGACGAGCTGATATTTCATTTGAATGCTACAGTGCATCTTCTGAAGCTAAGGTTAGAGGACTGCAGTGCCAGAACACAAATAGAACCTGCAGAGAGAAACTGAAGAAAATGTAATTATCTTATCTTGACTTTTCCACAAGAGTATTCTAAGATTTCATATAAGAAATAAAACCTATTCATGAGTGTTAAATTAGCTGAACACACACTTTACAGTTTCATTTCCATTCCCATATTTAATTTGTCTGCACATCAAATGATGTCTGGTGAAGGAGTTCATGGTAACTAATGTTACCTAGTGTACAACATGCAGAAGAGGAAAAGAAACACACATAGGTATCCAACTGAGCATTTAATGAAAGGAACAGAAATAAACACAAAAGTGCACTAATTGTATGTTTAATGACCAAAAAGATCCTAAACATAAAGCAAAGTTGCAGTGATGATGTAAACTACATGCAGGAGGTGTGGTGAACACAAAGATGTGCAACACAAGAACATAAACATAAGAGCATAAACAAACACTAGAACAAACACAAGAACATAAATATAACATAAACACTAGAACAAACACAAGAACATAAACATAAGAACATAAACATAAACACTAGAACAAACACAAGAATATAAACACAAGAACAAATATAAGAACATAAAAAACACTAGAACAAACACAAGAACATAAACATGAACACAATAACATTAACACGAGAACATAAACATAAGCCACATGCTCGGGCTACTGTGCAGGGAGGCACCATCACAACTATCTTGTTTCAAACATACACACCTTCTGCATAAAAATGAGTTCTAGTCTGCTGGATCTCCCAGTCGGTTATATTTGTGCTTCCGTTTAATTTCACATTCACAAAATTTACACTTCCAAGCACAATAATGACATAAACTGCTATAATGATCAGTCCCTAAGGCTCTGCTGAAACGGTGATATCAGTATTGCAAAACATCACGGTGAGGAGTGAGGCAGGATGTGGAGGTGTGTCTTTGGCAAACACACGTTTACTAAAATGATCACAAAGACAAAACACGAAGTAGTAACAATAAGAAAACATTGACAATAAGAAAAGTGAATAACAAAACATTGACACTAGTGAGTTTACAAGATCCAAGGAATTGGAACACACACGTTTAAATACACACACTAATGACAAGACAGCAAGTGCAACAAGTGATAGGACATAAAAAAGGGTCAGGCGTAACGAAACAAACACACACACACAGCCACAAGGACACTCACCCAAAAGTCCGTGCTGACTGGTTACTAGGGCTGAAGGGGAGTGTCACGGTGTCCGCCCTGGCCGCCTTCCCCGTCTCGTGTCTGTGTGGGTGTGGGTGTGTGGAGGTGTGTTCTGTTGTCGTGTTGTATGAATGAGCGTATGTGTATGTTTGAGAGTGGTGGGCGTGGCGCGTGAATGAGCTTGTTGTGTTTGTAATACGTCGCACCTGTGTCTTGTCAGGGTGAGTGTTTAAAAGCGCGTGTGTGTCACAATGTGTTGTCGGTCTTTGATGTTGATGTCGATGTTAAAGTTCGTGTTCGTCAAACCGAAAATAAAGTGGTTTATATATTTCACTTCTAACGTGAGTCCTGTCGGCTTCTTGCAACCCTCCGGGGCTCATCCGTTACAGAAAGACAGACCGAAAACAAGGAGTAATGCCAAAAGGGAAACACGGCAAGAAGGGGAAACGTAAGGGTCCTAAGGGACCCCCCCCTTCCCCTTTATCACCGCGCCTAACCGACTCCGTCAGCAGTATAGAGCAGATTCTGGAATACTCTCGGGAGTGACGGGGAGGAGCCATGGCGCGGGCTAGCCCTCGGAGGGCCGAAGTCCGTGATGTTGGGCAGGTCGCTCCTACTGGGAGGAGCGGAACTCTGGGGGCCTGCCGAGGATGGGCAGGAGGAGACTGACCCCGAGGACATGGAGACCGAGGGGGAAGAAGCCCCTCTGGATTCCCAATCGGGAGGCAGACCCGGGGATACCGAAATGGAGGAGGTGGAGTCTCCACCGGATCCCCACCCCGGAGAAGTCCCGCCTAGCGACGTGTCAGAGATGGAGATGGGAGACGCGACTGCGTTTCTCCCCCGACCGTCGTCCAGCCCAAACCAGCCTCAGGGGAACGCACAAGAAGTGGAATCCCTGTGAGAGAAGGTTAGGGCTCTTGAGGCGGCAGCCCGCTTCCTCTGCCCCCCAGGCCCAAATCAAGGAAAGGCCGGTCAGCGGGCTGGCCCCGGCGGCCAGAGTCGCCAGAACCGCCTGCCCCTGTCCCTCGACCGCCGGCACCCCGAGTCCCAGACGGAGGGAGGGTCCCGACAGCGAGCGGTTCCAGGCAGCCGGAGACTCCAGGGCCGCCACCTCCGGTCCCTCAACCGCAGGCATCCGCACCCCCGAGTCCCAGCCGGAGGGACCCAGGGGGCGGTGGGGAAACCCCCCTTTCCCATTCCGGTCCCGCAGCTGCAGAGCCTGGGGGGCTGGCGCTTTGAGGTTCGGGGGATCCCCGTTCCTGATTCCCATGACTGTTCCGGTCACTGTCAATGTTACTGTGTTCGTCAATGTATCCGTTTTACCATTTGTGTCTGTGTCTATTCCCGTAAGTGTGCCCCTAACCGTGTTTCTCCCCATGTTTGTTCCCCCAGTGTCGTCGCCAACCCTCGGGAGAGTGGCGTAAGGGTGTGACGCCGGAGACAGGCCCTGCCACGGGGGGTGGCTCCTCCTAGGGAAGTGCCGGTGGCCGTGGTGCCCGTTCTCCGGTCCTGTACCGGTGGTGGAGGCCGGGGGGCGGTCTGCGGTCATTGGGGCGCTCCGGGAGAAAGCGC
>JAOYMR010000014.1:10033177-10043287 GCA_025802075.1 Tenebrosternarchus preto
AGCCCACTGCCCCATAGACCCCCAGAGACGCTGAGCGTCCGATGGGCGGGACAAAGCCCAGCATTTATCCAATGGCTTGTCTCGTTTCGCTGCACTCTTTGCTTCGCTATTGAACTCTAGACGCTCAGCGTCCACACTGTTTAAAGCACTGTGAAGCTGCGGGAATGAGTGAGAGGAAAGCCGTGTCGTTACCAGTGATAAGAAGCTGATTCTGAAAAGTTGAGCGCGTTGTAGCGCATCTTTAGTCAATGACATGTACACACAACAATATATATTTGATCACTTATTTTTTTGACATTTTAGGGGAAGCTGAGCCTCCCTTGCAGTCTTAGAGCAATCGCCACTGGTATAGATATACATAGATATAGGTATAGATATAGGTATAGGTATAGCATGTGCTTAAAATATTCAAAGACATTGGTTGTCTGAGGATGAAACATAAAGAGATCTGTAGGAATTGAGTGTTTCTCCCAGGACTCAGAAAGAAAGGTTAATGCTGAATGCCACAAAGCTAAATTGGTTTAAGCTTAAGGTGGTTTAAAATATTGTTAATCATAGTTTTAATTCCACAGTTCCACTCTGAAATGAAAGAGGGCTTTAGATAGATCTATCTATCTACCTACTTACCTATCTATCTAATTCCAGATGAGTAACTGCAGTGTACTGTAGTAGGACAGTAGAGATATTTACAAACTGTAGTGAAGGTTTCTCTATCTCTATCCTGTTTTCCACTGTACACCTATATCTACCACACCAGACAGGACCCCAGATGCAGGCTGTTCAAAGATGCCCCTGAGACGATCCAGCACATAATAGCGGAGTGCAAGATGCTGGCAGGCAAAGCAAACATGGAACACCATAACCAGAGGGCTGGAATAACATACAGAAACATCTGTGCTGAGTATGGGCTGGAAATCCCAAGGTCAAAGTGGGACTCTCCCTCAAAAGTGGTGGAGAACAACCAAGCTAAAATCCTGTGGGACTTCCAGATACAAACTGATAAAATGGTAATGGTTAACCAACTGGACACTGTGGTGGTGGACAAATACCAGAAAAGGGCTGTAGTGATAGGTGGTAATCACATGGGATAGCAACATCAGGCACAAGGAACATGAGAAGCTTGAAAAATACCAAGGGCTGAAAGAAGAGCTGGAAAAGATGGGGAATGTAAAGGCAATAGTGGTTTCTGTGGTAATCGGAGTACTAGGGGCTGTGACCACCAAACTGGAGGGAGTGGCTTCAACCGATCCCAGGAATAGATCTTCATCCACAAGAGTACAGTCCTGAGAACAGCAAGGATGCTACATAGGACCCTCAAGCTCACAGGCCTCTGGTAGAGGACCCAAGCTTGAAGGAGAAAAAACTGCCGGGAAGGGCGAGAGGGGAATTTTAAATATATATATATATATAAATGGTTACAGTTGGTTAATAATATATATATATATATATGTATATATATATGTGTGTGTGTATATATATATATATATATATATATATATATAAAATGCAGTCAAGTACCTCACTACATCTTTTAATATGCCTACTATCGTAGTACAGTACATTGCAATTACTCATGAATATATTACTGCAATGTACTGTAGCAGGCTCATGTTGGGCAAGCGTACAGGCCTCTCCAGAATTCTCTTCAAACTTAGGCCCAGTGGCACAGTTCATTATCCTACTGAAATGTCCCATGATTGTGGGGCTACATGAAGTCTGTGAAGGGCTCTAAATAGTCACCATGCAGTGAAATGTTGTAGCACTGGTCAATGACGTGTTTAGATGGACCAGTGGCCCAGCCCCTGCAATGAGAACACATCCTACACCAGTACAGAATGGCCAAAGAGAACACAGCCCACACCAGTATGGAACCACCAGCAGCCTGAACAACTGGGTCTCATGCCTTCAAGGGGTCGGCACCACACACAAACCCAACCATCAGCCTGAAATAACTGGGCCGTCACTCGTCGGACCAGTCCTCTAGGGTCCAGTTAGCAACCTCACAAGCTCAGGCGAGGCACTGTGTCTGGTGTTGTGGTGTTAACAGAGGCTCTACGGTGGATCTTTTGCTTCTATATGCCATGTAAGTTAAACAACATTGCTCTGACCTGTGGGATATGCATGTGGGGCTTCCTGCAGTGATTGTGGTTGTGACTTATACCAGAGTCTCTTGTCTACTTCACAATTCTAGCCTGACACCATAAGTCATGATCATTAAGCACCGTGCTGTCTACTGTGCCTTCTATTACGTATTCCCGGTACACACGTGACACTGGGTACAGAGGAATGTTAAATTCCCACACAACTTTGGAAATGGAATGTCCAATCTGGTACCCACTATCATGCCTCCGATAATTTATGTCGTTTTGCTATGAACATACTGGTCAGTGATCAGTCTCACTAACAAGATAACACCTCACAACTTAACCAGGTGTGGGCGTTGCTGACCCATCACCTGAGGTAACACCACTTAATAACACATTTACATACTACCATCCCATGACTTCTGGCATGTCAGTTTATATATGTGTGTGTGTGTGTGTGAGTGTGTGCGTTTGTGAGTGACACACCAGTGCTCAGTAATCCAATATCTGTTACTTACACATGAGATTTTAGTTTGCTTGTTTGTTTGTAATACTACTGTCCAGAAATGTCGTTGGACTGTACTGTGAAACTCAAAATCCATGAACATCAATGAGCTCTCAATGCAATCACAGACAATTCCTAAATCATGGGTCACTGGTGGCATAAATCTACATACATTAGCACTGCATGTATCAGAAATTCAATGAGGGATAAGAAAAATGAGGGATAAGTTGCTGGAATACAGCTTTCATATTGCAATTCCTGAATACACAAACGAGCATAATAATATATATTGATGAGTCTCAGCACCCAATTTATAAAAGAAAGCAACAGAGCTGTCTTAAGTAACCCTGTGAACACACGAGATGACATTAGTTCTGTGATCATTTTTGTGTGAAAAAACAAACAAACAAATATGAACCATGTGAAGAAAATATTCTGTAGTATGCTTATAAATGGAGTGGAGTATGGGTTCAACCAGAAACAGCCCTTACCAGTGCCAGAATTGTATCCTGTTTCTGCACTCTGGATGGTCCAGTACACTGCTGTGGTTGAGTAAAATGTCCTTTTAATACCATAATAATACAGCTGGCTATAGCTCTAGTAACACATCTAGAGTTAACAGTGATTCTTGTTATTCATGCCCACCTAAACTGACTATGCACAAGCTGGAATGCATTAACGTAATAATAAATGTGTCTTAATTCATTAAGTTGAAATAAAAATTCTGTCCTACTGATACTGATATGTGTTGGTGTAACTCAAGCTTCCAATGGTAATAATTTCATCTGTGAATTCAGAGAAAGACACAGTACATAATGAGCATTTCTCTATCCCTGTCTCAGAAATGTCCTACTCTCTTTGGAACCCCATTCAACACGTTCGTAGTTCCCTGAATCTGCAGATATCTACTCAAGGAAACTCTCAGTGTGTGATGGTGCAACAGACTCTGGTGAAAACACATCTCCTTGTGCATTCACTGTTCTAATAAAAGTAACATATTTTCATTTGCATTTTTAGAGTCAAGTACACATCACATGAAAACAGTGAGGGGGATATTAGACAACACACTACCGTGAGGAACACTTAGACAAACAAAACAGAACAAGACCACATCACAAAAGGAAAAGTGAGGAAATAATGAAGTGGCAAAGCTAAGGAACATGCATGCCTAGATGAACGGATGGGTTTCCAGGTGATGAACGGACGGGTTTCCAGGTGATGAATGGAGGGGTTTCCAGGTGATGTTTTAACTGGTCTAATGATTTCAAGGATCTTATATGTGGGAGGAGAGCATTCCAGAGACAATGTGCAGAAAGCCCCAGGTCTCTATGGTGGATCAGGGAAAAGGGAAGTGATAAGAAGATGACCAGAAGAGGAACACAGGGATCATAGGACAGGAGGAAAGAAGGAAGTGAAAAGATGTCTGAAAGCTAAGAGGGGGCTTTTGAGTGCCTTGAAGGTAAGAAGATGAAGCTATAACACAATGCATAACCAAACTTGCTTCTGCACAAGAGTTTAGTAATAGTGACTGAAGAAAAGAGTGTCGATTATAGCTGGAGAGTGAGGCTACGTACCGATGCTGACACTTAGCATAACAGGAAGTGCTTGGAACCCAAAGCCTTCATCCATGGCCCTCTGTCTACCTGCTAATAATTGGCCTGGCCAGCATTACCCAAGTGTGCAGTGCTCAGGATGCCACACAGACCTTAGTATGGTCTGATTAGCTATCAACAACATGCAAAAACAGATTTTTCTACTGTAGTTTATAACCTCAAATTATAACCTAAAGCCTAAGGCAGGGCTGTTCCTGCATGTGAAAACCACAGATAGACTGTAAACAGTAGACCAAGCAGTAACTGGTTAGAGCATGCCTGAGTGGATATGAAAATGTAATGTGTGCAAAATGTTCTCATATTCCAAAATATTAACAATATATATATATATATTAATGTGACCCTATGCACACAATTCTACATTTGTATAGGAGGTTATTGTAAGAGAAATTACAGGACATCAACACCTTTTGATTTACGAACCAGCAACGATAAACGTGAAAAATGAAGCGCTTTATAGCCTACGCACAACCGCCCAAAATCTCTTTTGCGCACGACTAAGTAATCTATGCCACCCACACCTGAACCAAAGCCCAGCCACCCTTAGCCTGAGCTTGGGACAGGAATTAAGAATATTCTAGCAGTTCAACAATGAGAAACAATGTTTATTTATAGAAATCGGTGTGCAACCTATTAGCGTTATGAAAGATTAGATTTAAAAGGCATTTCAGAAATTATGAAACTGCGTAGCAAGTACCATTAGTTTCTGATACCGTTATTTTTCCAACTACATCCAAATTCATCCACCAGCCCAGAACGTGGTTTAGACTACTCACCCATATCAGCTCGTGCGATTGACATTACTCTCCCGTATAGTCGCCGCTGTCCGGTTGTTGGTAATAACTGCACAGCACGTTACAATCTTTCAGGATTCTCTCTCCAGGAGAGGCTCCGCGAGGGCTAGAAGCTACGCTTGGCACTGTTTACAGATGCGCGCGCTTGTAGCCTGCCTCAGTTCGCGCGATAAATCGCTGAACTAAAAGCATTCTCGGTGCAAATTTAATTTCTGTCCCTAAGCAGTTTAAACTGCCAAAACTGTGCTTATCACGCAGCCAACGGAGTCCACATACAAGAGAAACCCGTATGAATGGCGCGCTGACCATTGTTACCAGCGTCCCTAGAAACTCAACTGTTCGCTTTAAAGCAGTAGTCAGATGGATTACCGTAAAAATTGTAAAAAAAAAAAAAAAAAGTTGCAGTAGTCACCTGCAGTAGCAGATTGTTATTATCATTTCGTTCCAGACCAGTAGCGTTCAGCAGAGCGCCTAGCCTTATAAAGCGAACAAATACCGTTAAGTAAAGGCTTCGTCGTCGGGTGGCTGCGTGACACTGTACTCTGTCTGATGTGGGACACCCGTCCTTGCAGGTTAAATCTCGCAAAAACGCTCGGCTTTACGTCTGCGATGATGGTTGTTGCGCACACGCGACCCCATTCCTCTACGTCTGAAGTTACTCCGGGCTAAGACAGCTACAATAGCTACAATTTTTTTAAAACAAAAATTAAATTAGCAGCTAAAAAATGTATGTATATACAATGGAAGCGGAAATTGTCGGTAAAATGTTACAAATGTTTTCCGTTCAAATTTAAATAAGTTGTTTATTATACTTGCGAAAAGCTTCATTGAAACGTTTTGTCGTAAATAAAAAAAACATTTACGTAAATATCGTGTCATGTGACAGCAGCACACACAAACAAATAGCCTATATAGTTGGACTAGAGAGGAAACCAGAATATATTTCTCCGTCTCATACGTCAAAATTACTGAACGTCATTTCACGATGGGAAACGAATGCTTCCAAATTTCATCAGTTATACTGGGAAGGACAATACAAGCCACAGTAAACCGTACCATGTCTTGTGCACAAAACGGGAAATGCTCAAACAGTGATATAATCCTGAAAAAAACAAAAAAGAAATAATCCATTTCTAGTTCCACAGTATTTTTTTACTCAACAAATACTGTTTCTGATCTTTATCAGTTAAGAAAGCCAACCACATACAATTTTCAACATAGTTTACATGAGATTAAAGATGTAAACATGCCAATCCCGATTTTTCTTAGTTGACCAACCAAATCTCCAACCCAGTATCACACCCTACTGTGTAACACATGTGTGGGTTCACCTGGGGTGCAGCTTCAATTGGACGGTTACCTAACTAGGTTGATTAGCTGGCTAGTTAGCTAGCTTCAAAATCCTGGGTGTTTTTATGGCTTCCGGTCTAACGAAGATTACTTTCATTACTTTCAGTGTTTGATGTTCTACTTCCCAAACATGTAAAGTAGAGTGACCAAACGTCCGAATGTCCGTATTTCACGTCCTGTCCCGGGCGTCCGGGTTTTTTGTTTAAAAAAGTGAGGAAATGTCCTGGTTTTTAAATTACCTTCATTGGACAATTAAAATTTAAATTTACAGGCACTAGGGCACTGCGCACGGCGGAAATATGGTCACCCTATGTAAAGGACTCCACTTGCTTCAGTTTTCTGCCTTCCACCATAATCTCCAGTATCTCTTCAGTGTTGGCCATTAATTTTGTTTATGATGCATTTATCAACATAATAAATTCCTTTCCAGCCTTCTCAGTACAACATCCAAGCTCCTGTTGATCTTCTGGTGAAGTGGCCAATAAGACAATATCATCAGCATTCCTAAGGTTCCTAATGGTCTTTCCACCAATCCTGAATCCACCTGCAAATCCTTGCAGTGCATTTATCATCATCTGTTCTCCTGAGATATTAAAGTGACATGGTGAAAAGTTACATCCTTGCAGTGCATTTCTCATCATCTGTTCTCCTAAGATGTTAGAGACATGGTGAAAGGTTACATCCTTGCCAGACTCCTTTTCTGATGTTAAACCATGTTGATGTGTGGTTGGCTGACCTGATAGCAGTACGTTGTTGCCAGTACAACTTTTTCAGTAATTGGACTAGGTGTGATGGGAAACCCATCTCAAGCATGGTTCTCCATAGCTGGTCATGTAGAACCATATCGAATGCCTTTGTGAAATTGAATAAACATAAATGGAGTGCCTGGTTCCTTTCTCTCACTTTCTCCATGATGATTCTGAGGTTTGTGATCTGGTCTTTTGTGCCTCTTCTAGGTCTAAATCCAGCTTGTTCTTGTGCAATTGCTCCTTCAAGCGTTACTTGCATTTGTTTCAGGATCAGTCACAAGAGAATCTTTGCTCACATGTGACACCACTGCAGTGGTCCTGTAATTGCTGAAGGTCCTATAATTACTGTAGCAAATCTCCCTTCTTTGGCAGTGGAATAAAGTTTGTTTTTGTCCATTCTTCTGGCCAAATCCCGGTCTCCCAAACCTTTATACAAACCTCATTTAAATTGTTTAAGATTATCGCTCCACCAGACCTGAGCAGTTCGAATGTTATATCATCTGGACCAGGGGCTTTTCGTCTAGCTGTGCCTAGCATGGCACATAAATAGTTAGCCTAAGGTAAAAGTTATGAAACGCAGTTTGAAAGCATCGGTACTTTCAGAAATAGAGAAAAACATAAACGTGTGTCATCTTTAGGTTTGTCTGTCTTTGATTTTGGTTTTTGTTTTATTACATGTGCATCTTTATTCCTGGCTAACATAAAATAATTCATTCATTATTATATTATTTGTATATGATACAAGGCCATAAAAATAGTGTAAAAATGTTTAAAATTATATTAAAATTTAAAATCCCTGTTCATTTTTAGCTGGCCTCAGGACTGGAGTTAGTCAGTTATCTGCCTTGACACAAGTCTGTTAAATGTATGGCCTTGTTTACATGTCTATTTTGATTGGCTTTCACCTTGGCCACAGGTGAATATGCTGCAGCAGTAAATTGATACCTATTTGCTAATTATCGTTACGGTAAGTTAATGAAAAAGAATTAAATACTGTGTTGCACCTTTTGTGTGGTATATTATGGTCACCCTCAAGTTTTGTTAATTTGTCCTTATATGTGTATTTTTAGTTTTCAGTTTGTTAGTCCATATATGAATGAATGAATGTTCAAGGAACCCAAGGACATTTTACAATCCACACATGTAACTTGCTTTGTAGGGACTTCTGCCAGTAAAGACCTGAATCCATTTGAGCAGTAGTACCTGAACCATGTACCTGAGGATGTGCCTATATTGGCTGATTTAAAGTTATTTCAGCATTTGGTTGATGAGAAGATTGTTTTAATCAACATCGAACTAGCAAAGAGTTTAAAAATCTATATTCATTTTACTCTCAAAGATTCTACAGCATTTTTTGCTTCTCAATTTGAAATTAGATAGGGAGCTGCAGAAACTGCATGAGATTTTAACATTAGCTGATGCTGACTGTACCATAGAATGTCCTTCAGTGTCCACTTTGTGATACTTTAACCAGACACTCCATTGTTTTAGACTAAATCTGAATTACTTGGGTAATCATTGTGTGAGCTTCTCTTCTCAGCCTGTTGCCTACAGTAAGACCTCTTCTGCTGTACACTTGTGACCCAGGAAATCTCACAGAATCTTCTGGCAAAGCAATCATGTAAGTTTGCATAAATGATCTGTAATTACTATTTTTTATTTTTAATTGAGCAGTTTTTTTAAGTTCTTATTCAAAAGAGACAACACAAAATTTGTGCTTAGAAAGTAAAAATAATATATTTTTTTCATTTCATAAAGTGCAGTTACAGGCACTGTGAGTGATTTAGCAAAAAATAAGTAAGTGCATTACTGTCTTACATTATACACACACTTTAGTATGTGAAAACCAGGTTAGTTTGTGTAAACCAGGTTTTGCTCTGCTCTTCTGTTTTATTTTTGGTTTTATGTCAATAAGGTCCACTTACCATTTTTGATGTGCAGATTACACCAGACACAATGGATACCAGATTATACCAGACACAACAGTTGCCAGATTATACCAGACACAATAAATACCAGACAGGAGAAACCTCATGAGAGTGAATAGTCATCTGTAAATGCTAAGAACGTCTTTACCGTGGATGTTTTCATTTGCATTTTTGGAAAAGAACACTGCCACACCTAGTCTGTCTAGGCAACGTTTGTTTTGTTTTTTTGCAGATTTTGCAGAGAGGACTCAGCAGTTTGGAAGTTTAAGTTCAGTATGGATGAATATTTCTGTAGGCGGAGATTGTTAAATGTTTCATTTAAATTTTTCCTTCACAAATTGTAACCTTGCAGACTGGGGTGACACATGGTTTCAGAGAAGCTTTATGGAGTACTTGCTGAGCCAGTTTCACTATGGTTTTTGTGGAGCATTTCACAAGCTCTTTGTGTACCATGACCATGACTGACATTTATGCAGATGGTCATGACAGTCAGCAGGTAAAGATGCTTTTACACATAATACTGATTAGTGTTAGATGCTTTTACACATAATACTGATTAGTGTTAGATGCTTTTACATAATACTGATTAACATTAGATGCTTTTACACATAATACTGATTAGTATTAGATGCTTTTACATATAATACTGATTAACATTTAAGCAAATTATGCAGGTATAATTCTTTGCCTACTTGGTGTTCCCCAGGAATCACTGTGCCATTTATTTTATTTGAAACCTACTGAAAATTACAACAAAATCCTTTTCTTATTTTAAAGGTCAGAGGAACCACATTTCCTGGTACCTTCATTGCAAAGGACATTGTGTCCAGTTTTATTGAGGAGGTCAGGAGTGAAGTCTAAAATGTTACCACAATATGTGTAACATATATGTTCTCAATATGTTCAGGGGAGAGAGATTTGTTTATCATTTATTTCTACTGAAAGAACTTTGTGCAGCCAAAAGTTGATATTTGAATTCAGGTCATCATCTCCAATAATAGATGAGATATTGTGACGTTTGCCCCAGGAGGGTTGCAAGAAGCCGACAGGACTCACTGAGGAACGTAATAACCGCTTTATTTTCGGT